>MU227568.1:2221522-2240865 GCA_018584345.1 Thuja plicata
AAACTAGAAATCCTTCTTATTTTTATCAATTTGCATGTTGAAGGAAGATACTCTTCTTGAAAAATAAATTAATATTAAATTAGAAATCTTTTCTTGTTTGCACCAATTTGCATGCAAGGTTTTTATTTGGAAAATTAAATATTAATGCTTGTCTTCTTGTTTGTATCAATTTGCATGTAATAGAATTCTATTTTTAGAAATTATGCTTCTTTAGAAATTCTATTTTTGGAAATTATATTTCTTTAGAAATTCTATTTTTAGAAATTTTGTTTTTTAGAAATTCTATTTAAAAATAATAATAAAAAAAAAAAGAAAAAAAATAATAGTAAAAAAAAATCTTTTTAGAATGTGTTTTATTATGCGTTTTCTTGGGAAATTTAATTATAGTTGGTTAGTAATTTTAAATAGATAAATAAATTTGCATGATTAGAAATTATAAATTTATTTATCCCTACATTAACACTGTTATTGATTTGTGTATTCTGAATATGCATTTATCATGCCATGTCTTGTTTTGAGTGTGTGATGAAATGAATTTTGTATTCTTTTAGGTTATGTGGTATTTTCATTTATAGGTACTGTTTGGGATAGATGACCTTTAGGACGTAAAGTTAGAGGTTTTGGGGTGTTGATTATGAACCTAGGTAGGTTAACTAAGTGTATAGAGGGGAAGTGACTTGCAATGGGTCAGGGTCCTAAGTGGCTACTAGGGAATCTAATTGGAAAGTTACTTAATAAGTGAAAATATGAAACATTAAGGGGTTTTAAAATGTAATAATAAGATAACTGAGCCTCTACCTATGCCTTGAGTTTATCATATGCTAGGATGGGAGAGTTGGGATCCTTGTCTTCACGAAAGGATTACTGAGCCACATAGTGTCACTTGGGGGCCAGCATCCAAGAGGTACTAGTAGGGTTAACTCAAGGGTAGACTTATGTGATGACACATCCCTATATACAGCTTAGGTTATCCTACGTGCGTCGGTTACCTCTGGTACTATTTAGTATTTCTTATTATACTTTAGCAAACTTATAGGATCTTCCTATGCATTCGAGTATGATGTCGTGTATACCTTCTTGTTGTATACCCTGTGTGAGTGGGCCTTTTACTATCTCCTCAGCATGGTGGGAGTGGACCTTTGGTTCTGTTGATGCGACTTTGTGACTGGTCTACCAACAGAGATAAGTTGTCACGGGGTACCAGGGTACCAGTCAAGTTTACCTGTAAAGGTTTTTCGGGGAATAAATTCTCTCAGCTTTCAAGCATGTGAGAGTCAGGTCTCGATGGTTTGGGAGCTAAGTTGGGAGTGTGACTATTTTTTTCAAGGATTTCGTTAGGTTGGAGTTTCCTGCAAGCATTTGGATTATCAAAGAAACTTCAAAAGATATGCCAGGGTTAGAAAGTATTAATTCTACCTATAGTCATGAAAATACATTTAAAACATCAACCATGATCTAACATGCTACACTAAATACTGAATGCATATAGAACCATCAGTTCATACATATTCAGTAGCGAGGGGAAAAGAAGGTCGTTAATCTACTTAAAATATTAGAGAAAGTGACATTCAAAACACACAGCATGAAAGAGTATTAACTTAGAGATCAGAAGACCAACAACAACATTGCGAGAATCCTTCCTTCTTCATTAATGGTTTTCCAGCAGCACTGGTGCGTATAATAATGGCTCCAAGGGAGCATCTATCTACTGAGAACATCTAAGAACTAAGGAGCATTGAGCTTTATAACTACAAGAAGTAAAATGTTGAAAGTGCTATAGCTATGGACTATAAAATCATCAATTGTGTTGACCCTTGGAATGAGGTCAAACTTGTTATTTATACACATATCTGCCCTAAAGTTAACCTAACTTAACTTTACACTCAATCAATAAAATACCATTTCCGATGGACGGTACTACATGCACCACGTTACAACTATTAGCTCTTTTTCTTGTAGAATCAATATATAGCTATTGAAGCCTGACTCTTAGATTCCCAATTCAGATTCATATAGGAAAAGGGCTAATTAACAAGGATATTATCCTTCTTCACTTCGGGCTCCACAGACCCAGGAAGGTGTACCTATCTTCAAACTGACTACTTAAGAGTAAACCTTACAGTGGATTAAGGAAATTCATCCTTCTTCTTTTTAAAGTCCCTAGACTTAGGCAGGATAACCTTATGATTCACTCTTCAAGGAATCAGCAAGATGAATTGCATCCTTTGAATACAATCAAACATGAATACTCTCAGAAATAGAAACATAAAGATTTAATTTGATTTAAAATTGATGATGAGAACTGCTTATCAGAATTTAGACCAGTGCCTAATCCTGGGCAAAGAGTCCAATGAGACATAAATCCATAGAAAAATAATTAATAAGAACCCAAACAAGATCCCAGATAGAGTGTCTTACAAACTATCCCCTCATTCTCACATCTATCTATCAAATTTTCATACTAATACCCAGCCCTCTAGGATTACTCACAAGGTTGACTCCTTCCTTGAAGGAAGCTCACAAGTAATTGCACAGTTACCTTGTAACCAACATGTTCAGAATGCCTTACACACTAAACATACAAAAGCATGGAAAAAATCACAAAAAGACACCACAAATCTGAAAAAAGGGATTCCAATGTATTTTATTGATGCATTTCTGCTTCAAAACATTCCAATAGACCAAAACTTCAAAACCAAACAATAATATCAAGTTTTCTATACAGCTTTGAATTCACCATCCCTGTTACAATCAGAAGAAAATCCAAATATAGGAGAATGGAAAAACTATCTCCTTCACTGACACCTGTCTGCTCCTCAAAATATCTACAACTACTCAAACTGCAACTGCAAGAATCTGATTTGATTTTCCCTCAAATAGTCTGTAAAATCAAAATCTCCATTCTAAGACCTTTCCAGTGATATATGATACTCTATACTTTGGATCAAATTTTCCCTCTGAAACATTAATCCAACTTTGCCTTCCTGTGCAAATTTCTTTTAAAAGTTTGAAATATTTCAATTTGAAATTAATCACTTTTTCAATAGTTGGACTATTGAAATAAGATGAATTTAACTTTAACATTTCTTTTTTCCCAGATTTCATCTCATTGCGACACTTGTCACTTAGGCTTAATGGCTTAAGGGTTAGATGGTGAGCATCTTCCTTTTAAGCCATTAAGTCAACCCTTAGATCCTTCTGAACTTGCAAGTTCTTTAACCCTTTACCTTTTGGGATGAATTTAATTAAATATTTCAATTTAATCCCTTATTTCCCCAGAATGCATTATCTTGCGACACTTGTCACTTAGGCTTAATGTCTTAAAGGTTAGATGGTGAGCATCTTCCCTTTAAGCCATTAAGTCAACCCTTGATTTTTTTTGAACTTGCCCACTTGTTAACTCTTTTGTTGAAAGAAATTCAAATTTAAAAAAAAAAATTAAATCTGCACACTTTACCATATTGCACCAAGTGGCACCCTTTGATTGGTCCGCAAGTCCACTTGGCACCATGTATCGATGTCTGATTGGTGTCTCTGAACTGTACTAGAATTGCACCACTTGATGTCTACTCTGTGCCATGTGGCATCCTCTAATTGGCTAACCGGTCCACTGGGCGCCACTTGTCATTTGTGCCATGTGGACCAATGGCTTAGTGGCTTATCCTTATCTTCCCTACAACTTTCTATTCAAGTCATTAAGTCATTTGTCAATCTTGATCGTTGCCTCGGTATCTGCACCCAATGTGCAAGCCTCTACCAACTCACTTGCCACATCATCACTGCGAGCCCCACCAAAATTTGGGTCTTCTTCCTCCGGACATGGTTTTCAAGGTGAATCATAGGCTCCATCATGTGCACCCATAGCCTCTTCTTTCTTCTTCAAATTACTATCTGTGTCTTTTTGCATTTAAACATCTATGTGTCCCATTTCCTGCTCAATGTGGGATAAATCCCTTTGAGCTTTTATGGCTTTTCTTGTATTTTTTATTAAAATTAGTGGGCCTTGCCATGCACTAAGCCCTCTAGCCCATGCAGTCTGCAATAGCTCTCATTTCTCACTTCATAATACATGCTGAGCACTTTACTACTTATACATTGAAAACTTCACCACCTTATACATGTGAGATAATCCACTTTGCCCCTTTTTTATTTCGTTTTAAAACTGCGCAGGATTCTCCCCTATTGCTTACGTTTTACACCTACATAGACCTATTTGACTTGAGTTAATACCTGCAAAATGTTTGGACTGATTATATTCTGATTCTTTTTTCATGCGTGGGCTCCTCATTTGAAACTTTGCATAGCCTATTGCATTTATGTAATTGCATTTGCAAATGTTTTTAGTGCCCCTTTTAGCTTGTTGTGTGGGCCCTCTCATTTCTTGTGTTGGTTGACATTCTTCCCCAAATAGCAAGGCACTGTATTTGTGCAACTCCTCCTTACCATTTCAAATGCATCATTTCTTCATTATATTGCTTAGACAGCATGATGGAAAAGTATTTGCATGAAATATTTTATTTAATTTTATTTAAAATCCCTCCACCAAGTCATGCGTGGCATTACAATACTGTTTCAATGCTTTATTTGTGCTCCCACATCTCCAGCGTGGGCTCTTCACTCTCAACTCCACCTTGTTGTCTCTTGTCATGTGGCTGTAACCTCTCTTTTATTGGTGTGAACATTTTTTTATTGTTTTGAAACTGCATCTTACACTTGCTTGAAGGTACATGTCTCTTTTCATATCCCCTGTGTTGGTTTTTCATCCCACAGGCTGCACAATTCTTCAAATGCTAAGTCATGGCATCATTTTATAAAATTCCCAAACTTGCTAAAGGGTTTACACCTAGATCAAAGACATTGGCTCCTCGTTTTAACAGTTTCAAACTTTAAATCTTCCAATGCATTTAAGTTAAATTGGTTTTAACTTAAAAATGCCAATGCATTTGCCTTTGGAAAATATAACTTCCTCCATTCAAAACTACCCAGTCACCTCTGGTCTATGCATTAAAATTTTAAAGAAAACAAACTTTGGGCCACCCATCCCTTATTGTGCTAGGTGTTTTTTCACTTCATTTGCCTCTTTAGTGAAACATAAAATACAAATAAAGGAATAAATTTAGCACGAGCTAAATAACTTGCTAAATAAGAAGTCGCGGTCATTCTTGCATTTGGCAATCAAGATTTAGACATAAAAATATCACAGAGAAAAGATACAAAATTTGTGCCACACATTTTTGTGATAGAAAACCTTCATGGGCACATGTGTTTATATGATTTAATGCCAACTCCACTAACGCATCCATTTTATCTGCAGCTTCATCCAAACTACAAATTCAAAAGCTCATGCCGAGGACACAACTAAGAAGAGTACCATGGTGATGTTTGTTAACAAATGACATTTCCTGAGAGAGGGATTTTAATTTTATCAACAAATTCACCTCTTGAAAAGGATCTCACAAACATGATGCTATCAACACATTGTTTGGTTTCATACCCTTGTGCTCTTTCCGAAAGAGAAACTCGCCCTTGTCAATGACTTTTCACATTTCTGCAAACTAAACTCATTCACAGCAGTTGGCCCTAGGAACTGGCCTTAAAAACTAACAAAATCAAGTAACCAGAATGTGGCACTAGGCACACACGTTCCATGGTTGGAATTCTTCCATACTTCAAAATGACGCCTTTACCCTGTCAAAAATAGTGAAATGCATTTGGTTTCAACTTTGTAAACAACTCAAGCGACCTCCTGAAAACCTGAGCTTCTGGATATTGGAAGTATGTGATATGAAGAGCGTGAATCCAAAAAGGCAGCTCTTGAAAATCATTCAATCATATTTGGGATCCCCTCAAAGGTAGCCACTTGGAAATGTAGAAGACAGAAAACATGAGGAATAACTATTTCTGCAAATGAAAAGCATCTGGATAACTGTGCATACAAAACCCTCAAGACCTGAAACCTTGCAAACTTGAAGTAAATTTGGTCTATAATTTAGGGCATCCATTTTCCTTATATGATCAATCATAAAATTCAAGATATAACCTCACAAACAGGGCCTCCGACCAAGCTGTGCAACTAATTTGCATTAAAATGTTAGAAACTGCAAACAGAATCGGATTGGAAAACTAGGAAAATGGATTCATCATGGCCTAAAAATATTCATGGTAGCACATTTCCATGCCTAAAATAGAGGGGATTATTCAATTTTCCATTCTATTCAACCGGGTGTAAAATTCTAAGACCTCAAAGTAGGTCATTCAGAAATCTGCATTTGACAGTTTGGCAGAGTGATAGAAAATGCAAATGGAATGGGCTTAGCAAACTGACCAAATAGACTTGTCGTAACTTGAAGACGGAGACTCAAGAAGTATTTGACCTCTATAATGGAGTAAAAAAGGAATTTTTTCAATTATCTCACAAGGTCAAAATATACAATTGGTCAAACAAGGCTACTCAGAATTCTGGGCAGAACAATGCAACAAGATATCTCTGGAAGACCAACTTTGAGGGATCAAAAAACCTACCAAACATACTCAAAATAACTTGGGATTTGAAATATAGGCTCTTTGATATACATGATCAACATTCCCTAAAGTAGGGGGCCATGAAACTTAACAGGACACAAGATATTCAAATGCAAACTGGGCTTGTTACAACAAATGGACACTTACGCAGAAATGCAAATTTTGACAAGTGCTCAAATCAAGACATCACTAAACAACTGTCTCCAAAACTCATCAAATCTATATTCTGAAAGCTATGACTCATTTCATTTTCCAAATGATAGGGTGGTAAACACATATCCCAAGTGGATTCTTATGAAAAACATTAGGTCATTTTTACAAGCACCCAACATAGGCCTTCTTCAAAAGATTTTTAGGGCATCAACTTACACTTAGGGAAATTTTTAAGTATGGTCACTCCAAAATGCATCCAGATTTTGGAGTTCTAATAGTGGCTTTGATTGAGGATGTCTGCCCCATGCCGGCATGCAGAGGACTTCAGAATCTCTTGGGTAGAAGCAAACCACCCCAAAACAAATCAGACTTTCTTTTCACTCTTATTTCTCCTTTCTCTCTCAAAAATTAGGAACAACTTTATTCAAAAGCAAACACACCACATGATAGAAGGGAAAGATAGAAACTATACAACATATACAAAAAGCCTCAAGCCTTTTCACAACTGAAATCAACATTTACCTCTATCGAAAATATGATTTTCATCTCCATGTATTAGAGGTAAACTAAAACCATCACTTTCATTTGCCTGATCCCACACATTACTGTATATCTTCAACACATCACATATAAAATAATTAGTATCCTTACTGTCACCATGCATATAATCAAGTGAATCATGATGAATTACAACTTGTGACTTCAGATTTAGCTCATTCTGAAAAACAACATCATGCTGGATTGAAAAAAGAAAATACTCATTTTCAGCCTGATAACTTGTATGCTCTTGCTGATTCACTTTGAAAATAATTAAACACATTGCATCAACACTTTCTACATCCCCTTATTTCCAAATAGAACATAACTCTGGCTGAAGCAAATAATCTGATACAAAATCTGAATTCTCTTCCAGTTGTACACAAAACACTTCAAGAAGAGGTTCAAACAAATCAGCACACAATCCATTATTCATATTCTCATCTTGGCATACATCTTCCTGACATAAACCACTACTATGGGAAACATTATCAACATTGACAGATTCATCTTGACAAAACACTAATTCTACACCATTTAAAACATCATAACTATCAATGCCCAAATCAAACAAGTTAACACACATTTATGGTTCAAAGGAAAAACCAGATTTAATCTCCATATCATAGGAAGTGTTTTCTTGAAAAATTTCATAAGTTGGTTCATAGACATCTGATTTCATTCTACCAGCAGCAATTTTATATTCATTTTCATGGTCTAGAGCATCCACAACTTCAAACTTTGGCTTATAGGACACTTTATCCTTCTTGGAATCACCAAGTTCACATGACAAATAAGAGATTGAAAACATAAAAAATGAGGAATCAATAATATCAGCATTACTAACTGAAACAAAGGAACTCATTGTTGTCTTGGACACATCATTATCCTCATAATCATTTTTGACACATGAAAAATCTTCACTCTCTTTATAAGGCTGCATATGAACCATTTCTTTATCTTCACAAAAATCAAGGCTATTGTGGCTCCATGAATCCTCTTCCTCATCCAATCCTTCATTTTTATGAGGAAAATCACTCCCATCATTGCTCTCTTCTTCCCATGTTGCATTGGAATCATAGGAAGATGGACAAACACTTTCATTGTCCTCACCTTCACTTGGATAACAAGTTTCAGCCTCATCATCATAACTAGACTGAGGTACATACAGATCCCTTTCATTTTCATTCGATGCCTCTTCATGCCATGACGGATCAACACTCTTGTTCTCATCACTCGAAACACAACTTTCAGCTTCTTTATTCCTATGAGACTGAGATGCATGTTCTTCAACATCATCATTAGTAACATTCTCAACATAATACAATTCACTAATAGGAGAAGCAAAAACTGAAATAACTTCTTGCATTTGGGAATCATCAAGTGAATCAACTTTATCATCTACTCTTGTAACATTACACATACATGCGTTCCCTTCAACAAGATTAGAATCAACTCTTTGTAACAAAGAAGCTCCAACATCACATGTTCTTAAGTATGAAAATTCAGCAACATTATTTGCAATAGCAGGGAAAACTACACATTGATATGAATTTGAAACTTCAACATGACATTCACTTCTACTTTCAAATGCATCTTGCCAGCAAACACCTCTAGAGAAATGGCTCTTTGTCAAACCATACTTCATGTTATTTTTAATCTCTATAGCTTCCATGAATGATTGATGCAAAGTCTTAGTTTCTTTATCTCGCAACAAATAGCTCATATCCTTATCAAATGCATCAAAGTAGATAACTACACACACTTGATCATCAGGTCTACAACCTTTAGGGATATCAATAAAAACCTTTTTGAATCTAATGTTAAAATTAGGAACTAGTTCTTCATTCTCAATCCTAATTTGTAACAACTTAGTAAATGCATCATGTACACTTACTCTTTCACCAAATTGCAACATGAAGGCTGAATGCAACTCACTCCAAGAGGATATCAAACACACTGGTAAAAATGAAAACCAATCATGAGCATCATCCCTTAAAGTCTGAACAAACAATTTCATGTGAACATCTTCATGTGCAATCTCAAAATCACCCATTAAATTAGAAAACAACTGAATATGCTAACTTTCTGAATCATGTTGTTTCCCACAAAATATTGGCAATTTGTCTCTAATGCTATTAGAAATAACATTGGGAAAACCATGTATGCCATAAAAAAAAATGGCATGTACCTTCTAGTAGAGATAGATCTATTGATACTACTGATGGGCTGCCTACTAGGTGAACTGAAATCCTCCATTCTTCACAAACTTAAGAATTCATTCACCAAAATGAAAATCAAAACTGTATTTTGCAATAGATTTATGATTTCTCCACTAAAATTTTACAACAGCATACTTCCATAGTTCAAAACAAACATGCTGAAACCTTTTCTTACTAAAGTGTGCAACCAAACTCAAAAGTTCTCCTACTTTGTGGTGAAACCACTTAATGGAGAACAAACATTTGTATAACTTTCTTTCATGAAAAGAAAAACTTCATGAAAAATGAAAATGCCTTAAGATTTAGATGGCTGAAAGTTCTCTGTCCACTTCTTACAACAGCAGACCTAAGATCTCAACAAAATTATTTACCAAACTCTTTGAACCAACACACCCCAAATCTTACCAACCAGTGGATGAAATTTGCAGTAGTTGTTCTCTTTATTTCTTGACTTGAAACACTATGGATTTAGAGCCTTTTGTGTAGCTTCATTAGGTTCTTTCATTGTAGATTCGCCACCTCCTTGCAAAGCAAATCTCTCAAACAACAAGTGCCATTTGCTAAATTCTCGGTTTTCTCTAATTCAACAGAGCTGCACAATCCTCTTTACTTTCATTGTGATGAACAATTCTAGGGTTTTCTTACACATAGATCTGAAAAAATTTCAGATTTCTTTCCTTACTATTTTTCTTAATTAGATTTGGATATCGATTGAGCCAAGCAAGGAAAGAAACATCTTAAACTTGCTAATCTTAGACATCAAATAACAACTGATAATCACAAATTACACTGGCACAGAACAACTAGAATTGTCCAAATTCAAACAGAGTCACCACCCACAACATGTATGGGATTAAGATTTAATAAAATGATAAAGAAATGGGTGATAAATAGTTAGTCATTCCAGACTTTACAACAATCCATTACTCCCTAGTAGAGTCACCATTTTGTTAGCTCTTTTTCTTGTAGAATCAATATATAGCTATTTAATCCTGACTCTTAGATTCCCAATTCAGATTCATACAGGAAAAGGGCTAATTAACAAGGATATTATCCTTCTTCACTTTGGGCTCCACAGACCCAGGTGGGTGTACCTATCTTCAGACTCACTGCTTAATAGTAAACCTTATAGTGGATTAAGGACATTCATCCTTCATCTTTTTAAAGTCCCAGGACTTAGGAAGGATAACCTTATGATTCCTTCTTCAAGGAATCTCTAAGATGAATTGCATCCTTTGAATACAATCAAACATGAATACTCTCAGAAATAGAAATGTAAATATTTAATTTGATTTAAAATTGATGATGAGAACTGCTTATCGGAATTTAGACCAGTGCCTAATCCTGGGCAAATATTCCAATGAGACATAAATCCATAGAAAACTAATTCATAAGAACACAAACAAGATCCCAGATAGAGTGCCTTACAAACTATCCCCTATCAAATTTTCATACTAATACCTAGCCTTCTGGGATTACTCACAAGGCTGACTCCTTCCTTGAAGGAAGCTCACAAGTAATTGCACAGTTACCTTGTAACCAGCATGTTCAAAATGCCTTACACACTAAACAAACAAAAGCATGGACAAAAGAAAAAAAAGACACCACCGATCTGAAAAAAAAGGGATTCCAATGTATTTTATTGATGCATTTCTGCTTCAAAACATTCCAATAGACCAAAGCTTCAAAACCAAACAATACTATCAAGTTTTCTATGTAGCTATGAATTCACTGTCCCTGTAACAATCAGAAGAAAATTCAGATATAGGAGAATGGAAAAACCATCTCCTTCACTGACACCTATTTTCTCCTTAAAATATCTACAACTACTCAAGCTTCAACTGCAAGAATCTGATTTGATTTTCCCTCAAATGGTCTATAAAATCAAAATCTCCATTCTGAGACCTTTTCGGTGATATATGATACTTTATACTTTGGATCAAATTTGCCCTCTGAAACTGTATCATCTTAAAATGGAAGCACTTCCATGTTAAGAACATTTATCCCTCCTTAGGGGATGTTTTTGACCACCATCATACTATCCCCTCCTTTTTGCATCATCTCTTGCTTCTATGCTTGTTTAGGACCCTGATTGGGCCTCTTCGGGCACCTTCTATCCCACCTGGCACTTTTTCCAGGGGTTCTGACCCCTTGGGTCAAGGTTGACCTCAACCTTGACCTAGTTCAGGGTTGACCTCAACCTTGACCTAGGTCAGGATCAACCTCGACCTTGACCTGGGTCCCCCCTTTCAAATTTGGAAATTTGTTGGTTGTCGGAAGTCATCCAAAATTTATTTCCCATTTTCGGGTCGACTATTTTGGGGTTCCAACGTAGTAAATCTTAAATTATATTTAATATAGGTCCTCTTCTAGGGGCATGAGTCTAATTGAAATTTAATTCTCCTATGTCGGCCTCCTTAGAATATTGTGCCCTAATTTCATATAAAAGGAAGCCTTCTCCTCTCATTTTCTCTAAGTCTTCCAAGTGCAAAAATCTCTAACCAAGATTTTTCTCAAGCATCCATTGTTCTACATGTTTTCAAACTCTCAAGGTGTTCAATTCTTCCTCTCAAGCATTCAATTCTACCATTGAAGATCAAGGATTCAAGCTTTCAAGCCTTTGAAGGGATTTGGTTCAAGCATTCAAGATTTATCATTCAAGCCCTAGATCTAGCCATCATGATGGTGTGATCTTCCTTCAAGATCCTTTGTGCATCCTCAAGACTCTTTCATCATCTCTTCAAGGTGGATTCCAAGCATACAATCATGGAGGTTTATGATTTCTAAAGTCCATGCTTTCATATTTACATACTTTCTTACATTTGAAATACAATTACATATCTATTCAATATCATATCTTCATTGTTAGATTCAATTCTACTACTTGCTAGAATTCTTATTTCAATTATTGATTTCAAGGTTGATTCCTAAATCAGGGTTTGACTAAGGAAAAACCCTCCCCCACAACCAAAAAAACCTCTTTTTCTTGCAGGTACAGGTTCAGGACTAAAGATTTGAGACCAGATCTAGATACCCTTTTCAGCAAACTATCGGGATCCGCGAACAAAGTCACTTTCGGATCTGTGCAGGTCAGGGTCGACATTATTGGGTTAGGGTTGATATTTGTGGGTCAAGGTCGACCTTTTTCATAAGATGACAACAAAATGGAAAAATATTTCAGTGTTTTGTTCATCTCTGCGTTTCCTTTTTGGATCATACTTCAGATTTTCCAGAAACTGAGTATAGACCCCAGAAAACAACATTATTCGATCTGCAATATTTCAAGGTTAGTACATTTCTCCTATCCATTTCAATTAAAATCCTTAATTATTATAAATCTATCATGCATTCACATTCATTTCACACACGCCACATTTTAAGAGGGAAACCTAGGATCTCCTTCTTTATTCTTATTTCGAATAGATTGATTCACTTATGCATTGATCCTTTTTGGGTTGATCAATTTGGATCCTTCCTTTGTGCATATGAGAATAAAATGGAATATCTTATTTATCCCTCCACTCTAAACATTAAATGTAAAGGTGATAAGTGATTTGAGTATCAAAACACTCTTATTCCATAAACATCATTTTTCTCCTTTACATTGTGGTGAACCCGCGATAGACAACTCTTTCTCTTTGGTGTTAGATTTGCACTTCATATTAGATCTTGCATGCATATAGAAGTAGGTTTTCTTTTATGCTCTTGCATCTATATTTCAAAATTCATAAAAATCACAAAATTTCTTTAAAAATACGAAAACATTTACATTTTTTCCATGCTTGTAGTGTTTCCTTGTGTTCAACATGTATGCTTTTTGTTTTGAATACTTTGATGAGGATTTTGTTGTACAAAATGATAGATCCCTTAATGTGGTACATGGAAGTGAGGATGAAAATGGTTCGAATGAGATCTCCATCGATCCTATTCCTATTTCATCCTCCTCTACAATCTCTTCAATTGACCTCTACCATAGGATGTGTGTATGGTTACCTTCATACTACTTTATTTACAACATTGATACACCTACAAAGACTTCATTTAGTGAGTGTGATGTTGCTTTTTCCTCTCTTGTATTACCTTGCAAGGATATATTAGAGCAAGTAGATGACTTTAATCTTTCCCGCCATGGAGATGAGTTAAGGATCGATGTTGATTCTTCTCCTAATATATGTCTTTTCTATGAGCCTACTTTAGAATATAGTTCTTTCCCCTTTAGGGATCAAGCATTAGGCGCTCCTACAATGTGCTTTATTGATAGGGAGGATAATCCTCCTATTTGGGATGAACCTGGATTTGGATGTTGATTACTCTCTTCCTCATGAAGTCATTATGAGTGATTCTACTTTTTGGGATGAACCCTTGGATAAATACATTGATTTATCTCCTCCTTGTGAAGATGCTTTGATACAAGAGGGTTATTTATTAATGGATGACATATTCATACATGATCATGACTCTTTTTCTAAAACACACTCTCCTTATGTAGAAATTTTAGAGAAAGAAGAAAAAATTATAGATTCTTTACCTCCATTTGGGATTCCTTTTAGTGATGAGGCATTAGCGGAAAATGATATGAATTCCCTTAATGTTCTCCCTCTTAGTGATGATCCTATGGAGAATCAAGATCCTACCCCATGTTCTCCTAGGATGTATTCCTTTATTTTTCCTTCTTGGGAATCTATCGAACATACTAATGATTACATAGTGACTACTGAAGTTCAATTGATTTGTTTTGATATGGCTTCTCGTTATGGTCATAGTTATCAGTTACTAGTTAAACAAGGATTCCATAGTCAAGGATGTGCTAAGCATAAACATGGAATTCAAATGTCCTTACAGAATGGGGGGCATGAGCATCCTTATGGATTGGGATTCAATCCTCAGCAACACATCAATGTTACCAACATATCAAATAACATTTCAAAACATGATGACCCTATGAAGGAATTTGACCAAGAGGTTGTTTTGCCTAAACTCCTTCGTGCTAAGATAATTACTAGACCTAAATACAAAAAGAAACGTAGTCTATACTTGAAGATTCTTCCTTTTTGTTTCTACCATAGATTTCATGATCACTCTAATGAATTTCATGCTTTACATTATAAGATTAGGCAGCTCATTAATAGTAAAATTATTCATATATCATGTGGCAATGAGTTATATTTCAATCCTATTTTCTCTAAATAACATTTATGTTCCTATTATGGAACTACATATTATGTAAACAATGTTAGCCTAATCTTTGAGGGCTCATTGTCTTGCATAGTATTGTGAGCGATATAATAGGTATCCTTTCATCCTTGTCCCTACACTTGGGGGGGAATGATGTCATCTCCTTCTTTTCTTCCTTTCCAGGATCCACTTTCCCTTGGTTAAGCAGTATCTATCTATTATGTGATATCCAATCATACATGAAAATTTTGGTTTTCATTGAGGATCTATGTCTTTGATAATAACATATTTTGTTTTTTGACATTGGGTTTCCATGGTTGATAAATCTCTCACCTTGGAAACTGAATAATGTGCTATCCCTCAAGGGTTACTTTCTCAGTTCTTGCATGATATCTCTTTTCTACAACAACATTTCTTAATATAATTTGATATATCCCTTGCTTTCACCCTTGGGGGGCAAGGTATTTTATTTCTTCCTCTATCTAAGGATCTACTTTCCTTAGCTTAGTGGCATTTGTTTATCAGATAACATTATTTCCTTATAAAGATGTATGTTTTTGACTATGGATACCCTCTTATATGGGAGGTGATTGTCCTAGGTCATCACCTCTTCTTTATTTTGAAAACTATGCTTTTGATAAACTCTTTCCTTTTGCTTTGGGTTAGAGTTTGACTCCTTCATTCCAAGATTCCTCTTCCTCTTCATCGCAGGGGGCTAGATGATTGAATCTTTGGTCCCTCTTTTCTTTAGAAGATGACATTTTATCCTAAGAGCTCCTCTATGGTGGGGGTCTTGATGATAAGATCTCTTCCCTTTTGAGGATCCTTTTTCCATAAGTGACATATCCATTTCACGACTATCTATGTTCTTGGATATAAGAGTCAAGATTCTTCGCTAAGAATATGGTATACATTGTTGTTAAGCTAGATATCTCCTTACCTTGTGAAGCAGGTATCCTCTTTTCTCTTCCTTATCTTGCCTAGTGGGTAGTCATGATAAGGAGGGGGGCATGTATAGGGTCTCCCTTGTACTATAGTTTACATTAATTTACATTTTGCAACATGCTAAATCCTCAGAAGGTAACGCACATAAGTTGCTAAATCCTGAAGGGACACGCATTTTTAATTTTATTTTCACTAAATCCTCGGAAGGTAACACACATAAGTTCCTGAATCCTGAAGAGATACACAACCTTTTATTTTACAATATGCTAAATCCTCGAAAGGTAACACACATAAGTTGCTAAATCCTGAATGGACACGCATTTTATATTTCATAGTGATACAAGAATGTGGATCTATGGATATTTTTAAAAAGGTGTCAGAAGATGCATTTACAATTACAAGCACAGTTTATGGGTGAACCTGTTTGGGCTCTCCCTCCTTGGTGATTCATAGTAAGGTGGGCATCTTACTAGGTGAGGTAATCACTTTCTCTTTTCTCTCTTTTGCTTTCATGCTAGTAGGATTAGATCATGAAGCTATCTTATGTATAGTGTTGTTCTTGTCTTGCTTATGTAATCATGTATGTTTATATGATTGATTTCTCTTTATTTTTCATATCTTTTATGCATGTATGTTGAGTTAGAATCCTTGGTCTAAGGACTTATGTCCTTGACCTAGTGATGTTCTACCTCATTGCGATTTGTCATGCCCAAAAGTTGGGCAAAAACACACGAACAAAAATTTTTAAATAACGCATTAAAACGGGATACCAAAATTACACAAGGGTAAAAAGTGCACGCAAAATGAGGAAGTTGACCGAAAGCCAACCAAGGTTGACCAAAAGTCAACTAGAATTGACTCAAAGTCAACTATACACTAAAAAGGTAAATGGAACATCTAGGGTTCGCTTAGACCCAAAGGAAAAGTTGTACATGCAAATCGAGATAGTTTGACTAAAAGTCAACTAGGGTTGACCAAAAGTCAAACATCCCTTGATTTACATGAAGGAGTGTCACTAAGGCCTACTACGCACAGAGGAAGTCAAAGGTGCATAAAATGAGACAGTTGACCAAAAAGTCAACCCATGTTGACCCAAAAGTCAACTGTCTCCGAAAGGCTCGAAACTGAAACCCTAGGGTCCAGAGGCCGCAAAGAGTACTGGGTTCCAATAACGAGACTATCGAACAAAGTTTGACCACAGTTGACCAAAAGTCAACCATGCTCGAGAACAATCAAAGGTAGCGATAATGCCCCTAAAAGGCGTATATCGTGAAGCTGAAGGGGGTGATACGACCCCCTAATAATAATAAAAGGAAGTATTACTAAAACATTTAAATTTTGAAATAAATTTCTATCTAAGCAATAGAAGATATCCTTTAAATATAAATATTACCATTTAAAAAAAAGAAACTAATCAAAAGAAATAAATCATATCCATAATATAAATTCTAATTTAAAACTCCCTTATCTCTAAATCATATATATTTTTTATTTTAAAAAATCGATTTCTAATACATATTAGTATGAAAATAAATATCTTAACTAAATCTAATCTAATTTAGTAAATCTTATTATATAAATAAATAAAAAAAATCTAATCTAACATATAAAATAACATTATATTAAAACAACCTAAATTAAATCTTAGAAAATAAGTCTATTAACATATCACATATATAAAAAAAACATTTGGTAAAATCCAAAAATAAAACAAATTGAAACCCTATCAAAAATCCGCTATGGGAAGTGGTGGCGAGAGATGGTGGTTCGGCGGCGGCGAAGGGGGGAAGAAGGCGGTGGATCCGGGAGCAGCGGATAAAGGCCGAGCGACGGAGGGGATTGTTAGGGCCGGGCGGCGCTAAGGGAAGTAGGGGACAGAGCGGCGGCCGACGGGGGTGGTCGGCCCTCCCCGCCCCTCCCTTAACACAGAGGGGCGGTAGGGTAGGGTCCGGCCCTCCCTGCCGCCACCTGTGACAGTCGCAAGCCGCAAGGGTTAGGGCTTCGGCCCGCCCCCGACAAAAAAAAAATCAAATTTAATTTTTTAAAAAAAAATTTATAACATAATAACTACAGCGCCATGCGCTTCACTAAGATTAATTAATTTGATATTTAAACATAACTTTAAAATAGGATAGGATTAATTAGCAAATTAAATATATAAAAAATATATATTATAATATGACTGGTGTAAAATGACTGTGTTTTATGAAACAACAGCTATTTAGAGTTTTTTTTTTTTTTTTTTTTTTAAATTTGCACCAATAGATTCCATAATTTAATCTAAGGACATTGGTGGAAAAAAAAAATTTATAATTTAAAATATTTATAAATTTTACATAAATTTCAAACTATCTCAAGTGAAAATATGTCCTCCAAACACCATCAATTTCTTATAACCATAAATTTCCATATTCCACCAAGAAGGTAAATACTAATTTTTTATTAATGCATGTGATAGCCAAATACAAAAAGAAACATATGTTACTAACTCTTTCAAATAAGCAATATTGAAATCAACCATAATTATTCAACTTCTATCTAACTTACTAAAAACATTCACTATATGCTTTCCAAGGCCAAATTTCAAACTTCATAACGATATAAGATTTCATAACCACTTGAAAGTTCATTAACAATATGGGTGATGAAATCCCAAAATAATAAAAAGTTACAACTTAATGGTCTCAAATCCTCCTTAGAAATAATGAACTTCACAAAACATTAAGATCATAATTGACAATTTTCCAATAGTTCCCATCTTCCTCTTAAGGGTAATTTCATCCTTGTTATCCCATCAAGAACCTGATAGACGTGAGGTTGACCATAGAGGCTCACCTCCCAACCTAGGCCTTTACAAGGCCACCCTCGAGCTTGGGGATCCAATCTGGAATGGGTCACAAACAGAAACATCTAACAAGTAGAAAATAAATAGAGACTTCAAAACAAAAGAAGACTTCCCAACAACAGGGTGTACATGAGGAAGCATCTCCAAGAGACATTTCAGAAAACAGGGGTAGTGGTAGACCTCACTAAAGGAGAAAGCCAAGATCACAAATAATAAACACAATCCCTACATGGACTTGCTAAGGACCATCTTTGCAAGATGTTGTCCTGGATAATCCTCATTATACCTCCTAAATGCCCTCAGGCCCATCTTGGCTTCCTGGGTATCATGTTACCCCAAGTTTTATCCCTCCACACATGGGAGACTCTACACTTAACAGGAATCATTTACACTACCCCTCCAAGGCTACTCTGCCCTCCCAAGGGTGAGTGTACCTTGAAGACCCATTCGAAATCATACACATAGTAAACACATTGAGAAACAAAAAGAAAATTTTCAACAAAATAAAAGCTTCAAGAAAACCATAAAACTCCATTAATGGAGTCCTTGAGCTCAAGAACACACATAACATAAACAAAACTTTAAAATAAATCCAACCTTGATCCAAGCTATGGTGTAAAGAGGAATGGTTTTGAGCTATCCTTCCTAAGCTTCCTTCTCCAAAGGCTCCTTCAAACTGGATTTTGTCTCTAAGGGTAGAGAGTGGGTGAACACTCAACTCATCCTAAAATATCCCCTAAATAGGAAAACCTCCAACATGAACAAGGTTTAACCCAAGGGTAAATTATCTCTAACCAATCCTTAACCAAACCACTTTCTAACCCTCCAAGGGTAAAGTCAAATGAAACATGGGTAGAAGAGAGAGTGAGGTTAACCAAAGTCACACTCCTCTTTCAAATTCGCTCAAAGATGAAAATGACACTTTAAGGGAGTAATAAATGAGT
>MU227568.1:2242503-2257502 GCA_018584345.1 Thuja plicata
TCAAGCATTCAAGATTTATCATTCAAGCTCTAGATCTAGCCATCATGATGGTGTGATCTTCCTTCAAGATCCTTTGTGCATCCTCAAGACTCTTTCATCATCTCTTCAAGGTGGATTCCAAGCATACAATCATGGAGGTTTATGGTTTTTAAAGTCCATGCTTTCATATTTACATACTTTCTTACATTTGAATTACAATTACATATCTATTAAATATCATAGCTTCATTGTTAGATTCAATTCTACTACTTGCTAGCATTCTTATTTCAATTATTGATTTCAAGGTTGATTCTTAAATCGGGGTTTGACTAAGGAAAAACCCTCCCCCACAATAAACAAACCTCTTTTTCTTGCAAGTACAGGTTTGGCACTGAAGATTTGAGACCAGATCTGGATACCCTTTTCATTGAACTATCAGGATCCATGAACAAAGTCACTTTCGGATTTGTGCAGGTCAGGGTTGACATTATTGGGTCAGGGTTGACATTTGTGGGTCAAGGTTGAAATTTTTTATAAGATGACATCAGAATGGAAAAATATTTCTAGGTTTTGTTCATCTCTGCATTTCCTTTCCGGATCATACTTTGGATTTTCCAGAAACTGAGTATAGACCCCAGAAAACAACATTCTTTGATCTGCAATATTTCAAGGTTAGTACATTTCTCCTATCCATTTCAATTCAAATCCTTAATCATTCTAAATCTATCATACATTCACATTCATTTCACACACGCCACATTTTAAGAGGGAAACCTAGGATCTCCTTCTTTATTCTTATTTCCAATAGATTGATTCACTTATGCATTGATCCTTTTTGGGTTGATCAATTTGGATCCTTCCTTTGTGCATATGAGAATAAAAGGGAATATCTTATTTATCCCTCCACTCTAAATATTAAATGTAAAGGTGATAATTTATTTGAGTATCAAAACACTCTTATTCCATAAACATCATTTTTCTCCTTTATAGAAACATTAATCCAACTTTGCCTTCCCATGCAAATTTCTTTTAAAAGTTTGAAATATTTCAATTTGAAATTAATCACGTTTTCAATAGTTGGACTATTGAAATAAGATGAATTTAACTTTAGCATTTCCTTTTTCCCAAATTTCATCTCATTGCGACACTTGTCACTTAGGCTTAATGGCTTAAGGGTTAGATGGTGAGCATCTACCTTTTAAGCCATTAAGTCAGCCCTTAGATCCTTCTGAACTTGCAAGTTCTTTAACCCTTTACCTTTTGGGATGAATTTAATTAAATATTTCAATTTAATCCCTTATTTCCCTAGAATGCACCAGCTTGTGACACTTGTCACTTAAGCTTAATGGCTTAAAGGTTAGATGGTGAGCATCTTCCCTTTAAGCCATTAAGTCAACCCGTGATTTTTTTTGAACTTGTCCACTTGTTAACCCTTTTGTTGAAGGAAATTCAAATTAAAAAATCATTTTAAATCTGTGCACTTTACCATATTGTGCCAAGTGTCACCCTCAGATTGGTCTGCAGCTCCACTTGGCACCACGTGTCAATGTCTGATTGGTGCCTCTAAACTGTACTAGAATTGCGCCACTTGACACCTACTTTGTGCCACATGGTGACCTCTGATTGGATGACCGGTCCACTACAACTTTCTATTCAAGCCATTAAGCCATTTGTTGATCTTGATCATTGCCTTGGGATCTGTGCCCAATCTGTAGGCCTCTACCAACTCACTTACCACATCATCACTGTGGGCCCCACCAAAATTTGGGTCTTCTTCCTCCGGACATGGTTTTTGACATGAATCATAGGCTCCAACATGCGCACCCATAGCCTCTTCTTTCTTCTTTAAATTACTATCTGTGTCTTTTTACTTTTAAACATCTATGCATCCTATTTCCTTCTCAATGTGGGATAAATCCCTTTGAACTTTTAAGGCTTTTCATGTATTTTGATTAAAATTAATGGGCCCTGCCACACACTAAGCCCTCTAGCCCATGTAGTCTGCAAGAGCTCTCATTTCTCACTTCATAATACATGTTGAGCGCTTTACTACTTATACATTGAAAACTTCACCACCTGATACATGTGGGATAATCCACTTTGCCCCTTTTGATTTCTTTTTAAAACTGCGCAGCATTCTTCCCTATTGCTTACGTTTTACACCTGTATAGACCTCTTTGACTTGAGTTAATGCTAAGTCATCCACATCATTTTCTCAAATGCCCAAACTTGACAAAGGGTTTACACCTATCAAAGACATTGGCTCCTCATTTCAACAATTTCAAACTTTAAATCTACCAATGCATTTAAGTTAAATTGGTTGTAACTTAAAAATGCTGATGCATTTGCCTTTGGAAAATTTAACTTCCTCCATTCAAAACTGCGCAGTCACCTCTGGTCTATCCATTAAAATTTTAAAGAAAACAAACTTTGGGCCACCCATCCCTTATTGCACTGGGTGTTTTCCCACTTCATTTTCCCCATTAGTGAAACATAAATTACAAATAAAGGAAGAAATTTAGCACGAGCTAAATAAATTGCTAAATAAGAAGCCACGGTCATTCTTGCATTTGGCGATCAAGATTTAGACACAAAAATATCACAAAGCAAAGATGCAAAATTTGTGTCACACATTTCTATGATAGACGACCTTCATGTTCACATGTGTTTAGATGATTTAATGCAAACTCCACTAACGCATCCATTTTTTCTGCAGCTTCGTCCAAACTGCAAATTCAAAAGCTCATGTTGAGGACACAACTAAGAAGAGTACGATGGTGATGCTTGTTAACAAATGACACTACCTGAGAGAGGGATTTTAATGTTATCAACAAATTCACCTCTTGAAAAGGATCTCAAAAATACAATGCTATCAACACATTGTTTGGTTTCATACCCTTGTGCTCTTTCCGAAAGAGAAACTAGCCCTTGGTAATGACTTTTTACATTTTGCAAACTAAACTCATTCACAACAGTTGGCCCTAGGAACTGGCCTTAAAAACTGACAAAATCAAGTAACCAGAATGTGGTGCTAGGCACACATGTTCCATGGTTGGCATTATTCCATACTATAAAATGACACCTATAAAAACCAAAAATCTCAAAATATTTTAATCACCCAAGTTGCCTATTCAGAACAATTCTGCAAATTACCCTATCAAAAATAGTGAAATGCATTTGGTTTTGACTTTGTAAACAACTCAAGCGACCTCCTGAAAACCTGAGATTCTGGATATTGGAAGTATGTGATATGAAGAGCATGAATCTAGAAAGGCGGCACTCAAAAATTATTCAAACATATTTGGGATCCCCTCAAAGGTAGCCACTTGGAAATGCAGAAGACATAAAACATGAGGAATAACTATATCTACAAATGAAAAGCATCTGGATAACTGTGCATACAAAACCCTCAGGACCAAAACCTTGCAAGCTTGAAGTAAATTTGGTCTATAATTCAGGGAATCAATTTTCTTGATATGAAAAATCACGGAATTCAAGATATAACCTCACAAACAGGGCCTTCAACCAAGTTGTGCAACTGATCTGCATTAAAATGTTAGAAACTGCAAACGAAATCGGATTGGAAAACTAGGCAAACAGATTCATCATGGCCTGAAAATCTTCATGGTAGCACATTTCCATTCCTAAAATATAGGGGAGTATTCAATTTTCCATTCCATTCAACTGGGTGTAAAATTCGAAGACCTCAAAGTAGGTCATTCAAAAATCTGCATTTGACAGTTTGGCACACTGATTGAAAATGCAAATGAAATGGGCTTAGCAAATTGACCAAATAGACTTGTTGTAACTTGAAGATGGAGAATAAAGAAGTATTTGACCTCTGTAATGGAGTACAAAAGGAATTTTTTCAATTAGGTCACAAGGTCAAAAGTTACAATTGGTCAAACAAGGTTACTTAGAATTCTGGGCAGAACAAAGCAACAAGATATCTCTGGAAGACCAACTTTGAGGGATCAGAAAACCTATCAAACAGACTCAAAATAACTTGGGATTTGAAATATAGGCTCTTTGATATACATGATCAACATTCCCCAAAGTAGCGGTCCATGAAAATTAATAGGACACAAGATATTCAAATGCAAACTGGGCCCGTTATAGCAAATTGACACTTTGGCAGAAATGCAGATTTTGACAAGTGCTCAAATCAAGACATCACTAAACAACTATCTCCAAAAATCATCAAATATAAATTTTGAAAGATATGACTCATTTCATTTTCCAAATGATAGGTGATAAACACATATCCCAAGTGGATTCTCATGAAAAACATCAGGTCATTTTTACAAGCACCCAACATAGGCCTTCTTCAAAAGATTTTTAGGGCACCAACTTACACTTAGGGAAATTTTTAAGTATGGTCACTCTAAAATGCATCTAGATTTTGGAGTTCCAACAAAAACAACCTCAAAGAGAGAAAAGGTATGACAGATCAATAGAAAAAGACAAGAAAAGAGGTATGGAAGAATCGGCCTCGGGAAGAGAGACAGAGGAAGAATAGAAGAAATCTGATCCCTAGGGGATCGAGGCTACATGCCTCATCAATGTAAAAGTGGCTCACTATCTCTGATGCACCAGGTGTTATGCTAGAGCGGGGCCTTGGGAAGACCACATGTCAGAACCATCCCTCGAGTTAACGTGCCTTCTTGGGGTCGCCTATTTTCTGACACCCTTATTAACCTAGACGCGGGTCATCAAAAGAATGCAAAATTGTGGATCTGAAACTCCGGGATCTGGGAGCTTGCGCTTAAAGAATAAAGAATGTTCAAAATATGCTCTACAGGTGAAAATCTCTAGACTCCAGAGAACCCTATTGCTCCTTACTATTTTTGAATGTTTCTAGGAGCTGTGTGATTCCATCCTCATTAATGTCCTTGAGGCCGACTCAGCGGTAGTTGGCCGCCTCCACCTGTTCACCCAGATCCAGAGTATTTACCTTTACTTTTGTGGCCATATATGTTGTGTCGTGATCCCGGAGTACCATGTGTGATATACATGGGTAACCAGACATAATAACCCGGCCAAAATAACCCTGGACACAATAACCCCACCATAATAACCCAAGGACATAATAACCCAGGGTCACAATAACCCATGGTCAAAATAACCCATGGACAAAATAACCCATGGTCATTCTAGATCAAGTTAGTATGCTTAAAAAGGGATTGTAAGGCACCATAGAGGATATTTAGGTCATTTTTAGACCATATATCCATTATATACAGTACATGGCCATTATAATAAGAACCACAAGTTGTTATCATCTTATATAGAGGAATGCAAAGTATTCTCCCATAAGGTCTTCAAATACTCTTTCATGCATATTCATGTTTTCATACTTCTATCTTCTAGATATACCTTGAATTCTATCACAATATTATCATTAGAACATCATGACATCATCTAAACAATCAATTCCCCTCCTCTATTAACCTTCAAGTAATCTTTCTTGAAAATCAATTCATCACATATTGTTTTGTGTATATTACTCTTTCCTACAAATACCCATTCTTAATCACAACTACTTCTCAACCATAGCAAGTTAACATGAATGACAAACCTGAGCATATAGCTAACAACCCATAGATTCTTGCATTTATTTTTATTCACCTAACCATGATAGAAATTTTATAATAAAACAATTATGAGATGTAAGAGTGCCATACACACCCTTGGATGCTCCTACATCATGCTAAATATGACAGTTATTAACTATTCAATGCCAAATTGGGTACAAGTTATGAGTACCTCCTTAAATTTTCTAAATGTTTGTTCATTGGTTTATTGGTTCCCTTGACTAATGTATCCTTGTCTTAAAACACTCTAGAATATAGGTCAATTTGTGCTGGATATTTCTTTTAAATATAATTTCTATTTTTCCAAGGTTTGGCCTCCTCCTTATTGATATTAATCATATGTTTATAATGGTCATCTTACAAATTATCATTATTTTACTATAGTTTCTTTGTTGAATCCTTACTAAATATTATAAATATAGTTTCAAGAGTAGAAACAAATTCTACTCTCCTCATGATAAGGTGCCCACTAATATCTTGTGAATTTTCATAAGATATATGGATTATTGTACTAATAAATCACCAATAAAACTAGGGTTTCAATTTTTTGATGGAACATTATAGAGCCAATGTGAAATTTATTAGCCTACTACATATAACCTAAAAAAATATTGTGCTCAACTACATCTTCTAGTTATGCATCTACAATGGTAGAAGTAATATTCCACCTTGACAATAAAAGACGTTCAATATTCATAACTAACTACATATCTTACATCAGAGTGATCATTGTAAATTCAAAATAAAGCTTCTTTATAATAATTTAAGAATTAATTTATTCTTAGGATGCATGATTGATGTGTTCTCCTACTTATTCCTCTCAATTCAATCTTACTGATATAGTTTATGCTTAGTATCATAAACTCTTTTTCAAAGAATAAGTTATTATTTAACAAAAATCCTCACTAGCTCTTTTCCTCACATATTATGTTGAAAGGTAGTTTTAAAGTATTGACATTATATTGTGAGGTAGTAGGGTGACTATTTATAAATCCTTTTGGTAATCTATAGAAATCAATATAATATCTAATAAATTGATCATCCTATATTTTTTCACCATTCTTCATTTTTTTTGCATAAATAGTAAAGGTTAAGCCCCAACAATAACCATGAGGAATTTATTCTCGTATTACTTAAAATTTAGGACTAGCTTATGGTCTTGATGGTTAGACATTATCAAGGATGTCATGTGTCATAGTTTCTTGAAAATAGAATTCTCAACTTTTATTCCTTGATATGAGCTCGAGATTTTGGAATTGATTTTCTTAACTTTGGTGCCATTGTCCCTAAAATTGCCAAATTATTCAATCTAGCTCACATCCCCTCCATAAGGTTCTCTTTTTTTTTTAAATCTCATTTATACTAAGAATTTTTATTCTTAACTCAAACAACATAATCCTACTCCATCTCTCCCTTCTTTCTTCCTTTTAGCTTTAGTAATACAATTCTCATTAACTCCTTTGAATCCAAATTTACATGTTCAAATCTAGTTCTACTAACACTTTTCATCAAAATGAGAATAAACCATTGGGGTCAAACCACTTTTATTATATGTTTTCATCGCATAGGATTCAATCATGCGAGTTGACAAGGTGGATAAATTGTACATCTAGTAATAAAATGACATATTGATACAACTTTTCTAATGATAAATTATGGGAATGACATAGAGCGTCGGTTGTGGATGGAGTTATTACTAGTTGCATGGATTTCAAAAGAAAAATAGTCATTGAAGTGGGGTTTAAATAAAACAACAAAGGAGACATGGAGAAAGTCTTAAAGGAATTTTGGCTAGAAATAATAAGTTGCTAACAAAACATAAAAAGGGAAAAGGGGGACCAAATAAAAAATAAAAACTAACATTTTATAGACTACTTTTATAGGCACATATGCATAGAGAAAATTTCATGAGGTTAGAGGTTATATTAGAAATAGGAGGCAAGAAAAACTAAAAGTTTGTCAACTTTTGGACACTATACTATTATGGGGAAAACATTTTATTTCCTAGCAATCCTATAGTGTTTTTCTTATTGATAGAGCATGTTATGATCACTCATCTATCCTTCATTGAGTCATTGACGATTCCCCCAATTATTCTTGCATTGTTATCAACATATCCTATTGTTTATTTTCAATATCATGGAGTATCACACATATCAATGTTACATGTGATAGTTAATTAGTGCCTTACATTTTCTTTAAATTGTTATTTTGTGTGTATTTTGGTCTACTTGTTTTTGGGCATTACTGTTAGAATAGGAAAAACCCTATTCTCCCAAGAACACCTGCATGCAAACCTGTCACATGGAAGAAGCAAAGTACAGAAGACAAGAGAAAACTATGGAGGCCAAAAGTCAGAGGAGACATCATATGCACAAGAAAATAATATATTAACAATATGTTTCAAGAAAGTACAATACGATGTGAAAACTCATTATGAAAAACAAAGAGGTGAATCCTTATAAAAGGATACCGAAACCCTAAAGGTGAAAACCTTAAAGAATAATAAGATGCCTAAGTTTAACTTAAGTGTAGAGTATAATAGACTAATAATTAAATTAATTAATTATTAGCTATAATATGACAACTCTAACAGCCCCCCTTAAGTGTAACTTAGGGAGAAGCTAAATAGATAAGGACTAAAAGAAGCATGTAAACAAAATGTATGAAAGGAACTATGGGTCTCGACAACTAGGCCTGATCAGGTACCCAAGTACAAGAAATAAACTAGATGAAGGAAACTAAGCCTCCAATCTAGGGAAAGTCCCAAAGAAAGGAACAACAAAGAGAAAGAAGCATCTCCAAAGCATGAAGCTGTAAACACTGTCAGAAGTAACTGTTGGAACCCCCACTGAAAAAGTGCATGACCAGGTAGAGAAGACAAAGTCTAAAGAGATGATCAATCAAACCAAGGAAGTAATAGAACCAACAGGAGAACCCCCCCATAATGCTGAACAGGGAGAGGGGTGATAGGAAGACTGAAATGTAATACCGGAAACATCTGCAGAAAGCAGAATCAGGAACACCAACAGTGCAATAGAAGTATAAGCACAGGATAAAGGGCGGTGTCATAGACACACAGCATGGGATAATGTCGTGGAAGGTATGCTCACTTGACAAAGGTGGATGAGCACAAAATGGAAAAACATCATAACTCCCCATGACACTTTATAACTGAGTGTGAGTACAAAATACACACAAGGTGCTCGAAATCCCAGATATGCAAAAGCAAGCACTTTATCTCAGTGCATTTATAGAAAAGAAAATGCTACAAAAGAGAAGCATACAATGCTCAGAAGTCAGAAAGAAGAGTGAGCCAGAAGATCAGAAGAAGTGATCCCAGGACCTGTAGAACCCAACTAATCTGCCAGAGTGCGAAAGAGAAAAACTCAGAGGAGAGAGAACCTGGAGCAGAATCTGGAAAAAAGACCCCTACAACTGAAAAGCTCACTGAACCAGCTTTTTGACAATATCTAGTTTGCCAAAAAATAGAGTCCAGATGAGCAAGATATGACTCTTGGAAGGCAAAACCAAACATCAGAATTTGATAGCCAAAAATACTATCAAAATGGAAAAACCCAAAACCCCAACCTCCATCATCGGAAAGAACTCGGAAAGAGCTTTTCGACGATATAAAGAAGTCAAAAAAATACCTCTATATGCTCCAAATAGAGTGAAAACAGTGAGGGAGGGTTAAAAAGCTCCAAACATTTCTCAAAAATAGGTGCCAGTTTTCCAGAGTGATTCTGAAAACACCAAAATTTTGAAAATTTCTGAAAAAACCCCTGCAGCACCAAAAACCACCCACTAAACAGTCAAAACCACCTGTGTAGAAAAAAACCACCTTCGTACCTTCTGCACTCAAATCTCAACGTCTTGCACCTTGAAAAGTGTGTCAGGTTCGTACGACCCTCTTTCCATGAAAAATTTCTCCCAGATGCCCCGGAGGCCAAATAGGTCGTGTTTAATATAGATTCTGGGGTTTTTGGGCCTTCCAGACGCAACCGTGAGGTCGGTTTTTGCCCAAAGTGCACCAAAAAAATGAGACTCCCCAGATCCAATAAAAACAACAGAAAAAAGTAGAAAAAAGGATGCTTGATCCACAGCTTCAAAAGAACTCGAACAAGCAGCAACAGAATAGCTCTGATACCATGTTAGAATAGGAAAAACCCTATTCTCCCAAGAACACCTGCATGCAAACTTGTCACATGGAAGAAGCAAAGTACAGAAGACAAGAGAAAACTATGGAGGCCAAAAAGCCAGAGGAGAGATCATATGCACAAGAAAATAATATATTAACAATATGTTTCAAGAAAGTACAATGCGATGTGAAAACTCCTTATGAAAAACAAAGAGGTGAATCCTTATAAAAGGATGTCGAAACCCTAAAGAATAATAAGATGCTTAAGTTTAACTTAAACGTAGAGTATAATAGACTAATAATTAAATAAATTAATTATTAGCTATAATATGACAACTCTAACAATTACAACTATGCAACTTAATATGTGGAGATTCTAAAGATGCCTCCTAAATATCAACTTTTAGTGGCAAACTAATTTTTGTGGTCTTATATTTATTAAATTCATCTGTAATAATATTCTTGAATAAAACATTTCCATTTCCTAGTATAATTTTCAAGAAGATTAGATACATTCATATTTTTATAAAGTCCCACATGATATTATTTAAATATCTATGATATTTCAATTTAGATATTTAAATAACTCATTAAATTTTTTTTAGAAATAGATCATTATAGTTTCTCTATCTTCTCAAACACCCTCTTCAAGCTTAAAGATAAGGAGAATTGATTACTTTGAAGCTATTTTCCCTTCTTAAAAGAAAATATATTCATCTATATTTAGACTCTTTAAATATCATTTAGTATAACAATCAAATATAATTTCTTCTTGATGAAATAAACTTTACCTAATATTTATAAATATAATGTGAAATTACTATTGATTGTTTAATTATTTATTTAATTTACTTTAACATATAAAATGAAAAACATAGCTAATCTATTTTATCTCAAGCTTGTAATAATGACATACATGATAGGAATTTTATCAAGATTTATGTAAAAAACATCATATAGAGAGAATTCTGTAAAGAGAAGGATAAGAGACAATTTTTAGTGGTGTTGAAAGCACCACATAGATATATTTTTCAAAGAGCCAGACAAAAAACAACTTTTAGTAGTGTAATAAACAACATATGAATACAAGTTTACAAAGAGAATGACAAGAAACAACTTTTAGTAGTGCAAAAAATAATATTACTTTAAAATCAACATTAGATGCAATTAATATCCTTACCCTATCTTAAACCCTTCAATTCTATAAATGATTCCTCATCCAAATGACTCTTTTGCAAGTAGGAGGACCAACTTTTATAGTGGGGAAAATAGTATTTCTTTGACCTAGACAGTGGGTATATTTATGGCCCTTCCCTTAAACTGACGTCTTCAATTTTATAGAGAATTTCTCATCCAAGTGTGGGGCGTTTGATTTTCATTTATTATGGATTTGTGTGAATCCTTTTTGTTTTAATCATATCGTATATTTGAAAGTAACATATCAAACTTTGGCTTAAGCCAAAATTCTATCTCGTGGACCCCACCTTTGACGCTTCAAGTGTGGACTCACGTTTGGACTATTCGCTCTTTTGTCCTCACCAATAATTGTTTTTTATTTCTTGTCATATTGTGATTATTAGTTTTTGTTAGTTTGTTTTTGGATGTCATTTCTATCGAAATTATGCTTAATTTTCACAATTCAAATTCTTTTTTCGAGTCATTTGTTGAACATTTAATTAGTACACCTTAATTTATAGACATTATTTATACTAGGGAGATTCAATAAAAGGGTTAACTATTGTTAAATATATGGATTCAATATGGTCTAAGTCCATATCAAATGTCCAAAACAATTATTATTTAGTGGTATGAAGATAATTTTTTTAATGTAAAATTTGCATTTGAATTAATTTCAATATTTTTTTTTTTTAAATTGAATCAAAGCAAGAGTATTAAGAGTAATAATTAACAAAATTAGTTGAGATAGAAAACATTATAATGTTGCTTTTGTAATTCTGTCTACTTTGGCGTCATAAAGTGATGGATGGAGTTTATAATTGTTATAAACATCAATTGTGGAGGGTTGACTTAGTTTGAAAATATTGTTGTATGTTAGGAAAAACATGAATTAGTGAAAAAAAAAGATAATATTTTCAAGTTGTAGTGTCATATGAAAGGTATAAAGGGTTTGTCAATGTTTAAATTAAGGTGTTTTAGTCTTGGTAGGTATTTGACTTAATTATTTTAATATATAATATTTTAGGATAAATTAAATGGTGGATTTAATTATCTTTTATTTAATTTTTGTGTTCTATTTCAAATGGGGCGTTGAATTGTTTATAAGTCATCTAATCTTTATGTCTCTACTTTGTTGATGAGTTGTAAGTCACCATAAGATGGACAAATATAACATATTTGAAGTTCCCCTCTTTTATGGGACTCTATGAAAAAAAATTATTGTGTTTTATGATGTGTAAGTGCTGAGAATATGGAGATTCACTTCAAAATCATGATTAGCTATGAAAGGCTTCTATATTTGTCATATGATGCCTATTTTCAAATACAATATTATAACAAGTTGGGCACACATATGAAGAGGTTCATATTAAGAGTTATAGATGATTTATTGATTCTCTTTTTAGCAAGTAGCATTGCAGACTATGCCCATGTTGGGTGCCACTTTTTGAAAGTTTATAACATGGTTTTGTAAATTACTTCCAATTTACTAGCTTGTTCATGTATTAATAAATTAGTACTTGAGGATGTGGGTTCGTTTGATAATTTGTAGGTACATAAGCATTGTCTGATTGTTGCCAAGATAATTCTAAATTTATTACTAGTGAAATAGTCTTGTAGAGACATGCATTATAGTTGTACTATAATTTTCTTTCAGATTTATTAATATATTGTAGATTTCAAAGTTTGAATTTTCTTGTAATGTCCCAAAATTTTGGTGAAGTAAATTAACTAAGTCTATTATTTTTAAGTTGTCCAAATAAATTAAATATCAAAAGGATGAATTTATTTTAATTAATTTAATTAAAAGTGACCTAAATAATATAAATATTATTAAAGTCACTCTATTTAATAAGTCCTCTAGCTTATTGCAAAAGCTACTTCATGAGGGAGAATTCTAGAAGGTTCATCACTTGTTAGAAAAGGAGGGGTTTGCAATGGATTTGACATGCTTTAGATATTATTGAATTTAATGTATTTGTTTGATGTTTTACATTAGGTGAATCTCTGAGGACACAAACCTTTAGTAGGTTGACATAAGGGTTGGGCGAAACCCTAGTTCTTCTTCATGATGGTTTATGTGATTCTTCTGGTCATGGATATAACATTTTGTTTGTGTGATGCCACCTTGGCTATGAGTAGTAGAATATTCACTTGCAATTCAGTGAGGATCATAAATGATGAATAGTTTTAATGCAATATGATATTGTGAATCATGCATCTATACTAGATGGTTTGGGATTTTTTATGTGGTTGCATCATTGAGTAAATGATATTTAATGTTAGCTAATGATCTTAATAATATTTTATGTAATTAGGAGTAATTGACTATAGTTGGCTTAGGAGAGACCCTGATTATGAAGTAATTAGCAACCAATAATATTAGTGTTATCAATGGTTGTTTCATGTTATGTTGTAATAGCACATGCCATTTAATGATAAGTGGTTTAATGATGTTATGATCTAGCATACTATCTTTGGCACTATGATGATATATTCATTAATTTATGTGCATTATGTTTCATGGAATTAATGGTAATTCTATAGTTAGGTATGTGATGATGTTATGATTAAATGATGTGATGTACATGTTGATGACATGTAAATGATTAAAAGGTTGACTATATTAAGTTGAAGATGATGCAAGACATTAAATCAGTTAATGGTCTATATTGTCATTGATGTCAACTTGATATCATCTGTATGGTCATATACATAATGCCAAAGGCTTCAGAGAACCAATGGAATATAGGTTATGCTTTCAGTAATGCATAAAAGTCAAGTATTCACTAAGTGACAGAATACACCAGCGGAGTGCACACCATTGGTAAAGACAGATAAAAGTCACAGTGATGCCCGACGAGTAGAAGATAGTATTGCCCGACGAAGCAGAATCAAAGGATGCCAGAAAAGATAAACACAGTGTTACCCAATGAGCAAGATCCAATGATTCCCGACAGACGGAGATCCTGAAGCTAACTGAAGCGACACCGACAGAACTGACAGTTGTCACCGGTGACAAACTGTAGATTTGACCGACAGAACAGAGAGATCAAAAAATGACAAAATATCTAGCTGGCAGAGCTAAAGGATAGACTTAACTGGTTTTTTTATTTGTTTTATTCAACCACAGTTAAGTAAGTGATTTAAAGATGATTTACATAGCTGGCAAGAAGATAACTATGAGATAAATCAGGAGTTAAATCCATAAATCAAATTGGTTGGATTATTTTTCATGTTAAGAATCAAGAATCAAGAACCTAGAATTAAGGAATACCATGCCTATTTAAGAGACAAGCATAATTCATTCTCCATGGTGGTGAAGTGGTCGATAAGCAGTTAGATACACAGGGGAGTGAACTGATAGAAGATGTTGAAGAGAAAATGATGAAGGATTAACTTCATGCAGTCCTGATCAATCAAGCTGAGGGAGAGCTAAAGAATTCTGTAGACACCGATGGACAGAGAAGCACAACATTACAGAGAAGAAAGAGATGAGTATAAAAGAATTGTATTGATACATTGATCAGAAAGATATTGTAAGTAAATAGATCTAAAAATCTGCAATTAAGTTGCATTAGAAATAAGTCATTTTGTTTCAGTTTAACCATTGAAACATTAAGTCTCTTAACAGAGCAGGACTTAACAGTCTTTTGTAATTGAGGTATATCCTAACAGATTAACAGAAGGTTGACTCATGATAGTAGCACCGGTCTTACCTAGAGCCTATTGACAGTCTAAGAAGGAGGCTGATTCAAGGATGGTAGTAAGATTTGCATAAAGCCTATTGATAGTCATGAGACTGATTCAAGGATGGTAGCGTAGATGCCAGATACTTAGTGACAACCTGTGTATTGAAAATCTTCTAACAAGGTCGCACTTAACAGTGTGTTTGTAACCTTTAATAGGGTTGGCTCCTAACAGGGCTCACTCTAGAAGAGTGAAAATTTGGGGTACTGGTCCCAGTGGTTTTTCCCTTAATAGGGTTTCCACGTTAAAATCCTTGTGTTATGTTTGTATGGTTAATTACTTTAGTGTTTTACATTCTACATATGCATTTATGGATTGACTGGTATACTCTGCATATTTACTGAGTATCGGTAAATACA
>MU227568.1:2275031-2301781 GCA_018584345.1 Thuja plicata
GAAATTAATCTTTACTTGCATTATGTAAGTAGGAGATTCCTATGGAATCCCTACACCTATTTTGTCTTCTTGTGAGGATAATTCATTTTATGTATTTTATTATCCCTTGGTTGTATTATTTAAATGGAATAAACCAAGGTATCTCTTAGATTCCTCCCTAAGAGGAAATAACACAAGTGGATCACACTTTATTGAAATGTGGCATACATAGAAATGGGAGTTACAATGTAACTCCCTCCTCACCCCTCTATTAAAGAGATGGCTCTCCTTCTCTCTTCAACACAAGCACTAGTTGTAGAACTTTGTCACTTCAAGTGACTCATTGTATGAGCTTGACTCTCATCCTCTCTCTGTCTCTCTCTCTCTCTCATTCTTAGGGAATTTTTCCATTCATATTTATTCACGGGGTTTTTTTTATGCTTTATCCCCTTCAAAATCTTGTCTCCTTGTCTTGCTTTTGGTAAATGCTCCTAGTTTTCTGATTTATTCATGGTATATCTCTTTACTCCTTTCTCTTTGGTTTAAACAATTTCCTTGCTCCTCCTCATTTTGTTGTTATTTTCAACATGGTATCAGAGCAGGTTGGTTTAATCCATTTTTGAGTGTATAGGTGAAGGAGCTACCATATCTTGGAGCACTCTAAATTTTGGAGACCTCTTAAGAGAGTTTATTTTATGATTTTTTTTACTAATCTTATTGAGGAAAAAATCAAATTTGTGTGCAGGTTTCCCAAATTTTTATTCAAATTCTATTGATCTATAAGATTCAATTTATATCTCTGTCTTTTAGGCTATACACATATTTATAGACTTCATTTACTTATTCCTGCTGTTTTATCTATTTTTTTCTCTCTAAATCTATTTCTCTATCGATTTGTGCAGGTTATTTTAACTTATTTTTTGTTTTTCATGCAGACTTTATCATTTCTCTATATCTCTTTTTCTCGCATGCAGGGTTTATAAGATTATTTCCTGCAAGGTTACATTCATCGAGTTTATTAATCTCTGCTAACTTTTTCGTTTCTTGCAACATCTTTTTTATAACATAATCTTTGTATTAATCTCATAAAATTTATCTTTTTTTACTGTCTGTATAGCAGCATACCATATTCTGTTGTTGATTATTTTAGATTTTTAACAATTTAAACAACATTCTGAGATCTTGCACAACTTGTCTGCAGTTTAATTCATCATAGACATTGGTTATATTTCTGTCTTTATTTTATATTGATTAACATTATATATTTTTTGGTATTCTATCTCTGTCTTTTAGCTTTGTCTTTGACATTTTGTTGCGCAGTTATATTACTTCTGTTATCTATTCCTAGCACTTCTTTTGTAAAACATTTGTAATATTAACTTTGTATTCTCCTAGCTATAACCTCTGCGCAATTTTCTATCTTTGGTTTTTTAGCTGTCACTTTGCGTAGCGTTAGCCGCTCTCATTTTGAGCAGCATTCTCTTTTCATAGTTTCATTTCACAACAGCCCTTCACTCTATCCACTCCATAGATTCTCATGCAGCCCTGCTTGTTCCTCCTCCTTGCTGCTTGCACAACATTTGCTAGACTCTTGCACAACTTATACCTTTGAGTGTGCATTTGCAGCCTTTTCTGGTGCTTCCTCCCTCCTTCGCAGCAGTCAAAGCTGCTCTCTCTATCCTTCCTGCTCCTCCATCTTCTCTCACAACATTTCCCTCTCCATGCACAACAGTATAAAGTTTTGTCTTTCATTTAAATTCTATCCCTTATTCTTTTCAGTAGATTCTCTGATTTTTAATCATTATTCTTTGTTGTAGTTATTTCATTATTCTAACGGCTTCTCTTTGTAGGTGTCTTTCCTTCTTCGCAACATTATAATTCATTCTTTATTTTTTCATCATTATTTTAACATTTGTTTCTAATTTATGTAGGTGGCTTGTTGTTTTAATAATTAGATTCTTTATAGTTTTTTAATAATCATATCATTGCTAATTAGATTCTTTACAGTTTTTTAATTATCATATCTTTGCTCATTATTTTGTTGCAGGTTAATCTTTTTAAAAAATTAAATATCACTTTGTTGTAGATTTATCATTATTCTAAGATCATCTTTTTTTTGAAATATCATTATCATTGTAGGTTATCATATTTGTTTAATATTTTTTTTCAAAGTTAGTTTTCAAATTGAATTTAATCTTTAATTTTTTTTTAAAAGTTTCAAACATAAAAGTTAATCTATTTCATTTGGTCTCACTTAATTTTTTTAACCACTTTCATTTATACATTAATGCCAAAATTTAAACTTACAAGTTCTAATTATTCTATTTGGAGGACGCACATGTCTGTTTTATTAAAATCTTGACACCTTTTAGATATTATTTCTTCACCAAATTTGAAACCGACTTCCACCACTCCTCAGGCTGACCAGGATTCCTGGTAGTTGAAAGATGAGGAAGCATTTGGTCTAATTGGATTCTCATTAAATCCAGATTTATATCATCTTATCTCAGATTGTACTGAGGCTCATCAGGCCTGGCATGTCTTGGAGAACACATTTCAAACTCATGAGAAACCTTTTCCTCTTATTAATCAAGCCAATCAAATTTCTACACCGCAATGTGACACTATTTATCCTTTAAATGATTTTCCTATTTGGGATGACCCATGTGATGATGCTTGTTTTTGGGATGATCCCCTATCTACCCATTTTCCTCATAGAGATAACATGTTACAGTTTGATGATGTTTCTTATTCTCATACATATTATGCTTTTGATGATATTTTAGAACAAGAAGATGAAATTATTGATACGTTTGTCAATGTCACTTTGCCCTCATATATTACAAGAGATGATGTTCCTGTTTGCTCCAAAGTGGATTATGAATTTCATGACACTCAAATGGTTATTATGGAGGACCAACCTCCTTCTCTAAACTCTAATCTTCCTCATTATGATAATGGTAGTATTAGTGATAGTGACTACACTAGCTCTACTTTTGATTCTGCATCTAGTGATGATTTCATTTGGTTTACAAAATCTCTTTATGAAATGAATGATGTATTTAATGATTCTCAATCTATTTTTACTTTATCAAATTTTTCTGATTCATATCTAAAGGGAGATCCCAATTATGGGAGATCCACTTGTGTTTATTATCCTTTTCAGGTAATATTTCTTGGAGAAGAAACTATGATCAATCTCAACATGTACTTGAACATTTGGGCCTATCTCAACAAGCACCTAAACCTATGTATTGCAACACTCAAAGGACCCCTATTTTACGATCGAAGCATATATCAATTCACCATCACCTCATATTAACACAAAGTGAAGACAAGAAAATTTACCTCCTCTACTACGAGAAAGATTATCGAGTTGCAAATTTTTTGTAAAACCCCAAGTAAAGATTAAAGAGGGGTGTTAGAAATTAATCTTTACTTGCATTATGTAAGTAGGAGTTTCCTATGGAATCCCTACACCTATTTTGTCCTCTTGTGAGGATAATTCATTTTATGTATTTTATTATCCCTTAGTTGTATTATTTAAATGGGATAAACCAAGGTATCCCTTAGATTCCTCCCTAAGAGGAAATAACACAAGTGGCACACACTTTATTGAAATGTGGCATACATAGAAATGAGATTTGTAACTCCCTCCTCACCTCTCTATTAAAGATATGGCTCTCCTTCTCTCTTCAACACAAGCACTAGTTGTAGCACTTCTTCACTTCAAGTGACTCATTGTATGAGCTTGGCTCTCTCTCTCTCTCTCTCTCTCTCTCTCTCTCTCTCTCTCTCTCTCTCTCTCTCTTTCTCTNTGTCTCTCTCTCTCTCTCTCTCTCTCTCTCTCTCTCTCTCTCTCTCTCTCTCTCTCTCTTTCTCTTTCTTAGGCAATTTTCCCATTCATATTTATTCACAGAGGTTTTTTTATGCTTTTCCCCCTTCAAAATCTTGTCTCCTTGTCTTGCTTTTGGTGAATGCTCCTAGTTTTTTTATTTATTCATGGTATATCTCTTTACTCCTTGCTCTTTGGTTTAAACAATTTCCTTGCTTCTCCTCATTTTTTTGTTATTTTCAATAAGGATCGCATATGTGAATAATTATTAATTTTGTGAGTCGACAGTGTTGTGTAATTATGTAACATGTATTTTTTATATTTTGTAATTGTTTAGGCTTAATTGGGTGACTCAATTGTGAAGTATTGGGATTGGTATAAAGGAAATATTGTTTATTTGAGTTTAGATGTGTGAATGAATGAATTATGGAATAGAGATCAAGCTTGTATGGATTATTTTGTAGTAGTATTCAAAGGATTGTATGTGAAGCAAAGTTGGCAGATCAGGTATTTGAGATTTGGTAGTATTTTGTGTAGAAAAGGCACAGTCAGAGAAGATACAATACAAAGTTTCAAAATTTAGTTTATTTGGTATTATTCTATTATACAAAATACAAAGATCAGTTGGACAGTGGGTTCAGTGGTCTTGCAATTGAATCTATTTGGACAGTGGGTCCTTCTATCTTCCACAACTCCTAACAAGGTTAGAATCTTTTAACTGGGATTGAAAGTATCCTAATAAGGACTGATATGTATTGAATGTATTTCATAGACTCCTAATAGATTCCATCCTCTCACAAGGAATCTTTATATTAGTACATCTTTTTTTGGGTATCATTCCCACTAGGGTATACTCTTTGATCAAAAGGTTCCCTAGTTAACAAATCTGGTGTTATTGTGTATGGTTATCTTTTTGTAGTTGTTTTTACTGTTATTTACATGTTTAAGAGTTAATAAGATAGATAAAATTTATATTATTCAGATAACTTATTCACCCCCCTCTCAGTTATCTTGGTGGAATTTACTTTATAAAATTTGGTATCATAGGATCAGGTCCTTAAAGGAAAATTTTAACAGCTTAAGGAGATCTATGACGACTCACTTCAGAAGAGAAAGTCCTAATTTTGATGGAGGTAGTTATGACAGATGGAAAGAAAAGATGAAGACACACTTTTTATGTTTAGGTAAAGAATATTGGTTGATTACTAAGAATGTGAAAGAAATCATTGAAGAAGACAAGATAGAGGGATGTACTAGAACTGAGAGAGATCTATTCATGTGTAACATACTTTCCAGAAAAGAACTTTTGTCAGCACTCCCTGAGAATGAGTACAACCAAATAAAAACTTTGAGAATAGCTCATGAAATTTTTTATCTTTGGAACCTAATTTTGAAGGTGATAAGCATGCTAAGAGAATCAGATTACAAAATTGGATATGTCTATTTCAAGAAGAAAAAATGATGGAAGATGAATTAGTTAGAAGTTATATTGGCATAATATTAGAGATTGTTTTAGGTATTAAATCTTGTGAAGGAAATAAATATGAAGATGAGATTATATGGAAGATTTGGAAAACCGTTACCCCAAAATTCAAGTAGACAATGCATATGATAGAATAAGTTATCCCTTGCACTAAGAAATTCACTAGAGAGAATATTCATGGAAGATTGGAATCAACAGAGATAAGTTTGAAATAATTCGGAGACTTTCCTAGAATTGAAACAACTTTTAGTGCACTTAGTGTTCATCCTACTTCTACAAGGAATGTTAATGTTAACGCAGACTATGCAAGCACCAGGAGATCTAAATATGAAGGAGACAAAAATATTGAAGAAGGAATTTCCCTACTTGTGAAGAGAGAACCTGAAGGTAAGAAAATATTTAAATGTTGGACTTGTCAGGAATATGGTCACTTTACATATAAATTTCCTAAGAGAGTGAAGAAATATAAGAAGAACTTTAAGCCTAGAAAACCTAGAGAATGTTATTATGCTAATAATGAAGAATTTGAAGCTAGTCTTGAGAAATTCTTAAGTGAAAGTGATAATGAAAGTGATGAGATAGGTTTTGTTGCAATGAAATAAGAAAGTTCTGACAAAAGAAATTAGAGAAGATAAAGCCTTAGTATCCCAAGTTGAAAAGAAAATTGATTGGATCATATCTAGTGGTTCTTCCCATAATATGATTGGTGATATAAATTTTTTTGTAAAGCTTAACAACTATGATGGAGGTATTGTTAGAGTTGGAAACAATGCACCTTGTTGTATAAAAAGAATTGGATTTATTACACTTAATGGAAACACTTATACTGATGATGTTTACTTTGTGGATGTATTGAAACATAATCTTTTGAATGTGGGACAGATAAAGCTCATCAAGTATGGTTTTCACAAAAGACTTGTAGTATCAAGGATAAGGATGGTAAAATGGTTGGTGTAGGTACAAGAACTAGAGGTAATGTTTTTCAGTTGAACCCTACTGAGATGACATGTTTGATTAATAAAATTGATGATGGTTGGTTATGGCATAAAATATATTGTCATATAAATTTTGATAACATTGTGAAAGAAAGTACAACATTTGTAGTGAGATATTTTCCTAAGATTGTGAAACCTGCTAACATGGTATGCAAAGAATGTGTTATGGTGAAATAGAAGAGAAATTCTTTTCCTAGAAAGAAGTTCACTATAGCAACAAAGTTGGATATTGTTCATATAGATTTTAGTGGTTCTACCAGAACAAGAGGATTTTATGGTGAAAGGTATTTTATGATTCTTGTTGATGATTTCACTAGAATGACGTGGGTATCTTTTCTTAAAGAAAAATCAGAAGTATTTGAGAAGTTTAGATTGCTTAAGAATAAATTTGAGAATGAATCAGGAATGAAGATTAAATGTTTAAGATAAGATAGAGGAGGAGAATTTAATTTAAGTTATTTTAAAACCTTTTGTGAGGTGAAGTGTATTAAGAGACACCTTTCAGCCCCTAGAAGACTTGACTAGAATGGTATTGCAGAAAGAAGGAACATGTATGTAAATGAAGAAGCAAGGGATATGTTCTTTGAGAATGATGTGGTGAAATTTTTTTGGAGAGAAGCAGTGAATACAATAGTATATACAATGAACATAGTACACATTAGTGCAGATACAAACAAGACTCCTTATGAATTGTGGTTTGGACATGCACTATCAGTGAAATACTTCAGAATTTTTGGAAGTAAGTGTTATATTGAAAGAGATGATGACATTGGTAGGTTTGACCCTAGAAGTGATGAATGTATATTTCTTCAATATTCATTGAAGAGGAAAGCTTTTAGATATTTTAATTAGAGAATTAAAAATATTGTTGAGTGCAAATGTTAAAGTGGATGAAAAGTTCAGAATTTAGGAAAGATTACTTGATTATGACTCAGAAGAAGAAGCTCGTCCTAGAACTAATCAAGAGAATATTGAATTATTTTTTGAGACCAACAATGATGAGTAGATTGAGATTAATGATGAGGAATAAAGTGAAGAACATAGATTATAATTGAGATCTGAACCTAGAATTGAAGAAAGAGTTGAAGTAGAACACCAAACAAGAATTTGACAAAGAATCACCCTGTAGAGAAGTTTATTGGAAGCATATATAAAAGAGTTATGACAAGAAATAAGGTACATGAAGAATTATGTTTGATTTCTCAGATTGAACCTAAAATTACTGATGAAGCTTATAAGGATGATTAGTGGATTCATGCAATGAAGGAAGAATTAGATCATATTGAGAAGAATAACACATGGGAATTAGTCCCTAGACCTAAATAAAAAAATGTTATTGGAACAAAATGGGTATTCAGAAACAAGATGAATGAAGAATGAAAAGTTATATGGAACATAGAGAGACTAGTATGTAAAGGATATTCACAGCAAGAAGGTATTCACTATGAAGAAATGTTTTCACTTGTTGCAAGACTTGAAGTAGTAAGAATGTTTTGGGCTTATGCAGCTTATAAGAAATTCAAAGTATATCAGATGGATGTGAAATCAAAATTTTTGAATGGTGAATTGGAAGAAGAAGTTTACATAGAGAATCTTGATGGATTTCCCTTAACACAGGAAGGTGATATGGTATGTAAGTTGAACAAAACATTATAGGGATTGAATCAAGCACTTAGAACCTAGTATGCAAGGTTGGATAAGTACTTGGAAAAATTAGGATTCGCTAAAGGAACTGCACATAGTAACTTATATATAAAAGAAATTGAGAATGGTTTACTGATTGTTGTTATTTTTGTTGATGACATAATCTTTGGAGGTGAAGATGAAGAAAGTGATAGGTTTTCTAATGAAATTAAGAAAAAAATCGAGATGAGTATGATTGGAGAAATGAAAATTTTCCTAATTTTGTGGATTGTGCAGAGCAGTGATGGTATTTACTTATCTAAAAATAAGTATCTGAAGAATTATTGTAGAGATTTAGTATGGAAAATTGTAGGCTTGTTGGTACTATTATAGATTTTTCTTGTAGAATCTTAGTATAGCAATTATGCTTGAATCCTAGATTCCTAACTTTTGATTCATACAAGTAAAAGTCTAATTGATGAGGATTTAATCCTCCTTCTTCGAGCTCCATAGAATCAGGTGGGTGTACCTCTTACAATTTACTTCTTCTTAGTAAATTTGACAATGGATCAAGGATTTGCACTTATTTTCTCATTCCTTTTATTGCAACAACTGATAACACATTATACAAATGAATATAACCAATCTTATGTAGATATTCACAAGCCAGACCATGAACTTGACAAGAGAAAATACCAGTGAAATAAGGATCATCATCCTTCTTCTATTCGAGTTCTAGACTCAGGCAGGCTGACCTAATGATTCACTCTCCAAGGAATCAATAAAATTACTTGTATTATTCAATACAAATGATAAACATCTATGTTATTAAAAATAAATACAAAATGATTTTTTAGATTTAATGTTGATGATGATAACTATTAGCCAAATCTAGACCAGTGCCTAATCTAGGGCAAATAGTCAAATGAAATGTATATTCACAGAAACCTCTTAATGAAAAAACCTATAGAACTCAGATGAAATTACTTACAAGCCATATTTTCATTTCCATATCCATGCATTATATTATTACACTAATATTTAACCCTCTAAAACTAATTTTAAGAATTACTCTCTCCTTGAAAGAAGCTTAAAAACAGTCCCACAATTACCTTATAACCAATGTATTTAAAATTACTTATAGATTAAACATAAAAGAAATCAAACACAAATACAAGAATACATCATAGATATGAAATAGGAACTTCCATTGTACTTTATTAAAATATCTCTGCTCGATACATTCAAAATGACAAAAGCTTAAAACTAGACAAAATTCAAAAATCTGCCTCACAGTTGTGAATTCATCATACCTTACAAAATAATACAACTTTCTATGTATATTATGTGCTAGCCATCTTGGAATCCTGAAAAGAGACATGATGCAACAAGCTTCAGATGGCTAGGAAAAATAAATAAATTTAAAAGACAAAAATAGTTACAAATTAAGTTGGTGGAAAGATAGAACTTGAGTAGTCGTTATGCAATCATTTCAAATATTTTTCACTTTGCACATTTTTCTGCAAATATTCAAGGTAAACTCTTATAGTTGTTATTGATAATCCTAAAGGATCATATTTATCATTAGTATACAAGGAAATATTTTTTGGACTGTCGATAACATGATCACCGAGTGAAAACATTCAGTCAAGCACAATGGACACCGAAAAAGTCAAGTGCAGAGGACACCAAAAATAGACAAGTGCAATGGTCACCAAAAATGTTAGTGTAGTGAACACTGAAATCAATGAACATCGATATGCACTATCACTGACAGGAAGTTCAAAGAGTAAACTACCAAAAAAGTTCAATGAGAAACCAGAGAGTAGTATGACTACAGAGCATACCGAGCACCAGTCTATCGATAGACAGTTTTATTTCTGAGGAATGTGGATCTGAGTTACATGTCAGATAAAACACTTATGCTTTAAATTAGCTTTATGCTTAGCTATAAAACCATTTCTTAAGGGACAAGTAAACAATATGTAATTGTTTTAATCAGTTTAATTGATTGTAAACATGCAAACTACGAGATCAAGGTCAAGTTGTAAACCTTTGATCATAGAGTTTTTATTGTAAAGCGTAAAACCTAATTAGGTCAATAAATTGTATAAATAGATGTAGCAATCAATCAGAACATGATGACTGTAGCCACAATAGAAATCTATGGATTAGAGAGTTTCATGTAGAAGGACACAAAAGATAAAATTCAGTTATGAAGAACAAGATTCAAGGCTACCAAGAAAAACATAGGTATTAATCAATCACTATAGGTGATACATATATATTGTGAACTTAAAGGATATGTATTCAAAAATTAAATATTGCATACTATCAGGTCAATGATTATTTTTGACTACTCTCTAACAATTGTAGCAAATAGAAGAAATCCTTTAAGAAGGTGGACTTAACAGTCTTTATATAAATCTCTTAATCGAGTGCACACTTAACAATGTTTCTAAATCTCTTAACTGAGTAGACCTAACTAGCCTAAAATGTTACTCCTAATAGGGTAATATCATCATAAATTATCACACTTGTATCCTTAACCGATACCTTCCATTCTACAAATAGTGACGATTTGTGAGTTTCATCCCCACCGTATGTTTTACCTTCTAACAAGGGTTTTCTACATTGCCAATTCTTGTGTCATGTGTAACTACTTTTCAATATTGTTTCTATGAATGTTTACATGCTATTAAGTTTATGTTTTGATATTACATGCATAAGGTATAAAATCAATATGGTCAGTAAATGAACAAATTGATAAGGGTTAATTGATAAAAAAAATTAAGAGTATTGATTCACCCCTCCCCTCTCAGTACACACCATTCCATTATTCCAACAATTGGTATCAGAGCCAGATCTCTTATTTGGAAAAGTTTAAATCACTTGAGAGGAAAGATAATACAATGGAAAGGTATAAGCTTGATAAGAATATTAAAAATCAGAAGTTGTAGATATAAATCATTTATGAGAAATACAAAGAAGCAAGAATCAAGATGAGAGAGATACTAGATGAAAGAAAAGTTATGGAATCTCGCTGCAATGAAACAAACTATCATGAAGAAGAGATGACTGATTTGTTTGAGTCATCAAGATCTACATCTAGAAATACATAAGACACGTCTGAAGGAATCTTTACAAGTCTGAATGAAATCAATCAACAGCTGCAAGAACAAGTAAAGGTATTGCAAATCGGTCAAGAGACATAGATGGTAATAATGATTGATGTTAGTATAATGCTAGATAATATGAACAATAAAGAACATTAGCTATTGATGACAGGAGGAAGATCACTGAGAAGTTGCAAGAGAAAGAAACAGAGATACAAAGACTAACTAAACATCATTATGAGATCACCAATCAAATAGTTCTTATGAGTCATAAGGCCAACCGAGTCAACATAGAACTCAATGGAAAATTTGAAGCTACTGGTGAACTAAGAGAAGAAAATGAGAAACTAAAGCATGAAATAAGGATTCAGCAACAACATAATGATATCATCAAGAAAGCTGACAAAAGAACAAAAAGAATGGATAATTTTTTGAATGGACAAAGAAGACTCAACAATAATATCAGTCTAGGGTATACCGAGCATGGAGAATCATCAATCCAATCTGATCACAAATATGTCTACACAAATCCAAGAACAAAGAAATAGTCATCCAATCACTGGGGAAAACTAGGCCACACATCAAATGTCTACAGGAGAAAATCTAAAGGTATTCCTAAATCTACTTCTACATTCATAGGTAAATGTTATAATTGTAACAAGAATGGACACAAAGCACATGAATGTAAATCAATGTTGAAACAGCCAAAGAAGGAATCCTACATGGAAAATATTGTTCCACTTGTAAAATGCATGGCCACACATCTCATAAATACAAAAAAAAAGAAAAAGAAAGCATGGAAACCAAAAGAATAAGAAATTGCATATCAACCAAGAAGAGTCGGTAACTCTTATGTTTGGAATTACAAGACATGGGAAAATTGCATAGCATGTGGTAGATATGGACACATAGCTGCAAAATGCATGAGGAAATAGATAAGAAGGTCTAGGAATTGGACTAAATCTAGAATGGTATTCTTACACTATCATAAGTTTGGTCATCTAAGCAAGGAAAATAGACACCGAGTGATAGAGTCAAGAACTTTTTATAATGGGAACACTATTGAAGGTATCAGGAGAATGAGAAATCAAATGTCGAGGAAAGCTTCAAGTAAAGATGATGTTGGACCAAGCACTATAATTGGTGACACCTCATCCAATGGATCTGGTAATATCACCACCCCCACCTAAGCATAAAAGTAAGTATGGAACTACACTATACAAAGATATACTTTACATCAGTTCCAATATTCATTGATAATATGCCAAATTAGCATGAATAAATATGCACTATGGTATTACTTATTATGAATTTGTGAATCCAATCTCGTCAATCAATACACAGTGGGCATCATCAGTGTACATATAAAAACCAAGTTGTTAATGTAAACCAAGCACCATCGGTAATCATGTAAAAGATAATCAAGTCTTCTCTATATACTGAGCATCGTTAGTGAACATGTGAAAACTGCAACTAAGTTTTCACTTACCTCAAGAATTGTATTATCTCCAAGGATGAAGTTGGTATAATGCCCAAGTGTCATTGTTACTAAGTGGTAGCTAAAGAATTTATGGCACCTGCTAGGTCATTTTCTATAAATAGGGCATCATAAAGCTCATTCATTCACATGCAAAAATGAGAAAAAATAGAGCAAAGTAGAGCAACCAAAAGTGATGAGTTTGTAGATTAATCAATAGCAGATTCAAAGGCATTTCCAAATAGATTTCAACATCTACAACAAAGATCAGATAAGTACCAAGACTTACTGAGCTCATAGCTCATTTAAAGAAGTCCTAATTTCAAGAAATATGTCAACCACTTCACAAGTTTCCAAGATCAATAATGCAAAGGACAAGAAGGTCAACCTGATTAAGAACTCTACTTGTGAAGAGCCCAAATATAAATTTTTCCCTGAGGTTGCTTCACAACCCAACAACCAAGGAGAATTCTCAATTATACCTCATAGGGTTTTTCTAGTTGAAGACATTTGAGTATATATCCACTGCAAAGTTGCAAAAATTGGAGATCTTGAGGTTGAAGAAGCTTACAAGAAGCTTTGCACAGATGGAAACCTAAAAGATGAACATAAACACATTGAGGTGAAAGGGTTAAAAAATGCCCTAATGTTTCTGAAAGAGTTTAAAACTAAGTGGATTTGAATAGTACTCATCCAAGTACATGATAGGAGAATGTGGTTGGATGAACTAAAACCAATCACTAAGGATGTGATTCACACGCTAACCGGTTATCTAGTAACTGACAAGGAGAAAGCCCTAAAAAATCCTTCTCACCCTGAGATTGGAAAGAGGATAGGTGTAGTATGGGATGGAAAAGGTTTAAAGGTTAATTCCATCACTGACTTAGAGATGAAGTTCGGTGCATGTGTACTTGGTTACAATGTATTCCAAGCTAGCATATTGAATAACATAGCATGTGGAGTAGTTGACACTGCCTAAAAGATTGTGAAGAAGGGATGAAAACTAGACTTATGCGAGCTTCTACTGAGGCAACTAGAGGAGAACATGAGGACTATTAGATCAGCCATATATAATTCATGTAATTTTAGTTCACTCCTCATGTGCACATTTTTTATTTCTAGAATTTTTTCCCATCTATCGGTAATGTCAATTGGGACACAAACCGACCAATCACTACCCAAATTAGTGAATTCATTAAGTCACTAGGGGACAATTTCACAGCTATAATGGATGAATACCTCACTACCTTCAAGGACAGAATGTAGAAGAGAATGAGGATACCTGCACAATTGATGAAACACTATAAGGATGACATATGTTTCATGGTGGATACCAATACCACTTTAATCAAACCAGCTATACCGAGAACAACATGGTTACCACCTCTATATTATGAGATCAACATTGATCAGGCTACAAATGCTATTGAAGCATTATGAAATGAGGTTGTAGACAAATCATTGCTTAGATTTGGAACTTATGAGGAAGCTAAGGCTAGAATCAAAATTATCCTAGCAGTGAAGAAGATAGACCGAAAGAAAACAAAAATGGTGAAACCACTTGAAAAGAAACTTTTGGTAGATGATAAAGATTTGGAACAAGATGCTGATGACATGTAACTAATTAAATGTTTGATAATGTTAAGTTGAAGATGATGCAAGAAATTAAAATAGTTAATGGTTTGTATTGTCATTGATTTCAACTTAATATCATCTATACGGTCATGTACATAATGCCAAAGACTTCAGAAAATCAATGGAACAGAGATTATGCTTTCAGCAATGCATAAAAAGCAAGTATTCACTAAGTGACAGACAACACCAACTGAGTGCACACCATCGGTAAAGGAAAATAAAAATTCACAGTGATGCCTGACGAGCAGAAGACAGTGTTTCCCGATGAAGCAAAATCCTATGATGCCCGACAGACAAAGATCCCAAAGCTAACTAGAGTTGCACCGATAGAACTGGAAGTTGTCATCGATGACTAACTACAGAGTTGACCGACATAACAGAGAGTTTAGAAAATGACAACATATCTAGATGGTAGAGTTTATGGATAGACTTAACTAGTTTTTTTATTTTTTTTATTCACTTAGAGTTAAGTAATTGATTTAAAGAAGATTTGTATAGTTGGCAAGAAGATAAATACAAGATAAATCAGGAGTTAAAGACGTAAATCAGATTGGCTGTATGGTTTTTCACGCCAAGAATCAAGAATTAAGGAACATCATGTCTATGTAAGAGACAAGAATACTTCATTTCTAAAATCACAAACAGTCAAATACATGGGAGGGGAGTGAATAGAAAGAGGATGCTAAAGAAAAACTGGTGAAGGATAACTTCATATAGTCCTGATCAATCAAGTTGAAGGAGAGCTAAAGAATTCTACAGACACCGACAAACAGTGAAGCATAGCATCATAGAGAATAAAGTGTGGAGCACAAAGAATTGAATTGATACATTGATCAGAGAGGTATTGTACTTAAATAGATCTAAAAATCTGCAATTCAAGTTGCATTATAAATAGGTCATAATGTTTTAGTTTAACCATTGAAGCATCAAGTCTCTTAATAGAGCACGACTTAACCATCTTCTATAATTGAGGTATATCCTAACAGATTGCCAAAAAATTTGATTCATGAAAGTAGCATTGAATTTTCATAAAGCCTATTGATAGCCTAAGAAGAAGGTTGATTTAAGGATGGTAGAAAGATTTTCCTAAAGCCTATTGACAGTCTAAGAAGGAGGTTGATTCAAGGATGGTAGAAAAATAGATGTCAAATACTAAGTGACAACCTATGTATAAAATCCTCTAACAAGGTCGCACTTAACAGTGTGTTTGTAACCTTTAACAGGGTTGGCTCCTAATAGGGCTCACTTCAGAAGAGTGAAAATTTGGGGTACCGGTCCTAGTGGTTTTTCCCTTAATAGGGTTTCCATGTTAAAATACATGTGTTATGTGTGTATGTTTTATTACTTTATTGTTTTACATTTCACATATGCATTTCTGGATTGATTGGTATACTCTGCATATTTACTGAGTATCGGTAAATAGTTTTACTACTTATCAATTATCAAGGAGAATAAGGATAGACAAGGTAAACCGACAGAGAGTTAATTATTATGAGTATTTCATGGCATGAATCTTGTAGGGACTTAATAATCTAAGGTGTATTAATTGCTGGTTAAAGATTAAAGGATAAATTTTTGAGGCCATTGATTCACCCCCCCCTCTTAGTTATTACTAAAAATTGGTATCAGAGCTTGTGTGCTTAGAAGGAAGGTTTCAAGACCTAAGTAAAGATCACAAGATGAACAGATGAGATGTGCCCAAGTTGAACAAAGACAAATTTGCTTCATGGCAAAGAAGGATAAGACTCCACCTATCAGGTATTGGTAATGATGTTACTCAATACTTAGATAATGAATATGTGTTTCCTATAGGACCATCGATAGTAGATCAATTGAGAGTGAAGCATGAGAATAACTGCATGGTTATAGAGCTTTCTTCCTCACTCTCTAATGTTGAATTTGAAGATGTCAATGATTGCACAACTGCAAAGAAAATGTGGGACAAACTAAAGCTTGTACATGGAGGTGATACAAAAATTCTGAGAGCCAAGGTAGAAAGCCTTCGAGGAAAGTTTGATGATCTCAAAATGAAAGAAGGTGAAAAAATCACATAGTACAACATAAGAATAAAAGTAGTCAATGCCATACGAGGTGTTGGAGGTACACTTGAAGAGGAGATAGTGGTAAGTAAAATCTTAAGAACCTTATTGCCTGTATATGCTATTAGAGTTTCTTCTATTCAAAAAATGAGAGCAGTAGAAAAAATATAGTTACTTTGGATAGCTTAATTGCTAGACTGATTTCATTTGAGATGAATAACTTTGACAATAGTGTCTTACCAAGTTTAGAGTCTGCATTTAAGTCTTCTATGAAAATAAGAAAATCCAATCATAGATGCTCATCTAGAAGGGAGAGTGAAAGTGAAAGTGAAGAAGAAGATCTAGATGAAATAGAAGCACTTATGGCTAGAAGAAAATAGAGAGGCAAAGGTAAATACAAAGGCAAGTTACCACTTGTATGCTTTAATTGTAAATAGATTGGAGACTTTGCTGCAAGATGTCCTAAAAGAAGAAAAGATGATAGAAGTGATGACATATATTTTGAGAAGAAATCTGACAGAGGTGATAACAAAGATTACAAAGGTTACTGACAATCAGAAAGAAAGGATACCTGAGACTACAAGGACAAAGGCAAGAAGGCTAGGTATCTAGCTGCTTGCAAAGATGAAGATACTGACACCGAACCTGATGATGACATCAAGATAGTGTTTGTAGCTGTGATGGATGATTCAGATGAAGATGAAAGGTATGAAGAAAGTGCACTCATATCTAAGGTTAGTAAGAATGATATCTAGATTATAGATAGTGGCTGCACTCACCATATGACCAGTGACAAAGAAAAATTTATTACTTTTGAATATTATAATGGTGGTACAGTAAGAATGGAAAATGATACACCTTGTCTAGTTGAAGGTAAAGGAACAATAATGCTAAATAACCTGATTAAATGTGAAAATGCTTATTGGGTAAAAGGATTGAATTATAATCTATTGAGTGTTTCTCAACTGAATAATTCAGGTCATAGAGTAGCATTTGAAAACAAGAAGGCAAAGATCTTCAATGAATCAGGAAAACTGATTGGTACCGGTGAACAAACTAAAGGTAACTTATTCTATATGAATGATACTAATCCCACTTGCTTAATGAATAGAAACAAAGACATATGGTTGTGGCACAAAAGATTGTGTCATGTGAATTTTGACAACATGATGAAAATAAGTAGAAAAAGAAGTGTAAGAGGCTTACCGATGATGACAAAGCCAGACAACATCATGTGCAACAATTGTCAAAAAGGTAAAATGACAAAGTCTAGCTTCAAAAGAAAAGCCCATACATCTGATGATATTCTAGAATTAGTCCATATTGATTTATGTGGACCTATGAGGACAAAGAGTTATTATGGAGATAGATATTTTATTCTCTTTGTTGATGATTTCTTTAGAATGATGACAGTCATGTTTCTAAAAGAAAAATATGAAGCATTCAAGATGTTTAAATGGTATAAGGCTATGGTAGAAAAAAAAAGTGGTAAGGATCTAAAATGTTTAAGATCAGATAGAGGAGGAGAATTTATATCAGATGAATTCACTAATTTCTATAATGAGCATGGTAGAAAAAGATAGGTTTCTGCACCAAGGACACCACAACAAAATGGGATTGCTAAGAGAAGAAATAGATCAATAGTTGATTGTGCAAGAACACTGATGATAGAGAAGGAAATTACACAAATCTTCTGGAGGGAAGCTGTCAGCACTGCTATTTATACACTTAACAAAGTACAATTGAAGAAGGACACAAAGAAGACTCCTTATGAGCTATGGTATGGTAAAACACCCAATGTAAGTTACTTCAAAATATTTGGTAGTAAATGTTATGTCTTAAAGGATGATGAAAATGGAAAGCTTGATGCTAAAAGTGATGAAGGTATTTTTCTGGGGTATTCTACCAAGAGAAAAGGTTTTAAATGTCTAATCAAGGCTTCTAACAAAATAGTTGAAAGTGAAAATGTGAAGATTGATGAATTTGCAGAAAAGAATGAATTGGAAAGAACAAAAGAACCAAAAGATTACAACAAGTTTGTATATTGTGAAGAACCCATAACTCTACCTGAGCAATAGTGCTTAATTCCAGAACAACAGAATGTTGCAACCGACGGTCAGAATAATGTTACCGACGGTTAGGATAATGATCAAAATAATGTGCAAAGTAATGAAGATCAAATTGATACATAAAGAGTTGTACCTACACTTGCAAGATATGTAAAAAGGAACCATCCAGAGGACCAGATCATAGGAGATATGAAAGCTGGTACAAGAACAAGAAGTAAGTCTTTAAACTCAAATTGCTTAATTTGTGAGTTTGAGCCAAAATTTGTCAATGCTGCACTAGGTAATGAAGAATGGATAAGTGCTATGAATGATGAGATTGAATAGATTGAGAAGAACAAGACATGGTCACTTGTGCCAAGACCATATGAAAAGAATGTCATCGATACTAAATGGATATTCAGGAATAAGCTGAACAAGAATGGAGAAGTCACAAGGAACAAAGCAAGACTAGTATGCAAGGGGTATGCACAAGAGCAAGGTATAGACTATGGAGAAAATTTTGCACCCATTGCTAGGCTAGAAGGAGTAAGAATACTAATTTATTATGCTCCATATAAAGGATTCAAAGTATATCAAATGGATGTCAAGTTAGCATTCCTAAATGAAATAGTGGAAGAAGAGGTATACATTGAACAACCAGAAGGGTTTGTGGATCCAGACAAGAGGAACATGGTATGTAAACTTCAAAAAGCCTTGTATGGATTAAAACAAGCTCCTAGAGCCTAGTATGAATGACTTCATTCCTATCTAATAAGTATTGGATTCATAAGGACTAGTGAAAATAGTAATCTTTGTTTGAAAGAAGATACTAATGCTAACACTTTGATTGCTGAAATATTTGTTGATGACATAATATTTGGAGGCAATGACATGCTATGCAAATCATTTGTTGATGAAATGAGAAAAGAGTTTGAGATGTCTATGTTTGGAGAGATCAAGTTCTTTCTTGGTCTATAGATCATTCAACAAAGAGAAGGTATTTTCATTACACAATCAAAATACATCAAAGAGGTCCTAAAAATATTCAAGATGTAAGATTCTAAATCTGCTAGAACACTGATGACTACTGGATGCAAATTAACAAACAAAGACAAGACAACATAAGTAAATCAGACTTTGTACATATCAATGATAGGAAAACTCATGTATGTTGTACACACTAGACTAGATATTGCACATGTAGTAGGAGTTGTTGCTATATTTGTTTCTAATCACAGGGAATCACATATGACTACTGTGAATAGAATCTTAAGATATCTAAAGAATACTAAGGAATTTGGTTTATGGTATAGAAGAGAAGGAAAATTTGAACTAAAAGTGTTTATCGACGTTGATTGGGCTAGAAATCTTGATGACCAGAAGAGAACAACTAGAGGAGTATTCTTTATGGGTGACAGACTTGTCACATGGATTAGCAAGAAGCAAGGATGCATCTCTCAGTCTACTACAGAAGAAGAATATGTTGCAGCTGCTGCAAACTGCTTAAATATTGCATAGATCAAACAGTTGTTGGAAGGTATGCATATGAAGATCTCAGAACCAATGATTATCTATTGTGATAACACTAGTGCAATAAACATTTCCAAGAATCTAGTCATGCATGCAAAGACTAAACACATTGCAATCAAGTATCATTATTTAAGAGAACAAGTTCAAGAAAAAGAGGTGATACTTGAATATGTGCAATCAAAAGAACAACTGGCTAATATCTTCACCAAGTCACTGCCCAAGGATACATTTGAGTACTTGAGAAAGAGACTAGGAGTACAACCCTTGTCTACCAGTCAGTAAAGGATTGAAGGCTGCATCAGCCTATATATTATTAGAATATCATTCATGTTGATGCAAGAAAAAAATGAACTTCAAAGCTACATCTATATACAGAAAGGTATATATCAGAACCGAGCACCAAAGTATATTGTTGTATTACTGATGGATAAGGAAAATTCAAGGAATATATTATGGATAGAAGAAAATAGTTGTTTGACATAAATTTTAGATATTTGTAAGATATTTTTTTGGCATTGTTGTCAAAGGGAGAGAATGTATCCATCTTATCATCAGAAACTATTCATTATTAGATTACTCCAAACAGGAAGAGATCATATCCATAGGGAGAGAATTTGTATGAAGAAATCATATACAAAGGGAGAGTTGCTGACAAAAGACACTGACATCAAAGAAGAAGAACATTCAAAAGATAGAAATTGACACAAAAATAGAACACAACACATCATAAGAAGAAACAAAGAAAGCTGCAAGAATAAAATCTAAGCTAACACAGAGCTTACCAGTGGTTAGACATTTTTATCGGTTATCAAAACAATGTGTTTGGTAGTTTGATGAATCTCAACAATTGTATTTCATATTGTATTAGAAATAGTATAGTGTGATAATATAGTATGTTGCCATCAATGCCAAAGGTAGAGATTGATGACATGTAATTGATTGAATGTTTGACAATGTTAAGTTGAAGATGATGCAAGACAATAAAATAGTTAATGGTTTGTATTATCATTGATGTCAACTTGATATCATCTGTACGGTCATGTACATAATGCCAAAGAATTTAGAGAATCAATGGAATAGAGATTATGATTTCAATAATGCATAAAAGACAAGTATTCACTAAGTGACAGATAACACCGACGGAGTACACACCATCGGTAAAGGCAAAGAAAAAGTCACAGTGATGCTTGATGAGCAAAAGACAGTGTTGCCTGACAAAGCAAAATCCTATGATGCCTGATGGATGGAGATCCTGAAGCTAATCGGAGTTGCACCAACGGAACTAGTAGTTGTCACCGACGACTAACTACAGAGTTGACCGACAGAATAGAGAGTTCAAAAAATGACAAAATATCTAGCTAGCAGAGCTTAAGGATAGACTTAACTAGTTGTTTTATTTTTTTTATTCACCCAGAGTTAAGTAATTGAATTAAAGAAGATTTGTACAGTTGGAAATAAGATAAATACGAGATAAATCAGGAGTTAAAGCCATAAATCAGATTGGCTAGATTGTTTTTCAGGCCAAGAATCAAGAAATAAGGAACATCATGTATATATAAGAGATAAGCATAATTCATTTATGAAATCACGAACAATCAAATACATGGAAGGGGAGTGAATAGAAAGAGGATGTTGAAGAGAAACTGGTGAAGGATAACTTCATACAGTCCTGATCAATACAGTTGAAGGAGAGCTAAAGAATTTTGCAACCACCGATGAACAATGAAGCACAACATCACAGAGCAGAAAGTGTGGAGCACAAAGAATTGAATTGATACATTGATCATAGAGGTATTGTACTTAAATAGATCTAAAAATCTACAATTCAAGTTGCATTAGAAATAGGTCATAATGTTTCTGTTTAACCATTGAAGCATCAAGTCTCTTAACAGAGTAAGAATTAACCGTCTTCTATAATTGAGGTATATTCTAACAGATTGCCAAAAAGGTTGATTCATGAAAGTAGCATTGAATTTTCATAAAGCCTATTGATAGCCTAAGAAGAAGGTTGATTCAAGGATGGTAGAAAGATTTTCCTAAAGCCTATTGACAGTCTAAGAAGGAGGCTGATTCAAGGATGGTAGAAAAATAGATGCCAGATACTAAGTGACAACCTATGTATAAAATCCTCTAACAAGGTCTCACTTAACAGTGTGTTTGTAACCTTTAACAAGGTTGGCTCCTAACAGGGCTCACTTCAGAAGAGTGAAAATTTGGGGTACCGGTCCTAGTGCTTTTTCCCTTAACAGGGTTTCCACGTTAAAATCCATGTGTTATGTGTGTATGGTTCATTACTTTATTGTTTTACATTTCACATATGCATTTCTGGATTGATTTTTATACTCTACATATTTACTAAGTATCGATAAAATTTTTTACTACTTATCGATTATCAAGGAGAATAAGGATAGACAAGGTAAAATGATAGACAGTTAATTATTATAAGTATTTCATGGCATGGATCTTGTAGGGACTTAATAATCTGAGGTTTATTGATTTGTGGTGAAAGATTAAAGGATAAATTTTTGAGGCCACTGATTCACCCCCCCTCCTTGTTATTACTAATAGATGCCACAAAGGGATAGTCACCCATCGGTGAAGGTGAAAAAATGAGTGACTTCAAGTCAAGTGAATCTGGTGGACCACCAACAAAGAAACCAAGAACTACTGTTGCATAAAGAACTAGGAGTCAGACTACCAAAGATGCAGATTCACCACTGATTGAGAAAGTTACAGTGAGGACTTATAAAAGAAAGCCTCAAACTAGGAAAACAACACCGACGGAAAGAAGAAGATATATAAGGGGTAAAGAGGATAAGGAAGGTACTGAGCAAGATGAGAAAGAATAAGGAGTTCAAATAGAAAGTACCAAATTTCCTCACATAGTTGATGAAGTTACACAATCATTCATCAACACCGAGAGCATATCACACCAAAGGATAAGACAGTGGCTAACCTTATCTCCCAAAGATCAGACTAAGATCGAAGAAGCCATAATTAAGGCAATGGTTAAATACAAGTATGTACCATTACAATTCAATAAGAAAATGCCACAAGAGCTTAGTGACAGGATATCTACAAGATCAACATATGCCTTGTCGACCAAGAAATAGATAATGGAAAGATACCTAGTCTCAAACATGCCACCCAAGTCAAAATTTGAATAAATTGATGAAATGATGAAGAAGAATGCAAAGAAGTTTTGAGAAAAGATGAGAGCCTAAAAATTAATAGAGGGAAGATTATTAGAGCTTGATACAGAAAGAAATGAGACATGGAATGAAGTATTCAATGCTCCCAAGAAGGTACTGGCTCTTATTGAGAAACCACACTATGAAGAGAAAGAGGTCGCACCAAGATCCGAACACATCTTCATAAATTACACCGAGGAAATCACTCCACTTCAGTTGACAAAAGAGACAAGAAAGGCCATGGATGATGTACCTCAAATTTTACAATCAATAGGAGATACAATAGAGATCACAATCAGAGATATAACACTTATTGATTTTGATGATGAGCCCAAAAAGGATTAAGATCAATATCTTCTTGGGATTGAGAGCTAGAAGGAACTTATGAGGAACCTAAGGATAGAATCAAAATTAGCCTAGTAGTGAAGAAGATAGACTAAAAGAAAACAAAAATGGTGAAAACACTTGAAAAGAAACTTTTGGTAGATGATAAAGATTTGGAACAAGATGCCACTGAGGGATAGTCACCCATCGATGAAGATAAAAAAATGAGTGACTTCCACTCAAGTGAATCTGATGGACCACCAACAAAGAAACCAAGAAATACTGTTGCATCAAGAACTAGGAGTCAGACTACCAAAGATGTAGATTCACCACTGATTGAGAAAGGTACAATGAGGAATTATAAAAGAAATCCTCAAACCAGGAAAACAACACCAGGGAAAAGAAGAAGATATATAAGGGGTAAAGAGGATAAGGAAGGTATTGAGTAGGATGAGAAAGAACAAGGAGTTCAAATAGAAAAGATCAAAGTTCCTCACACAATTGATGAAGTTACACAATCAATCATCAACACTGAGAGCATATCACACCAAAGGAGAAGACAGTGGCTAACCTTATCTCCCAGAGATCAGACTAAGATCAAAGAAGCCATAATTAAGGCAATGCTTAAATACAAGTATGTACCATTACAATTCAATAAGAAAATTCCACAAGAGCTTAGTGATAGGATATCAGCAAGATGGACATATTCCTTGCAGACCGAGAAAAAGATAAGGGAAAGATACCTAGTCACAATCATGCCACCCAAGTCAAAATTTGAATAAATTGATGAAATGATGAAGAAGCATGCAAAGAAGTTCTGAGAAAAGATGAGATCCTAAAAAGTAATAGAGGGAAGATTAGTAGAGCTTGATACAAAAAGTAATGAGACATGGAATGAAATATTCAATGCCCCCAAGAAGGTATTGGCTCTTACCGAGAAACCACACTATGAAGAGAAAGAGGTCACACCGAGCCCTGAACACATCTTCATAAATGACACTGAGGAAATCACTCCACTTGAGTTGAGAAAAGAGGCAATCAAGGCCATGGATGATGAACCTCAGATTTTACAATCAATAGGAGATACAACAAAGATCACAATCAAAGATATAAAACTTATTGATTTTGATGATGAGCCCAAAAAGGATTAAGATCCACATCTTCTTGGGATTGAGAGCTAGAAGGGACATAATAAACACAATATTCATCTATTTAATACCCATGATACTGAGAAGACTTAGAATAAAACTTCCCTTCTATTACTTCATATTTCTAATGTCGAAGCAAGAATCCTAATCGAAAGGGGATTCCTTAGGATCAAGTGACATATTAGAGTAATGTACATAGAAATTTTGGGCACACTCAATATTTCTCTTAGCATGGGAGGTTTTTAGAGGAATATAGAAAAACTTGACATATTCCATAATAAGAAGGATGATACCATCATACCAAATAGGAAGATTAGGGTTCTTTTTCTGTTCAATGTGGATAGTGGATGGAGAGGATAGAAATAAATTAGGAAGGAAATTATATGATTATGCCTATATTGATTAAGAAAAAAATTAATAGCTGAACATGCTAGTAAAATTCTCATTAAGGGTGAAGTACCTCATTATTACCTCTAGAAATTATGCCCATCATGGTTTCATTTTTCTATGATCATAACTACCTTCTTTTCTCATCTTTAATATTTCTCATTCATTCTCTTTTAAGAATAGAGTCACTTCCTTCTTTGAAGCTTTACAGTCTCATTAAAACTTCTTCCCATCAATGAGAAGACTCATTAACTCTTAAATAGGATACTTAGATTCTACTATAATATAAACCTTATAAGATATCAAAATACCATATTTCCATCAATCAATGAATGCATTAATAACCAAAGTGGTGTAGGGCACCTCCTAAAGATCCTTATTTTCTTGCTTTTGTGTTTGTAATAAGGTGGATCCATGAGATCAACCTTGTGTGTGTTTTTTTTTGGGTCTTTGAGGTAAGGTGAAGGACTTAAGGTGAGTTATAAACCTAGGTTCCTGAAACCATGATTAGACCTTGTTAGTTGTTGATTTGTGTGTCTAGTTAGAAGTTATGTTTCTAAGTCCTTATTTTAGGTCCTAGTCATGTTTTGGACCTCTCCCACACCTTGGGAGGTCGGTAAGGTTGGCTTTTGCCCAAACTAGCAACTCTGTCACTTATTGCCAAAAAGTTGGCTTTTTGCAAAATGTTGCTTGGAGTATGAAAAAATCTTTGTAACCGACCTCATCCACTCTCTGAAGCATATAAAACACTTGGATGATGCTATTAGGAGATTTGATACCTTCCATGAAGGTAAGATTTCACTCTGTACAGAGTTTGATGTTCAAGCAAGGAAATAGAAGAGTGTTTTGAGTCATTCTGGTAGTGTACAGCCTGGTCTAGATTCATCTTGTAGATCCAATTTCAGAAGTTTGTGATGTCTTGAGTTTCTAAAGCATTGCAGTTGGTTTGAGGTTTTTTCATCAAGTTTGTTAAGAGTTATCGATTTTACATTCTTACTGTCTGAGAAAACAAGGTTTACTAGGTTAGTCACAAAGATGTGATCCTAACTTGAGATTTATCTAATGGATCTGCTTGGCCACTTGGAAAATACAAGTTAGGATCATGGTCTTTAAGAATCCTAAGGCTCAAGCATTCAAAATTAGTCCTTCTATTTCCATGATAAAGCCCTAGGCTAATTATCCCTATGTAATTAGCCTCATCTGTTAGTACTGTCACGTGCATGTGCAATATATAAGTGGGGGGATCAAAACAAAGATGTTTCTAGACTAATTTGGGGTATGAAATTCCATCTAAGGCTTTGCATTCAGTCCATGAACCCATCTTCTAACACTTTCTTAACAAACCAAGCCTAAAGTATCTAATTAGGCATGTGTGCTTTGTGAGAGTTTAGGGGTGCAGGAGTGGAGTGAGGTGTTGAGGCTTTGGGGGGTCTACAAATTCCATAAAGGGTGTTTATAAACCCAATCAGTTCAGTCAGATCATTCCTTAGTTAAAAGTTAAGTCCAAAAAACCCTCTGGTTAGGGCTACAAGGAATCTTAGACCATTTGGGATTCGACTACACTTGGGTCTATAAGACCAAATCTATTATTGGATTCCTGACCCTTAGAGTCCATTTGAAGTCTTCAAACACTTAGATTAGGAATTCTAAGTATTTGATGAATTTTTTCACTCTGATTTTAGATTTAGGGAAAATGTCCCTAAGGAACAAATTACAGTGTTCCAACTATTGGTTTGGAGGGGAAAGATAGGTGAAGGGAAGTATATTGGCCCTATGAACAAGTCAGAAGAAAATAAGTACCTGAAGGAGAAGGAGAAGGAGAAGGAAAAAAAGTCAGAAGAAAATAAGTACCTGAAGGAGAAGGAGAAGGAGAAGGAGAAGGAGAAGGAGAAGGAGGAGGAGGAGAAGAAGAAGGAGAAGGAGAAGAAGAAGGAGAAGAA
>MU227568.1:2302778-2314282 GCA_018584345.1 Thuja plicata
AGGAGGAGGAGGAGGAGGAGGAGGAGGAGGAGGAGGAGTTTTGTCATAAATTCATGCTTTATAGGAACAAAGGGTCCAAATTTTCTATTTGGCCCTTTACCTCTCTCTCTAAATCAGGCAACTTAATATATGCCTTGTGCACTATTTCCAATTTACCTTTCTGGATATCTATCCTATGCTGCAAGATATTCAACAATGCAGATAGGGAAAATTCATTCTTATTCTTTTCCAATTGCTATGTTTCATGTAGAAGGTCCCCAATGATATCTATCTGCACAAAATAAACTTCTTTGGCTAGAGGAGGAAGAGCTTTGGGGCCTCTTGCAATTGCTTGTTCAGAGCTTCTGCGTGACCCTACAATGCTTTAATCTACATCACGTACTTCTCTTTGTCCTTTTCTACAATAATTGACTCATCAAAGATCCTTCCAAACCTTACTAATAATTTCTCTATTTTTGCCTCATTGAGGCAGGAAAAGTTGGTAATAACTTGGGAAATCTCAAGATCAGAGGTGTTTTGAATAGTCCACATAATCTTGTCTGCATCCATCTTGTCCTAAACACTAACCAGAGATGGATTTTTTGTTCTTGGAGCCAGAGACCATAGATAAAGTTTGGGATCTTCGATCATATCCTCCACCCCTCATAATTTCTCTAATTTGAGTCTTTGAAGAAAAATTAGCCTCCAATTGCTTCCTGATTTGATCAATTATAAATGTAGAGGCTAAATCCCATCCAGGCACAAGTAAAATTCTATTGGATTTTACCAACTTCCTAGCTTCCTCTAGTGTGATGGCTTCATATTTATGATCATAGGCTTTTAAAGCTTACAAAGCTTCACTCTACATGGTATCACCTTCTATTATCTATAACTGAGATCCAAATTCTTTTTTCTTTTTCCAAATAAGAAATTTTTTGAACTCATCAGTCTTAATGAATGCATCATTATTCAAAAATTCTTCTTGATAAAGCTCTCTTTCACCTTGATATTGTTGGAGGGGAAATTTCACCTCTTCTTGGATATCTTTTTCTTTTTTATTGCCCTCTTTAATAGTCTTCCTTAATTAATGATGATAATTCCTATCTCCACTAATCAGGGCACTTATTATGTCTTTCTTTTTCCCTTGTGTATCTGTCAGAGAGGGATCTCCCTCTTCTATTATTTGTTTTTTCCTAGGAGGCTCACTTTTTGCCGCAGTAAAATGATTTTTTGTTCTTTTCTTTAAATCAGGTGGCACATTTATCAGAGGTGGAATGGAAATCATGTATCCTCCCTTACTATCTTCCTTATACTGTGAGGATGAATTCTTTTAAGGGCCCCTTTGTTTCTCCTCAATCTAATTTTCTAGCTGATTATATAGGGTGTCATATATCTCAATCATCTTTGTGATCCTTGTCATATAGGGAAATCCTGGGAACAACCTCCAAAAGGAATCCTTTCTTTTTTTATCTCTTTCTCCAGATGTATTAGGTCTTGGTACATTTCATCTCTCTTCTCTGCTTCTTCATCTTCTAGGATATTTTTTATATCATATTCATCACACCCCTCATGTTCCCTAATGGTAGTGACACTTGGGGTTAGAAATTTCTTGGCACTTTTGATGAAGCCTTCAGTGTCTACATATCTTTATAAGGCTATGCTCATCTTACTTTTCCCTAACCACTTGTTTAATGCATCCAACAAAGAATTGCATTGGTGTAAATGTGCCTTTTATGTGGGGGGCCAAGTATTCTTTTTCTATCCAAATTATTTTCCAAATGAAGTCTATTAAGGAAACCCTTGGAGACACATACCTTGGAAGTATATGTGGAGGTTGAGAGCACCCATAAACCCTAATTAATGTGTATGTATTTTCATAATAGAAATCTCCCTAATCCTGATCTCTTGGCCATTTGTCCACATATTCACAAGGTCTTAGAAGTATAAGCACCTTGACTGTTAGCTAAGTTATATTAACACCTAACGAAGTTAAAATTGGATGTGCAACCCAATTCTAAAAGCCAAAAAACTTATTCTCATTTGAGATGTAATTTAAAACCCTAATCCAGATCTATACAAGATTTTATTGGCCTTGGTAGTGCGTCATGGGTCTCAAGTTCTTAGTATCCATGCTATTTATCTTGAAAAATAGAATCAAATGCATTAGAATTGAATAATGCATGAATTTTGTGTTAGTCTTCTTATAAATACTGCTGAGACCCTCATGTATCCTATCAATAACATAAAGAATATAGTCAAAATCAATATTTATGTGGGAGTTTTGAATGTCCAAGATGAGCATCAGTAAATCTACAGGCATCTTCTCAATATGCCCATCAATCCCCAATACTCTACCCAACCCATAAGCTAGATACTTCATGTAGAATCTTAAATCATTGAATTCATATGGTGCACCCTTAGAAGCAGGCATTGGGGCTATGTAGTTTCTATTTTACCTAGGCACGTGAGACTGGATCAAATTCTTAACCACATTGACTTATCTAATATATATGTTTTTTGATTTGGTTAGGTCAATTTCTATGAAAGAGGCATGATGTATACCAAAGGATTTCATAAAATAAGCCCTATCCAAGGTGACTAGGTTTGTTTCATCATTTTTTATGATAGCTTTAGAAACAGTGTGATATCTTCTAGCCAATTATACTAACATATCCGCATCTAGAAAAACATTTGGGACTATTAAATTGGCTAAACCTAATGTTCATGGGTTTGACACAGGGATTTTCCCATCCTTATTACTATAAAATTAATTGAACTGTGATAACCATAGCACCCGAGAGTGATGGGATCCCTACAATTTGACATGTAGTTAGAGAAGTATTTATCATTTACCTTTTTATTCTTGTTGGTTCCAGGAAGCAGAGAAACAAAATCATCTGAATAATTTATTTTCCCTTTCTATTATTCTTCTGCATCCTTTCCTTCACCACTAACTGAAGCCCTTCTTGATTCTTCTTGACTCATCTTCACTGGTTCTGAATTATTCTTCTCTTTGAAATAGGCCTCTCTCAATTTCTCTGAAACTTATGAAATTTTCACTCAGTTTCTCTGAAAAATATGGTAAGCAGAATGCACAAGTGTTGGATATATTTATCATTGAATCATTAATGCATTAGACTAGTTGAGGAGATAGAAAGTGTTGCTCAATCACTTCTGTAACAACTTTGTGTGTATTGAAATTGAGTTTAAGCTAGCTATGGATCTTGAAGTTGACAGGTAATTGAATTTGAATGCTTCGTTGGAAAAATTCATGAGTGCTTTTTGTCTTTTAAAACCTTATTATATGTTAAAAAATTCAAGATGACATGTGATTGATCTAATTTTCTAGCTTTTTATAGCTCAACTGATTACTTGTACTTTGACAGGAATCTCCAATCTTTTATTACCCTATTTTTTATATTATTTCCTTGGAATGGAGTGAGAACATGATACTCAAGATTTCACTACACTTATCTCTACCATAGTCTATCTGGAGATTACATGACTGCACTATCTCTAGATCCCTAAATGTTTCTTCTAACCTGGGTTATATTACAAGATCTAGCGCCAGCCATAGATTTCTTACTTCATCACTGATCTTCACAGAATATATAGCTGCTTAGGTTAACTCTGACTTTGTTCTAAGATTCAGTGCTAGCCACTCATTCTAACCTTGCTTTATCTTTGGTTCACCTCTTAACACTAAGTAACATATCTCTTCTTATCTCTGAATCTCACAATGTAACTTTACTTGTCTTTACTCAACCATGATTAAATCTAGAGATTTAGAGATGAAGGAAATGCCAAGTCGATGAATAAAATTCTTAACTCGAGTCTCATCTAGAGATCTAGTGATAGCCATTCATCTGAGATAAGATCGATGATTCTGGCCAATTCTTTGAGCTTTTAACTTAACCTTAGTTCCATTCAGAGATTTAGTGACAAGGCAAAGGGATAGCTCCATTCTGACTTTGAGTTCAATCCTAAGATTCAGTGATAACTAAGTCTCTGACTCACTAAAAAAATTTCCTTCACCCATGGTTCATTTGGATATCTAGCACCAACCCTTGATTTTAATCTTGATCCATGATTCTTATTTGATTTCAGAATTATTGATGCTAACCCCAGTCTATTCTGAGATTATGAGATAAGGGCTATCTCACAATCTACCAATGTTTGTACTATCTCTATTCAAGTCTTGAGATTCAGAGATAAAGGCTAGCTCTGAATCACTGAATAATTTTCTTAACTCAGGGTTTATTTAGAGATTTGACAAGAACTAAAGATTTCTCTTTCCACTTAGATACGTGTCTGCATCTTAGCCCATTATCTCTTGATCACTGAATGATTCATGACCTTTTTACTTTACTTATTGATTTAACGCCAAACACACATCTCTATTCTGATCAATAGTCCAAATTATTTCTTGGTAGACTTAATTCATCTTTGGACTAACAACAACTAACCCTGATTCATTTGGAGATTCAACGAATGAATAGATCTCTAAGTTGCTGAACAATTCATATAACTCAGGTGTAATCTAGAGACCACACGCTAGCCTTATATATTTTCTGGTGTAGTGCACCTCCCTATTTTATTGTTTTGGTGTTGTTTAAGGTGTTTAGGAAGTGTTTGGGTGTGTTAGAATAAATTTCCAAAAGGATGGAAGCATGATAGTCTAACTTCATGATTGTAAGAGCCTTAATGCTGATTGTGGTCATTAGGTCATTTGGCCTCAAAATGGGAAAAGTTGTCATTTTAGTGTAACATGGGTTGAAGGCATGTATTAGGACCCTACATATCATATCTAGGGTCCTAGAAGTCAACCTCACTCATCGAGTGGACATAGGAAGTCAAAATACTTCAATTTGCAAAAAGTTGCTCGAGCAAATTTTGCAAGATTTGACAAAAGATAGTTAGAGTTGAATGTAACCACCCATGATTGGTATATGAGCATGGAATCAAAGTTTTGGAAGGGTTAATGAGATTTTGGATTGGGACTTTTATTTCTAAGACCTCTGTATGGATGTTTGCACCTTCTTTTGCATAATCTACATTGTAGTTTTGCTTATGTACGGTCCTGTACAGATTGGCATAGGTGATCGGGCTTCATTTTAATGTAGTGTTTGTTTTCAACTTTCATATGCACTAAGTAGTTTGTTTTGAAGTTTAGTAGGTTCAATGTTATCAAATTTTGAAGGCAACTGGTCTGACAGAGACAAAACAATGTTGCCAAGATAGAAATGGCTCTAACCTATTTTTCCTCTAGTGGATTTGTTTGAAACCATGGGGAAGTAGGGTTAGGGTCAATAAAAAGGTTTTTTTTTTCTTTTTTTTGTTGTCTCATTGGATTTCCCAGGCAAACAATGAAGCCCTATAGCTAACTGGTGGAACCATGTGAGCCAGGATAGGGAGAAGAACAAATTTGTGTGAACACCCAAGACCTTTTGGGAAAGACTTGGTGACATTTCTAGATGCACAAGGAAGTCTCATAAAATTATTCACTGGTGGTTGGAGGGGAATCACTGATTGGAGATAATTTTTGCAATTATTATTGTTCACTCATCCAGAGGCCTAATTAATAGGGTATAATCTAGGGCCTGCGAGGAAGAAGGGTTTTGGGTGTCATCAGAGGTCAGGGTTTTGGATTATGATGGGGATGTATGGTGTCTTGAATATTTTCAAGTTTGTTTGTGGGGTCATGTAGGGATTTTGGAGGCAATAGGCCAAAATCAGTAAAAACAGGGCTACAAGGAATTGAACAATTATCCCTCCTAGTGAGTTAAAGAGCTATTGAAGAATTGAAACAACTTGGAGTGTTGGGATGGATGAAGAATGACCAAGAAAGGGTCAAGAATTGTATGGGGAGTCTCATTGAGTATGTGAGAAGATCCTAAGTAGAGATTTGATAGACTATGTGGAGGACTAGTGGAGGAAACTAGTCTTTTGGGTGACTAGTTGGACTAGTTGGCTTAGTAAAATTGGAATCTTCTTGAATCCAACTATACCTTGGAGGATAAGTTGGTTGGGGGGGGCATCTTGGAGATCCCATTATGAATAATTTCCATCAAGAACAACCATGTGATCATTGATTTGAACACAAAACTAACAATTGTATTGAAGGAGAACACTAGTTGTCAATCCCTTTGTATCCGAGTGGTATTAGAGCTAGAATAGCTTGGAGGTTGTGTATGTCTGAGGGGGAAGATAGTCAAGAGGTGGAAAAAATGCCTCTTAAGGAAATGAGTAGGGATGACATAGTAGAATTGGTCCAGGGCCTCTTGGAGAAGGCTCATGTGTCTGAGACAAAAATCAAGAAGAAGGTCATTGAATGGGGGGATGAAAGTGATGGGGATGATGATAGTCAGATAGAAGAGTCATCAAACAAAGGGAAAGAACTTGAGTTGGAAAAAGAACAAAAGTTGTTCTTAGATGCTTTCAAATATTTGAATAAGAATATCATGGATAACATGCCTTACTACAATGGTAGCTTAAATGGAGAAGAGTTACTAGATTGGATTGAAGCCATTGATAACCAATCTAAGTACAAGGAAATCTGAGAGGAGAAGAGGGTTAGTTATGCTAAGGCTAGGCTCAAAGGGTCTGCATTGGTGTGGTGGAACATGATGTAGGATGAAAGAGTGAATGGTGGGAAGAAGAAGATTGGTTCTTGGGAGAGAATGAAAATCAGGTTGAGGGCACAATTCTTGCCCACTGATTATGAAATCCAAATATACCAAAAGCTACAGAACCTAAGACAAAAAGAAATGATCATGAGTGCCTACATAGAGGAGTTCCATAAGCTAAGCCTAAGGGATAGGAGACAAGAAGATGAAATGGAGAAGGTAGAAAGGTACCTAAATGGGTTGAGACAGGGCATTCAAGATGAGATTAGCATGATGGCACCAGACAGTATGCACAAGTGCTTTCAATTGGCCTTAAGAGCAGAGGAAAAGGCTAGAAGGAGGAATGAATTCCATTAAAGAGGAAGAGGTGGCAGAAATAACAGAGGTTTTTAGAGAGGCAGGGGTAACTTTGGTAGGGGATAGAGCCCTAATAGACAAGATGACAGTCAGTTCATGGATAGTAGTGGAGGAAATCAGTATAGAGGATCTTTCCAAAGGGGAGGATATAGAGGTAGGGGGCCACCAAGATGTAGGTTCCAACCCCAAGGAAGATCTAATTTAGTTTTCACTGGTAGGTGTTATAATTTCAACCAAGTGGGTCACACAATGGGTAGGTGTCTAGAGAAGGCTTCCTCATCTTCAATGGGGGATAGGAGGCATCAATTAGTTTAGGAAGATGACACTCAAAGTGTTACTTCACCTATTTACAAGGGAGGGATAGTACTATATGGAGAGAACTTGATGTTAAGGAGAACCTTAATGAAAGTACCTAACACCATAGAGCCACCACAAAGAAAGAACATATTCAAGACAACTTGTAGATTCAAGACAACTTGTAGGTCTCATGGGAATATTTGCAAGGTTATAGTGGACTCTGGATCCACTGAGAATATAGTTTCCATAGAGATGGTGGAGAAGTTGAATTTGAGAAGGATACCTCATACCACACCTTACAAGGTTTCATGGTTGAAAAAGGGTCAACAAATAGTGGTAGATGAGAAAACTATGGTTGAGTTTGAGATTGGAGAATACAAGGACAAGGTCTTATGTGACATACTGCCTATGGATGCACACCATCTTCTCCTAGGATGTCCATGGCTATATGATGTCAAAGCCATACGTGATGGAGAGAAGAACAATTATGTCATCACCAAACTAGGAAAGAAATTCCAAATGGATCCATTACAAGAACCCAATGAAGAGAAGCATGTGGGAACAAGTGTGATGTTATTGAGTGGGAAAGAGCTTCTAAAGGCCATGAAGAAGGAGAAGGGAGTATGTTCTACAGTAGTGATCAAACCAAAGGAGGAGACTAAGGAGAAAGCCTATTTTCCACCAGAGATACAAGCTTTGTTGGAGAAGTATCATGACATAGTGGAAAATGGTATGCGAAGTGCCTTACCACCTATGAGGGATGTCAGTCATCAGATTGACCTTATACTTGGAGCAAATTTGCCAAACAAGGCTTCCTATAAGATGACACCAAGCCAAAATGTAGAGATAGAAAAACAAATCCAAGATTTGTTGGATAAGGGGTTGATAAGGAAGAGTTTGAGCCCATGTGTTGTGCCAACAGTACTTGCACCTAAGAAGGATGGAAAATGGAGGATGTGTATAGACTCCAAGACTATAAACAAGATCACAATCAGATATAGGTTCCCAATGCCCCGGATAGAAGACTTGATGGAAAATCTTGGTTGATCTTGTTACTTTTCTAAGGTGGAATTGAAGTCAAGGTATCATCAGATAAGAGTAAGGTTAGGTGATGAGTGGAAAACAACTTTTAAGACCAATGAGGGTCTATATGAGTGGCTAGTAATGCCCTTTGACCTAAGTAATGCACCTAGCACATTCATGAGGCTAATGAATGAAGTGTTGGAAGAATTTATCGATAAGTTTGTAATAGTTTACCTTAAATCAATCAGATTTCCACAATCCATAAGAATTTTTCAGTTTGAATTTCTGGATTTTAATTGTGTGTAATTTTTAGCATCAAAATTACACACAATCAAAATCTAGAAATTCAAACTAAAAAATAGTTTACCTTGATGATATTTTGATATTTAGTAGGTCCAAGGAGGAGCACCTGAAGCATTTGGAGATGGTCTTAAGAAAGCTGCACCAAGAGAAGTTGATGATAAATCAAGAAAAGTGTGAGTTTCTCAAGACTGAACTAGTCTACCTTGGTTTTGTGGTTGCTAATGGAAGTATGAAAATGGACCCTGATAAAGTTAAGTCCATTTTGGAGTGGCCTACACCTAAGTCTATAGGGGATGTTAGGATTTTCCATGGATTGGCCTCCTATTATAGGAAGTTTGTGAGGAACTTCATTCATGTATGTGCCCCAATTCTGAATACTATTAAAGGTGGAATAAAATTCAAGTTTGAATGGACAGTGGCAGAAAACAAAGGGTTTGAAATGCTGAAAAAGAGGATTGTTGAGCTACCTACCATTAGATTTCCTAACTTTAATCAACTCTTTATGGTAGAGTGTGATGCTCACAAGTTGGCTATTGGAGCAGTGTTGAGCCAAGAGGGACACCTTGTGGCTTTCTTTTCTCAGAAGTTGAATGAGGCAAAAAAAAAGTACTCCACCTATGATTTGGAGCTATATGCCATGGTACAAGCCTTGAATAAGTGGAGACACTACTTTTTTCCTAGGGAGTTTGTGGTCTATACAAATAACCATGCCTTAAGTTTTCTAAATGGGCAAGAAAAGTTGAACCAAAGACACATGAAGTGGGTGGAGGTATTGCAAGTCTATACCTTTGTTATCAAACACAAAAAGGGGGTTAGAAACAAGGTTGCAGATGCTCTTAGTAGGAGAATACTCACATTTCAGGAGATACAACTACAAAGTGTGGGCTTGGCAAACTTGAAAGACCTCTACAAGGAAGACGAAGACTTCAAAGAAGCTTATGAAGCTTGTGTAAAGTTTTAGCAGGGGTTCAAGGTGGATTTTAGTGAGTATGTATTGTAGGAAGGCCTATTTTTCAAAGGTCACCTTATGTGTATACCTCAAGGATCAATGAGGGAAAACATTGTGAAGGAGAAGCACCAAGGAAGCTTGGGAGGCCACTTTGGTCTGGATAAGACATTAGAGAAGGTGCATAGGCATTACTATTGGCCTAAGATGCAGACAGATGTGAGGATATTTGTAGAGTAATGCCAAATTTGTTAGAGGGAAAAAGGCCAAAGTAGCAATAGTGGGTTGTATCAACCACTAACTATACCCCAAAGGCCTTGGGAGTGCCTTAGTATGGATTTTGTTTTGGGATTACCAAAGACATCTAGAGGACATGAAAGTGTGTTTGTGGTGGTAGATTGCTTCAATAAGATGGTACAATTCATTCCATGCAAACAAACAAATGCTGCTTCTCAGATTGCAGGGCTTTTCTTTAGGGATATTGTTAGAATTCATGGGTTTCCCTTGAATATTGTCAGTGATAGGGATACAAAGTTTGTGGGTCACTTTTGGAGAACCCTTTGGAAGATTCTTGGAACTAATTTGTCCTTCTCCTCAGCCTACCATCCATAATCAGATGGACAAATAGAAGTAGTGAATAGGTCACTTGGGAATTTGTTGAGGTGTTTAACCAAACAACATGGTCAATCTTGGGATCATATCATAGGGCAGGCAGAATTTGCCTACCATGACTCCATTAATAGGAGTATAGGTAAGAGCCCCTTTGAAATAGTTTATGGGGCTAATCCTAGGGGGATTTTGGAGCTAAGGGATCTCAGGTTGGAAGACAAGAGGAGTGCACAATGGGAGTCATTTGCAAAAAAGATGAAGGAGCTACATGCTCAAGTTAATAAAACTTTACAAAGACAAGTGGAGAAGTACAAAGACAGGGCTGATAAAACTAGGAGGGACTTGCAGATCAAGGTTGGGGATCTAGTACTTGCCTACCTTAGAAAGGAGAGGCTACCTAAAGGCAAACCAACTAAGCTTCCCATGAAGAAGATTGAACCACTGCAGATTTTGCATAAGTATGGAAAGAATGCCTATGAAGTGGAATTGCCTCTTGATTTGGGAATTTCACCTATTTTCAATGTTAGTGATTTGTATCCTTACAAAGGATCACCTCCTGACATAGGTCAGTCCACACTTGCAGATTTGGAGGAAGATGATTGAGTGAAAGATCTGCCTACCCCAAAGCCATTGCAAATGGAAAGTGTCTTAGACTCTAAGGTGATAAAGAAGAATAGGAAGGGTAACTACAAGGAGTATCTCATCAAGTGGTTGGGGATGCCTGAAGCTGAGGGTACTTGGATGACAGAGTTGGATATACTAAAACATGGGGTCACTCTTGAAGACCTCCTAACTCAAGGGACTTGAGTTCTTTTGTCTAGGGGAGTATGGTGCAGGGTGTTAGCACTTTTTCTTGTATCTCAACCTTAAACTGATTATACTTGAATGAAAACTCCTTTTAACAAGAGAAAAGCTAATTGCTAAGGATTGGATAATATCCTTCTTCATTTTTGAGCTCCACATACTCAGGTAGGTGTTACCTAGATAGTTCACTATGTTTCAAGTAAACCTCAAATGGTGGATTGGGTCTTCACTGTTATGTCATTATATTTCTGATTATATCAACAAGATATCACTCTTCAGATGGTTGGAAACAATTCTGAAATAGAGCTTGACAGGGAAATACTTATGACTATAATAACAAATAACAGTGGTATAAGGATGCTTATCCTTCTTCTTTTTATGAGTTTAAACTCAAGGAAGGTTAACCTTTTGATTCTCTCTCTAAGGAATCAATAAACTAAATAGTATCCTGCTGATACAAATTCTTATGAGTTCAACTCATTTGTTCTTAGTAACAAGAGTATTTTGATTAATTTGATTTTGATATTGGATGAGGAACATATTGCAAATTATACCTCAGA
>MU227568.1:2325382-2343397 GCA_018584345.1 Thuja plicata
AAAAACACCATCAATCCAAAAGTGTCTTCTTTCTTTTTACAATCTTCTCAATATCCTCATCAAAGGTTCCTCTTCACTACTGCATCTCCTTTGACTGTGTTTTTATTTTCATGACTATATACTCCCCTAGAGTATATGCTCCCCCTTACTATATACTCCCCCTTTGACATCAATGGAAAAGGATGCCAAATATAAATAAGTACAGGTACTACTCCAAAAGTAGATTAATCAACCACTCATCAGTCACAAAGGACTGATGCATTTTCTGTGAGTTCTAACCAAACTCAGGAAAGGGAATTACTCCCAACTTCTTCTTGAGATACTCAGAAGTAACTTTTGATAATGGCTTTGTGAATATGTCTTCCAACTGATCTTTGGTGCTCACATAATCCAGCTTCACTTCTCTTTCTGCAACTTTTTCTCTTAGAAAATGAAATTTTATTTCTATGTGTTTTGTCTTTGTGTGCATCACATGGTTCTTTGACATATTAATGGTGTTGGTTTTATCATAATGGATGACAATGGGATAATCAATCTAAATTCCAAAGTCTTTAATCATCTATTTGATCCAAACCATTGTTGAACAATTTAATGCGGCTGCTACATACTTAGCTTTTGCTGTTGATTGAGAAATATATTTCTGCTTCTTGCTTTTCCAAGTAACCAACCTGTCTCCAAGAAATACTGCTCCTCCCGAGGTACTCTTTCTATCATCAATGCAACCTATCCAATCTACATCTGTGTATACATGAATTTCTACATTTTTTGAATTAGGATACCATAAACCATAGTCTATAGTTCCCTTTAGATATCTGAATATTCTTTTTATTTCCATTAGGTGATTCTGTTTAGGTTCAGCTACAAATCTCCCAACAATGCCAATGACATTAGATATATCTGGTCTAGATTGAGTGAGATATATGATTTTTCCAATCATGGACTTGTAGAGTGTTTTTTCAACTACTGTGGAGTCATCATTTTTAGAAAGCTTGCTTCCTGTTATCATAGGAGTGCTTACTAACTTGCAATTTTCCATTTTGAATGTCTTCAATATATCCTTCACATATTTAGACTGAGTTATGAATATACCTCTATCTATCTACTTTACATTTAATCCCAAAAAGTATTTTATAGGTCCAATCATGCTCATTTCAAATTCACTCTAGCTCTCTTTGGCAAATTCTGCACTAAGCTTGTCATTACCTCCAAAAATAATGTCATCAACAAAGATATCAATGACTAATAATCCTTTAGGTGTCTCTTTGATGAAAAGGTTGCAATTTTCTACTCCCTTTTTGAATCCAATCTTTGTTAAGTAGCCATCAAGTCTCTCATACCATGCTCTTGGGGCCTGTTTAAGTCCATAAAGGGATTTCTTTAGTCTGCATACCATGTCTGGTTTGTCTAAAAGTTTGAATCCCTTAGGTTTCTCTATGTAGACTTCTTCCTTCAAGTCACCATTCAGGAAAGATGACTTGACATCCATCTAATATACTTTGAAGTTCTTTAATGTTTCATAGGCCAAAAACAACTTTATAGCTTCTAGTATGCTCACAGGGGAAAATGTATCAGAATAGTCAATTCCTTCTCTTTGCGCATATCCTTTACATACCAATCTTGCTTTATTTCTTATCACTGTACCATCTTCATTCATTTTGTTTCTAAATATCCACTTAGTTCCAATCATGTTCTTGTCGTAAGGTCTAGGGACAAATTTCCATGTGTCATTCTTAATAATTTGATCTAATTATTCTTGCATTGCATTTTTCCAATCTGAATCATTGCACGCATCTTCAACACTCAAGGGTTCAATTTGTGAAAGTAAACATACCTCTTCATTAATGGTTGAACCTTTTGATTTGGATCTTGTCAAAACTTTACTACTATGATCTCCAATTATATCTTCTTTCGAATGGTATCTGGATGTATATTTTGAAATTTTAGGTGTGACGGTTTCATCTTTGATCTGTGACTCTTCTTGACTTGGTTTGGGTTATTGCATGATACATCAATACAGTCAAACATTTATTCTATAACTATTTCTTTATTGATAGGTCTAGGTTCATCTTCAATCATAGGTGCATATTCATAATATCTTTCTTGAATCATGAACTTCTCATCAATCTTCACATGTGCACTTTCAATGATTTTCTTCAACCTTAAATTAAAACATCTATAATATTTTCTCTTAGTAGAGTAACTAAGAAAAATACCTTGATTGCTTCTAGCATCAAATTTTCGAACACCATCATCTCTCTTGATGTAGCACTTGCTTCCAAAGATTGTAAAGTATTTTACAATAGGTACATTACCAAACCAAATTTCACAAGGTGTTTTTTTTGTGCTAGGTCTTAGTTGAATTTTGTTGATAGTATAGAATGTTGTATTGAATACATCTCTCTAATAGGTGTGTGCAACTTTCCCTTCAATCATGATAGTGCACGTTGTGTCAAGTATTATCCTATTTCTCCTTTCTGTAATTCCATTTTGTTGAGGGGTTTTGGGTGCACTTAGTTGTCTTTTGATCCCATGTTCTTTGTAATACTCAATAAACTTGTTAGAGGTGAATTCCCCTCCTCTATTGGATCTCAGACATTTTATCTTTAATCTAGACTCATTTTCAAATTTAGATTTGAATATTTTGGACTTCTCAAAAGCTTTAGATTTTTCTTTCAAGAGCGCAACCCACATCATTCTGGAGAAATCATCAAAAAAACAAATGAAATACCTTTCACCATAGTATGATCTTGTTTGAGTAGGTCCACATAAGTCTGTGTGCACTAGATCTAATTTGTTCTCTGCAGAGTTTTGTTTGCTTCTGAATGAGGTCCTCACATGCTTTCCAATCAAACATTCCCTACACATAGTATCAACTGGTCTTGCAATACTAGGAAGGTCTCTTACTACTTTTACATTGCTTATCTTTACAATGTTGTTGAAATTGATATGACAAAGTCTTTTGTGCCATAACCAATTGTCATCCACTTTTGCAACAAAACAACTTACTTCAGAGTTAAGCTAAAAAAATTACCTTTGGTCTTTGAACCTGATGCAATCATGTCTCCTTCTTTGTTGTTAATAATGCACCTATTATTTTTGAATTCTAACTGATATCCTTTATCAAGAAACTATCCAACACTTAGTACATTATGATGTAAACCATCAATATATAGAACATTATTTGTCTTGTTCTTTCCATCTAAGGTGATAGATCCTCTTCCTATAATAGGTTTGGGAGTGTTATCTCCAAATATATCCATGCCACCTTTTTACTTATCTAAATGTACAAATCTATCTTTGTCTCCTATCATGTGATGTGAACACCCGTTGTCTATAATCCAGTCTGTTATGATGTCTTCTTATGAAACTAAAGCCAATTCTTGTGCTTTCTTTTCATCTTCAATTTCTATTGTTTCAATCATTTTTTCATTATCTTTAATTTCAAAAAATCAAATTTCATTTTCCCCTGAATCATCATCAGTCACACCATCTTCAGCATGATAGCATTCCTTAGTATATTTGGGTTTGTAATCTGATCTGAACTTCTTGAATCTTATAGGATACTTGGATGCAAAGTGGCCAACTTTGTTGCATGAAAAAAATTTCAATGGTAGTTGTCCTTCATATTTTCCTTTACCATTCCTTTCTTTCTTAGCAATCATACAAATTATTTCTTCTAGTTATGTATCAACTTCTTCTTTCTCAATATTACTAGAGATGATCAAGGATTTCTTACCATGGATTGAGGCTTTGAAAGTTGTTTCCATTTTAGGTTCTATCTTCAATCTTGATATCTCAAATGCAGATATTTTGTTGATCAAGGTTTCTATTTTGAAGTCCTTTGAGAATCACATGGTTTCATCCAAGATGTTTATCTTGGTTTCATAATCTGTTGTCAATGTAGTCATTAGTTTGTCCATTATATCTTCCTCTGAGATTTCTCCACCATTGTTCTTGATTCCTGAGACTACTTCATTAATACTTTGACTGTAATCTCTGATGTTTTCTTCAGGTAGCATCTCTAAATTATTGTATCTTTCCTTCCATGTCTTTCTACACACATTCTTGGCTTGGATGTCTCCTTCAAACATGTCTTCTAGGTATTTCCAAATTGAATATGATTTGTATACCTTCTTGATCTCAGAAAATTCACTGTCAAATAGGGCACTGATTAGGGCTTCTTTGGCAATTGCATTTTGAGTGAATACTTCCTTTTTTTTATTGGTAGATTCTTCTTCTACTAGGTCTTTCAAGGTAGGAACATCGATTGTGTGAGTATAAACCTCATAGATCTCAAAACCAATGCACTGAAGATGTGTTATCATTTTTTTCTTCCATTCAAGATAATTCTCTCCATAAAACTTAGGACTCTCTTTCCTGAAGTTCACCATTTGATCTACCTTAAGCTGTTAGGCTTTCTTTCCAAGGCACTTGGCTCTGATACCAATTGTTGGAATTGTCCCAAGGGATAACTGAGAGGGGGGGGTGAATAATTTATCAACTAGTTTAATTATTTTTCTCCAATTAAGTACAAAATATCTTAAGCATATACACATTAAGATAACACAAAATAGAACACCATAATTTTGGTTATGGGGAAACCAAAATAGGTAAAAAACCCTGATGGGAATTAGCACCCACAAAGAACTATACATGAGTATAATAATCCATGTTAGAATATTTTACAACCCTATTAGGATTTTATATTTACAATACAATAATTACAGTGACCTGGTTAAGGGTTAGACCCTGTTAGGAGTCTTTTACAAATAACCCTGTTAGGGGTGAGGACTCACTGTCCAAAGGCACACTGCTAAAATGATGAAGGATGCAACCTTTAGTAAAATAGATATACACTATATCTAATAATAAACTATTTGAGTAGACCTATTATCTTGATAAGTTCCAGTGAATTGTATACAATCTCTGCTTCTTCACATAGATCTTTAACTAATTAATGAAATGGCTTTACTATCCCAAAACAATCAACATTTTGTTCTATTGTTTTTTTGTCTCTTTCTTATCATTCACACATAGTGATCACAAATGAACTACTATATGTATCTTATCGAAAGGATATGATCACGTCAACTATAGGATTCCCTTCAATGCTTCTCTTATTGGCTAAAATAAGCACACAACATAATTAGCACCACACAACTCAAAATGAATAGATGCATCACTTCACATAGTCGGCTCCACCAAAAATAGCCAAACGTCATACTTCAGATGAAACATGAATAGTGCCTTTGGTTAATTATCTTTGACTCATAACTAAACTTGAATCTAAACATGCATATCCAACAGATAGGCGCAATTGAAGAATCAATAAAATTACTGTCATCTTTTTGAAAAACATTCTCTGAAACTATAGCTGGTAAACAGAGTAACATAATTCAATTGTTAATGAACATGTGAATTTTCATGTATGAACATGGTATAGTAACTATGTCTTAATCATAAAAACAATCACACAAGGCTTCCACATATCCATACTAAAAATTGAATACATTATGTTGTTGTATACTATATGTTGTCATCAATGATAAACATATAGTCAACTATTTGCACAAAGGAAAATCTCCAACACTACCCTCTCAGGGTCAATCCTTACTCCTTCTTTTGATACAATGTGCCCTAGTAACTTCCATTCTGTTACTGTAAACTGGCACTTCTCAGGGTTTAAAGACACTCCATATTCTATAGCTTTAATAAATACCTTTTCTAGGTGATCACAATGATCCTTTTCTTCCTTAGAATATGTTTTCAATTCATCCTTATAAATTGTTGGAGATTTACTTCTGGTAGCTAGTTGATTTTATGTTTGTCATTGATGAAAACATATAATATACAACAGTGTTCTGTATGTACTTATCAGAATGATGATATGAACCCTTGCGTGGTTATATTCATGTTGTAGACATGTTTTTGATGCTCTGTTCATACAAGCATGATCACATTTGATGTTTCAGTTGTGTTGTATAATTCTTTTAGTGGCAGTTATAGTTTCTGGAGTTTATCTGTACAGAGCCAACATATTTGCATTGGTTCTTGAGTTGTGCTTATCTTTCAGATATTTTTGTATTCAATATTAGTTATGAGTTGAAGATAGTTATCTAAAGGCGCCAAATGTGTTTTAACAAGATTGCAATGTTAGAGTTAATTTGGTGCAGCCAACTTTTTGAAGTGTCGTGTCTATTCAATTTATATTGTGTGGTTGTAATTATGCTTGCGTGGTTAGTTTAGCCAACAAGGATGTCATGAAGACTTTCCTAATAGGTCCCATGATCTCATACCTTGAGGAAGATATTTATAGTAGTTCATTTATGAAATGCTAAGTGTGAATGATAAGATAAGTGACAGAAAAAGTACAGAGTAGAATATCAGTTGTGTTTCATTCATCAAGGATCTATGTGAAGAAGTAGTAGAAGTTTACAATACATTGGAGCTAATCAAGACATCAGGTCTACTCTATAGTTCATCTTCAGATATAGTGTATATCTGTTCTACAGAAGTTTGTAGCCTTCACCATTGAAGAAGTGAGCTTTTGGACAGTGAGTCCTCACCCTTAATAGGGTTACTTATAAAAGAATCCTAACAGGGTCCGACCCTTAACTAAGTCACTATACTTATTGCATTGTAAAGAAAAACTCCTAATAGGGTTGCAAGATCTTCTAACAGGGATTATTATAAACAAGTATAGTTCATTGTGGGTGATAATTACCACCAGGGTTTTTACCAATTGGTTTTCCCATAACCAAGTTGTGGTGTTGTCTATTGTGTTATCTAAATGTGCATTTACTTTTTGTATTCTGGAGTTAATAAAGAAAAAAAATTAAATTAACTAATAACTGATTCACCCCCCCCTCTGAGTTATCTTTTGGGACTATTCTAACAATTGGTATCAGATCCAAGTACCTTGAAGAGAAAGCCTAACAGCTTAAGGTAGATCAGATGGCATACTTTAGAAAAGAGAGTCCTAAGTTCAATGGAGAGAATTATCTAGATTGGAAGAACAAAATGATAACACATCTACAGTGTGTTGGTTTTGACATCTTTGAGATAGCCACACAAGAAGTCATTATTCCCTCTCTAAAATATCTTGCAAGATTGATGCTACCAGTAAACAAAAGGATACGTTCACAACTAATGCAATTGCTAAAGAAGCCCTTATAAGTGTACTATCTGACAGAGAATTCTCTGAGATCAAGAAAGTAGAAAAAAAATACACAATATGGAAGTATTTAGAAGACATGTTTGAGATGTTACCTAAAGAGAACATTGGAGCATACAATCAAAGGATAAATGAAGTAGTTTCTAGAATCAAACACAATGGTGGAGAAATCTCAGAAGAAGATATAATGGAAAAAGTGATGACTACATTGGCAGTAGACTATGAGAGAAAGATCAATATTCTAGATGAAAGCATGCAATTTTGAAAAGAATTCAAGAGAGAGACTTTGATCAGTAAAATCTTTACATTTGATATATCAACATTGAAGACTGAACCCAAAAGTGAAATAGCCTTCAAAGCATCAATACATGGTAAGAAAACTTTACACACTTCCAATGAGAAAGAAGAAGTTGATGAAGAGCTAGAAGAAATTATTGCCATGATTGCTAAAAGAGAAAAAAAGGAAAAGGAGAGTATGAAGGACAACTTCCATTCAAATGTTTTTCATGCAACAAGATTGGTCACTTTGCATCCAAGTGTCCCACAAGAGTTAAGAAGTTTAGATCTGATTACAAACCTAAATATAGAAAGGAATGCTACCATGTTCAAGAAGGTGTAGCAGATGAAGATTCGAGAGAGGATGAAATTGGATTCATTGCCATTGAAGACATGGAAATTTTTTTTGAGGAAATGGACATTGAAGATGAAAAGGAAGTACATGAGTTAGCTGTAATTTCCAAAGCAGACATCAGAACTGATTGGATCATTAACAGCAGATGCTCTCACCACATGACAGGTGATAAAGATAGATTTATTCATCTGGATAAGTACAAAGGTGGTATGGTTAGATTTGGAGATAACACTCCTAAACCTATCATAGGTAGAGGATCTATCACTCTGGATGGAGAGAACAAGACAGATGATGTTTTGTATGTTGATGGATTACATCACAACCTACAAAGCATTGGACAACTACTTGACAAAGCTTATCATTTGGAATTCAAAGACAACAAATGCATTATTAACAACAAATAAGGTGACATGATTGCATCCAGCTCAAAGACAAAATGTAATGTTATTTAGCTCAATTCAGATGTAATTTATTTTGTTGCAAAAGTGGATGATAGTTGGTTATGGCATAAGAGACTCTATCATATCAATTTTGACAATATAGTAAAGATAAGCAATCTTAAGGCAGTTAGAGACCTTCCAAGTATTGCAAGACCAGTTGACACAATGTGCAAGGAATGTGTTATGGGAAAGCATGTAAGAAGCTCTTTCAGGAGCAAGCAGAACTTAGTTGAGAATAAGTTAGACCTAGTGCATGCAGATTTATGTGGTCCTACTCAAACAAGATCATACTATGGAGAAAGGTATTTTATTTTGTTTTTTGATGATTTTGAAAGGATGATGTGGGTTGCATTCTTAAAAGAGAAGTCTGAAGCCTTTGAGAAATTCAAAATATTCAAAGATAAAGTTGAAAATTAATCTGGATTAAAACTAAAGTGTCTGAGATTGGATAGAGGAGGAGAATTCACCTCTGACCAATTTTATGACTACTATGAAGAACATGGAATCTAAAGATAGTTGAGTGCACCCAGAACCCCTTAGTAGGATGGGATTGTAGAAAGAAGGAACATGATCATACTTGATACAGCGTGCACTATGATGATTGAAGGAAAAGTTCCGCACACCTATTGGAGAGATGCAGTCAATACAATAGTCTATACTATCAACAGAACACAACTAAGACCAGGCATAGATAAGACACCTTATGAACTTTGGTTTGGTAATGTACCTACAGTAAAATACTTCAGAATCTTTGGCAGAAAAAGCTACATCAAGAAAGATAATGGTGTTGGTAAGTTTGATGCTAGAAATGATGAAGGTTTTTTCCTTGGTTATTCTACTATAAGAAAAGCATATAGATGTTTCAATTTAAGATTAAAGAAGATAATTGAATGTAATCATGTAAAGATTGATGAGAAGTTCATGGTTCAAGAAAGGTACTATGAATATGCACTTATGATTGAAGATGAACCTAGGCCCAACAACAAGGAAACTATTATAGAAGAAATGTTTGATTGTATTGATGTATCATGCAATGACCCTGAATCAAGCAAAGAAGAATCAAAGATTACAGAGGAGGATATCACACCTAAAGTTTCAAAATTCACATCTAGGTACCATTCAAAATATGATATCATTGAAGATCAGAGTAGCAGTGTTTTGACTAGATCTAAAGAAAAAATCTTAACAGTGGATGAAGAGGTATGTTTACTTTCACAGATTGAAACTTTAAGTGTTGAAGATGCTTGCAAGGATTTTGATTAGGAGAAAGCAATGGAAGAAGAATTACATCAAATCATAAAAAATGATAGATGGGAATTGGTTCCTAGACCTAGTGACAAAAATGTGATTGGAACAACGTGGGTATTCAGGAATAAGATGAATGAAGATGGTACATTGGTCAGAAACAAAGAAAGAGTAGTGTGTAAAGGATATGCACAAAGGGAAGGGATAGATTACACTAACACATTTTCCCCTTTGAGAAGAATAGAAGCCATTAAGTTATTTTTGGCTTATGCAACATTCAAAGATTTTAAAGTATATCAAATGGATGTCAAATCAGATTTTCTGAATGGTGACTTGAAGGAAGAAGTCTACATAGAATAGCCTGGAGGATTTAATGTATCAGATAAACTAGACATGGTATGCAGATTGAAGAAAGCACTCTATGGACTTAAACAGGCCCCAAGAGCTTGGTATGAGAGACTAGATGGTTATCTTACCAATATTGGATTCAAGAAAGGAGCATAAGATTGCAACTTATTCATAAGAGAGACACCTGATGGATTATTACTTATTTCCATATTTTTTGATGACATTATCTTTGGAGGTAATGACAAGATTAGTGCAGAATTTACAAAAGAAATGCAAAATGAATTTGAAATGAGCATGATTGGTCCTATAAAATATTTTTTGGGATTGAATGTAAAGCAGATAGATAAAGGAATATTCATAAACCAGTCTAAATATGTGAAGGAAATATTGAAAAATTTCAAGATGGAATACTATAAGTCAGTATGCACTCCTATGATAACAGGAAGCAAGCTTTCTAAAGAGGGTGATTCCACAACAATTGACAAGACATTGTACAAGTCTATGATTGGAAAACTTAAATATCTTACTCAATATAGACCAGACATATCTAATGCAGTTGGCATTATTGGTATATTTGTAGCTAAACCCAAGAAGAATCACCTAATTGTAATAAAGAGAATATTTAGATATCTAAAGGGAGCTATAGACTATGGTTTATGGTATCCTATATCAAAGAATGTACAACTTCATGTATATACAGATGCAGATTGGGGAGGTTGTATTCATGACAGGAAGAGCACTTCTGGAGGATAAATATTTCTTGGAGATAGGTTGGTTTCTTGGGTAAGAAAGAAGTAGAATTGTATCTCTCAGTCAACAGTAGAAGCTGAATATGTTGCAGCAACATTGAATTGTTCAACAATGGTTTGGATCAAGCAATTGGTTAAAGATTTTGGTATTCAGGTTGATTATCCTATTGTTATTCATTGTGATAACACCAGTACTATCAAAATGTCCAAGAACCCTATGATGCACATAAATAAAAAACACATTGAGATCAAATACCATTTTCTTAGAGAAAAAGTTGTAGATAATGAAGTAAAATTGGACTATGTAAGCACTAAAGAATAGTTGGCAAATATTTTCACAAAGCCTTTATCAAAATATACTTTTGAGTATCTTAGGGAGAAGTTGGGAGTAATTCCCTTTCCTAATCCTAATTAGATAAATCAACAAGTACATCAGTCCATGGTGAATGATGAATGGTTGAATACTCTATTTTTGGAGTAGTACTTGTGCCTAATTGTTTATGGTGTGCTTTTCCATTGATGTCAAAGGGGGAGTATGTTGTAAGGGGGAGCATATACTCTGGGGGAGTATATAATCATGTAACATAAAAACACAGTTAGAAGAGTTGCAGCAGTGTAGAGGAATCTTTGATGAGGATATTGAGAAGATTGTAAAAAGAAAGAGGACACCATGTGTTGAAGATGTTTTTAATATCATATGTTGCCATCAATGTAAAAGGGGGAGATTATTGGAGATTTACTTCTGGCAGCTAGTTGATTGTATGTTTGTCATTGATGATAACATATAATATACAACATTGTTCTGTATGTACTTATCAGAATGATGATATTAACCCTTGTGTGGTTATATTGATGTTGTAGACATGTTGTTGATCCTCTATTCATACAACACAAATCAGATTTGATGTTTCAGTTGTGTTGTATAATTCTGTTAGTGGCAGTTACAGTTTCTGGAGTTTTTCTATACAGAGTCAACATATTTGCATTGGTTCTTGAGTTGTGCTTATCTTCAAGATATGTGTGTTTGTATTCAAGATTAGTTATGAGTTGAAGATATTTATCTAAAGGCACAAAATGTGTTTTAACAAGATTGCAATGTTAGAGTTAATTTTCTGAAGTCAACTTTGTAAAGTGTCACATCTATTTAGTTTATATTGTGTGGTTGTAATTATAATTGCGTGGTTAGTTTAGTTGACAAGGATGTCATGAAGAGTTTCCTAATAGGTCCCATGATCTCATACCTTGAGGAAGATATTTATAGTACTTCATTTGTGAAATGCTAAGTGTGAATGATAAGATAAGTGATAGAAAAAGTACAGAGAAGAATATCAGTTGTGTTTCATTCATCAAGGATCTATGTGAAGAAGTAGTTGAAGATTACAATACATTGGAACTGATCAAGACAATAGGTCTACTCTATAGTTCATCTTCAGATATAGTGTATATCTAGCCTACAAAAGGTTGTAGCCTTCACCATTGAAGCAGTGAGCTTTTGGACAGTGAGTCCTCACCCTTAAGAGGGTTACTTGTAAAAGACTCCTAACAAGGTCAGATCCTTAACCAGGTCACTATACTTATTGCATTGTAAAGAACAACTCCTAACAGGGTAGCAAGATCTTCTAACATGGATTCTTATAAAGAAGTATAGTTCATTATGGGTGCTAATTCTCACCACGGCTTTTACCATTTGGTTTCCCTGTAACCAAATTATGGTGTTGTCTATTGTGTTATCTGAATGTGCATTTACTTTTTGTATTCTGGAGTTAATAAAAGTTAATAAAAAAAGAATTAAATTAACTGATAAATGATTCACCCCCCCTCTCAGTTATCCTTTGGGACTATTCTAACATAAATAACCATAAATAGATCAATAAACTCCTTGAAAGAAACATCCATAGCTCGTTGGAATATTTCTCCTACATTCATTAGACCAAAAGACATCCTGATGTACAAATAGGTTCCCCAAGGTGTTGTAAATGCAGTCTTGAACTCCTTTGAATCCTTAACCAGTACTTTATTGTATCCTTAGAAGCCATCCATCATAGAAAATAATTCACAACTAGTGACTGTATGTAACAATACCTCCATATTGGGCAAAGAAGAGTTATCTTTTAGAGATGCTATGTTCAAATTTCTAAAGTCCACACACAACCTTATTTCCCCATTATTCTTCCTGACTGGGACCAAGTAGATACTGGTGCAGGAGCACCTAAGGTTAGAAAAATTTCTAGGATAGAAAGCATTTTTGGTTTGTAAGTTGTTTTTCTCCATTATTCTTGTAATGACCGTGGTCAATTGGTGAAAAAACATCATAGTTTCTTAGTAGTTGTTTTCTAGTTAAAGTGTGTGTTGAGGTAGCTTATAAACCTCTATAAATCCAACTAAAGATCTAGCTGCCAAGATTTAGAAAAGTGGTACTAAGCTACACTAGTGTTCAGACAAATCTGTTTATCATTAATGCTACTCGGGAATCTTGCTCAATTTACTCTAGGTTGCTCGGGTATGTTGTGCAGAATACTCGGTAATGTCTCTCACGTTACACTTGGTGCTTGGGGTTGCTGCTCGGTGATGTTGCTTGGGGTTCCTTGTAGATTTTGGGTTGTTGACTGGTGCTCGGGTATCGAAGGAAAGGTTTATTTTGGCGCTTGGGACTAGTGCTCAATAATGGTGGTTTGTTTCTCGGCTATGTCAGTTAACGACCCAGGAAATGTGGGATGTCACATTTTTGACCAGCTGGGTTAATTGTAATGGCTCACATTGTGTCATTTTTTTCTTTGATGGACAATGAAACCTATTCCAATGATTGGAGGGTCATTTAGGGCTTGAATATGCCATCTTTGCAATGTGGTTGAAGTTTTTAAAGAGTGTGAGATATTTATGAGACATAGATATATAGTTGAAAGCTTTTGTAAGAGAGTAGTAGTAGTAGTAGTAGAGTTTTTGAATATAGAGAAAGCACTTTTGGAGAATCATCTTGAGCATTTTGTGATGGATTCCATGTGTTGTGTGTGTTATTGTATTATTCAAGTTGAACCAGTCGGCTTAGCTTGGAGGGTGGATATATCCTATTAGATTTCACAACATGAAATAGTATCTTTATAGTGAGAACTAGGTCTAGAGAGCTTGAGGTGAAGATCTAAGTGACTTCCTCAAGTTAAGGTTTGATAATACCCTATAAGTTCCATTTAGAGACCTTTGAGCAGAGTCAAGTTGAATCTCAGTAACTGCTAGACTTGGGATTCTACATCAAATTTGTATTAGAGAAAGTTAGAGAATTGGGCTTGTGTTGTTTGGGTGCAATTTTTAGAAGAATCTGCAAATTCATACAACATGGTGTCCAATGAAGAGTTGGAAAGAGAAGTCAAAGACTAGAGAGAGGAGAACAGACTCTTGAAGGAGATGTTAGCCAAAATGGCATGCAAGTTAGAAGAAGTGTAGCTTCAAACTATAGTAGTTAGTAAATTGATGAGAGAAGCTGATGAAAAGGGTAAATTAGTGGCCGAGGAGGACATGATACCAGAGCTAGACCCTATGCTTCAAGAAGAGCCATTCTTGAAAGCATTGAAGGCAATGAGTGGAAAGTCCTTAGAAGGTGTGCCTCTATTTAGTAGCAAGATGGATCCAGAATTAATCATGGAATGGGTAGGTCTTGAAAATTACTTTGATTGTGATAGTGTGACTGAAGCTCAGAAAGTCAAAATAGCCATGACAATATTGAGAGGAAGTGCTCTCACTTGGTGGAAATTTGTCCAAGTTAAAAGGGAAAAAGGAGGAAAGAAACCCATAACAATTTGGAAAGGTATGGTGACAAAGATGATGGAAACTTACCTTCCTGATGATTATCAAGTGCAGTTGCACAAGAAAAGGCATAATCTAAGTCAGAAATACTTAGAAGTCAGTTCCTATATAGAAGAGTTTCATAAGATATGCTTAAGATCCCATGTGATGGAATAAGAAAGCCTAAATATTGCAAGATATCAAAATTTCCTCAAATGGAGTATTCAAGAAGAGATTAGTTTCTTAAGCCCCAAGACTGTATACCAATGCTATCAACTAGCCCTTAAAGTGGAAGAAAAGTTCAAGAAGCAAAAAGACTCAAATAGTAGAGGATGAGGAAGAGACAATAGAGGCCAAAGAGGAGGGTATGGATGAAGAAATCCTAAAGCTAAGAATCAAAGTGATTATAAACTCACAGAGAATCAAAGAGAATCCAGTAGCACTAGAGGTGGTTACAACCTGTAAAGTAGAAAAATGGAGTTTATTTAGGAGATTTAAAGATGAAAAAGTTTTGGTTAAGAGGAGGGGGTTTGAATTGTTATTTGTTATTTGTGTTGATTTCCTTAACCCCACTTTATACTTACTTGAATTTGATTGATTGTATATTGAAATTGTGATTGTGATTAAGGGAAGATAAGATTCTCCTTTCTTTCACCCTCAAATACACAAATAGGAGATCCAATTTTGATCAACCCCAAAGGGTAACTACACAAATGAATCCACTATTTGGAAAGAGACCAAGAAAGGGGATCTTAAATTCTATAATTTTATTGATTAATATGATTAATGACAGTAATTGAAAAGAGTAGGAGAAAATACCAACCTTACAAAATGGCAGATCAAAGATTGTTGCTTTCTGAGATCTGTAGACTGTTTCTGGAGATGCAGATAGTTGATACCGAACCGAAACACAGAGACAGACAAAACACAGAAATATTTTTCCATTCTAATGTTGTCTTATGAAAAATTTCGACCCTATACCACTTTTTCCAACTCGATCTGCTCAACTCTGAAAGTGTCCCTGTTCACACAGTCTGAAAGAAATTCGAAAAGGGTATCCAGATCTGGCCTCGGATCTACAGTCCCAAACCTGTACCTACAAGAAAAATGTTTTTTTTTTTGGGGGAGGGGTTTTCCTTGGTCAAACCCTAATTTAGGAATTAACCTTGAAATCAATAAAGTATGGAAAGCTAACAAGTAGTAGAATTGAATCTAATAGTGAAGCTAAGATATTCAATAGGTATGCTAATGTAATTCAAATGTATGCCAATATGTAAGTATGAAAACATGGACCTTTAAAGACCATAAAACTTCATGATTTTATGCTTGGAATCCACCTTGGAAGGATGATGAAAGATTCTTGAAGAGGCACCAAGGATCTTGAAGGAAGATCACACAACCATGATGGCTAGATCTAGGATTTGAATGATGAATCTTGAATGTTTGCACCTAATCCCTTTAAAGGCTTGAAAGATTGAATCCTTGATCTTCAATGGACAACTTGAATTCTTGAGAAGAAGACTTGAAAACCTTGAGAGCTTGAGAACAATGAATTCTTGAGAAAAATCTTGATTAGAGCCTTTTGCACTTGGAAGACTTAGTTCACTTGATGATGGTTTTCAGAAAATGAGAGGAGAAGGCTCCCTTTTATATGAAATTAGGGTACAATAACCTAAGGAGGCCTACATAGGATAATTAAATCATCATTTAAGCCTTTACCCCTAGGAGAGGACCTATATTAAATATAATTTAGGAATCCATGATTCGGAGCCCAAAACAGCCGACCCAGAAGTAGGAAGAAACTTTTTGCAAAGACCGACAACCTGGGAACTACAGGGTTCTGGGTTTTGGACCCTGGGACAGGGTCGAGGTCAGACCTATCCTAGAATAGGGCCAATTTTTACCCTATCCTAGGGTAGGGCTGAGGTTGACCCTGTCCCTGTATCCCAGAAATAGAGTCCTACAACCCAGAATGCAGAAATCAGTCCCGAAAATGGTATAAGGAGGAGTAGATCACGGGGAATGATATAGAAATGGGGGGATGATGTAATGGAGGTCAAATAAATCCCCTAAGGAGGGATAAACACTCTTAACATAGAATTTCTTCCATTTTAAGATGATACATTAAGCCCCCACTTTAGCAGGAGTATGGAAATTGAACGTGCTCACGGTAAAGTTAGAAGAAAGAGATACTGGTGGATTGCAATCGAGATAGAATATCACTAAGCCAGGAACATGAGCCCCTAGGCTAAGGATTCTAGCACATCATAAATACATAAATATATGGAAAGTAAAGAACATTCAATCATAGAAAACATATATGACGACATAAGTAAGACAAGAACAACACTATTGATAAAATAGCTTCACGATCTAATCCTACTAGCATGAAAGCAAAAGAGAGAAAACAAAAAGTGATTACCTCGCCTAGTAAGATGCCCACCTTACTATGAATCACCAAGGAGGGAGAGCCCCCAACAGGTTCACCCAGAAACTATGCTTGTAATTGTAAGTGCGTCTTCTAACAGATTTTGAAAATACCCATAGATCCACATTCTTGTGTTACTATGGAGTATAAAATGCGTGTCCATTTAGGATTTAGCAACTTATGTGTGTTACCTTTCAAGGATTTAGCATATCGTAAAAGGGTGTGTATCTCTTTAGGATTTACCAACTTATGTGCGTTACCCTCCGAGGATTCAGCAAAAAAGTAAAATTCGTGTCTCTTCAAGATTTAGCAACTTATGTGCGTTACCTTCCAAGGATTTAGCAAACATAAAAGTAAAAATGCATGTCTCTTTAGGATTTAGCAACTTGTGTGCGTTACCTTCCAAGGATTTAGCATGCTGTGAAATAACAATAAATGTAAACTATAGTACAAGGGAGACCTTATATATGCCCCCCTCCTTATCATGGCTACCCACTAGATAGGATAAGGAAGAGGAAGAGGATACCTACTTCACATGGTAAGGAGATATCCAGCTTTACAACAATCTATACCATATTCTTAGCGAAGAGTGTTGACCCTTACATCTAAGAACATATATAATCATGAAATGGATATGTCACTTATGAAAAAAAGGATCCTTAAAGAGGAAGAGATCTCATCAACAAGAGCCCTACCATACAGGAGTGCTTAGGATAAGATGTCATCTTTGAAAGACAAGAGGGACCCAAGATTCAATCATCAAGCCCCCAGCAAGGAAAAGAATGAGGAATCTTGGTATGAAGGATAAAAACTCTAACCAACAAGCTAGGGAAAGAGTTTACAAAGAAAATAATTTACCAAATAAAGAAGATGTAATGACCTATGACAATCACCTCTCCAAATAGGGGGGGTGTCAATGGTCATAACATAGATCTTTATAAGGAAAATAAAGTTTGCATTATAAACAAAAGCCACTAAGCTAAGGAAAGTAGATCCTTAGATAGAGGTAGAAGGAAAAAATACCTTTCCCCCTAGAGATGATAGCAAGGGATATATTTAATTATATCAAAAATGTTATAAAAATAAGAGATATCCCTACAAAATAGATGTCCTAGAAAGAATATCATGAGTGAAGGAAATTATAAGGATAGAATGTAGAGAGAATAACCAATTATACTCAAAACAACATACATGCTAAGAGAATAATGGATTCTATAAGATTG
>MU227568.1:2345740-2362304 GCA_018584345.1 Thuja plicata
GAGGAGAAGGCTCCCTTTTATATGAAATTAGGGCACAATCTCCTAAGGAGGCCTACATAGGATAATTAAATCATCATTTAAGCCTTTACCCCTAGGAGAGGACCTATATTAAATATAATTTAGGAATATATGATTCAGAGCCTGTAACAGCTGACCAGAAGCGGGAAGAAACTTTTTGCAAAGACCGACAACCTAGGAACTGCAGGGTTCTAGGTTTTGGACCCTGGGACAGGGCCAAGGTTGACCCTATCCTAGGGAAGGGCTGACGTAAACCCTATCCTAGGAGGTCAACCCTATCCCTATATCCTAGAAATAGAGTCCTGCAACCCAGAATGCAGAAATCAATCTTGAAAATGGTACAAGGAGGAGCAGATCAGGGGGGATGATGTAATGGAGGTCAAATACATCCCCTAAGGAGGGATAAACACTCTTAACATGGAAGTGCTTCCATTTTAAGATGATACACAACCAAGGAAGAGGTTCAAATAATAGTTCAAGGAAGAACTGATAGCCAAGGAAGAGGATCTTACTCCTCTTCAATGAAGTTCTATAACTATCAACAGTTTGGGCATCCTGCATATCAGTGTCCTACAAAGAGCTCTACTTCACAAGGAGGAGAGAAAAGTGCTAGCTATGTACATGAATATTTTTATAGTAGAAAGACTATAGAAGTACCCATAGGATCATAAATGGGAGAGCATTTGATGGTTCAAAGATAACTCCTCAAAGAACCCATCAAAGAAGAGCCAAGCCAAAGAAGATCTTTGTTTTGAGTCAACTACAAGGTACTCAATAAGGTCTATAAAGTTATCATAGATTTAGGTTCTACTAATAATATAGTTTCCTTAGAAGCTATTGAGAAGTTAAAATTGACAAGGATACCTCACACTAATCCTTATAGAGTTACTTGGTTGAATAAAGATCAACATGTAATAGTCATTGAACAAGCTTGGATAGAATTTTCCATAGGGAGGTATAAGGATAGATCTTTGTCTGATGTCCTACCCATGGATGTGTGTCATCTTCTATTAGGTAGACCTTGGTAGTTTGATCAAGCTATAGTGCATGATGGAGTTAAGAGCTCCTATTCCTTCAAGAAGGATGGAATAACTTTTAGGTTATAGTCAAGATTGGAAGAAGAGAAAGAAAAGAAAAGAGGTCCCAACCTACTTTTGGTTGGTGAGAAAGAATTATTAAAGACATTGGAAGAAGAAGATGGAGTAGGATTTGCTTTGGTTTTAAAACAACAAGGTGGAAAGGAAAATAAGAGGGAAGAGTTGCCTTTAGAGATCCAAAGGTTGTTAACTCAATACCAAGCCATAGTTAGTGATGGACAACCAGCTATCCTACCACCTGAGAAATCTATTAGTCATCAGGTTGAATTTATCCCGGGAGACTCACTTCCAAACAAAGCTTCTTATAAGATGACCTTATAATAGAATGCAGATATTTCCAACCAAATCCAAGAACTAATTGACCAACGGCTGATTAAAGAGAGCATAATTCCTTGTATTGTTCCCACAGTACTAGCCCCAAATAAAGATGGTACCTGGAGGTTGTGTACCGATTCCAAGGCCATAAACAGGATAACTATTCAGTATAGGTTCCAAATACAAAGGATAGAAGATTTTATGGATTGTCTTGGTGGAGGTAGGTATAACTCCAATATAGATCTTAAAAGTAGATATCATCAGATCATAATTAAAGGGGGAGATGAGTGGAAGACTTCTTTTAAGACTACCGAAGGAGTTTATGAATGACTAGTTATGCCTTTTGGGTTGTCAAATGCCCCAAGAACATTTATGAGATTGATGAATGAGGTTTTGGAGGAATTCATTAGTAATGGGTTGTAGTGTACTTATATGACATCCTAGTGTTCAAAAAAACAAAAGAGGATCATCTTAGACATCTACAAATGGTAATGAAAAGATTACATAAAGAAAAGTTGACAATCAACTTGGAAAAGAGTGATTTCATGAAGAGTTGGTATATCTAGGCTTTTTTTATCTCAGAAGGTAACTTGATGATGGATATCAAAAAGGTGGAAGAAATTTTGAATTGGCCTACACTGAAATTAGCTACTGAAGTAAGAAGCTTCCATGACTTAGCATATTTCTACCGGAAGTTCAACAAATAGTTCAGTGAAATCAGTGCACCTATTTTAGATACCATCAAAGGAGGTATGAAATCCAAGTTCCAATGGAATGAACAAGATGATGAAGGATTTGAGAATATGAAGAAGAAGATAGTGACTCAACCGATCTTGACACTTCCTAGTTTTGATAAATTGTTTACTGTGGAGTGTGATGCTAGTAATATTATTGTCGGTGTAGTTTTGAGTCAAGAAGGAAAGCCAGTAGCCTTTCATAGTGAGAAGCTCAGTGATGAAAAAAGGAAGTATTCCTCATATGATTTGGAATTGTATGCATTAGTACAAGAAAATCATAATGGTTCCTCAAGTGGACGTTTTGGGTAGAACAAAAATCTAGAGTTAGTCAAGAGGTATTACTATTGGCCAAGAATTAATCGAGACGCCCAAAAGTATGTAGTGGTTTTTCAGAAGGAAAAAGAGACTTCATCCAATGTAGGATTGTATCAGCCCCTTCCTATCCCAAATAGACCATGGGAATGCCTTAGTATGGATTTTGTAGTTGGACTACCAAAGACCAAATAGGGAATGGACAACATCATTGTGATTGTTGATAGGTTTAGCAAGATGGATCACTTTTCCATGCAAGACCACACATGATTCATGTTACGTAGAAAATCTATTCTTTAGAGAAGTAGTAAGGATACATGGATTACCTTTGAGTATTGTTTTCGATAGAGACTCTAAGTTTATGATTCATTTTTGGAAAACCTTATTGCAGAAGCTTGGTACAAGTCTTTCTTTTAGCTTGACATATCATCCATAGACCGATGGTCAGACTGAAGTGATGAACCAAAGCTTAGGAAATCTTTTGAGATGCCTCACCAAGGAGTATGGACAATCATGGGATCAGTTACTTTCTCAAGCATAATTCACATATAATGATACCTTCAATAGATCCACTGGAAAGAGCCCTTTTAAAATAGTGTATGAAATTCATCCCAGGGGTATATGGGAATTAAGGGATCTTGGTAGCAATGGAGAGAGGAGTGGGTATGCTGAAGATTTTTATCAATCCATGAAGGAGGTCCATGACTCAGTTAAAGAAGCATTGATAGAGAGTACAACTCACACCAAGTAGAAGGTAGATGCAAGGAAAAGAGATATTCAATTTATAGTTGGAGATTTGGTCATGGTGCACCTAAACAAAGAAAGATTGTAGAAAGGAGTTTTGAGCAAACTTTAGATGAGGAAGATAGGCCCTTCTGCAATATTGGGAAAATATGGGTCTAATTCTTATAAAGTTGATCTTCCTATAGACATAGGATTATCTCCTATTTTCAATGTGGCTGATTTGGTATCCTATATAGGACCAATTCTAGAAGGAGATTTTGATCTTACAACAGATACCAAGGATCTCAGAGCACTCAAACTACATGTTACATTGAAACTGAAGGTAGAGAAGATTTTGAATTCAAGAGTTGCCAAGCAGACTAGAAGGCAGACCTATATGGAACATCTCATCAAATGGAAAGGACAAGATGATTCAAAGGCTACATGGGTGAAAGAAGCTGATTTAAAGAAGTTAGGCATCAATCCTGACTTACTCCAATCACCTAGAAGTTGATTTCTTTTGTTTGGGGTAGTATGGTGTAGGAGAAGCTAAGGTTAGAAAAATTTCTAGGATAGAAAGCATTTTTGGTTTGTAAGGTGATTTGTTCCACTATTATTGTAATGACCATGGTCAATTGGTGAACAAACACCATAGTTTCTTAGTAGTTTTTTTCTAGTTAAAGTGTGTGTTGAGGTAGCTTATAAACCTCTAGAAATCTAACTAAGGATCTAGCTACCGAGATTTGGCAAAGTGGTACTAGGTTACACTAGTGTTCGGGAAACACTGTGGCTCAGTAATGCTACCTAGGAATCTTTCTTCATTTACTCTAGTTTTCTCATGTATGTTGTGTTGAATGATTGGGAATGTCACTCGGTAATGTCTTTTGGGATACAATTGGTGCTCAGGGTTTTTTCTCGGTGATGTTTCTCAGGGTTGCTTGTAGATTTTGGGTTGTTGACTGGCACACGAGTATTGAAGGCAAGGTTTATTTTGACGCTCGGGAATGGTGCTCAGTAATGGCAGTGTGTTTCTCAGTTATGTCAGTTAATGGTTTAGGAAACTCAAGATGTGATGTTTGTGACCAGTTGGGTCAATTGCAATGGATCACATCATGTATTTTTGTCTTTGATGGATAGTGACACCTGTTCTAGTGATGGGAGGGTCATTTATGGCTCAACCATGCCATTTGTGAAAGGTAGTTGAAGTTTTTCAAGAGCGCGACATATTTTGTAGATAATTCTAAAAGATAGATATATAGTTGAAAGCTTTTGTAAGAGAGTAGTAGTAGATAGAAGAGAGGAATGCGTTGTATTTTGTAATAGATTAGAGTTTGTGAATATAGAGAAAGCACTTTTGGAGAATCATCTTGGTCATTTTTTGATGGATTCCATGTGTTGTGTATGTTATTGTATTATTCAGGTTGAGCCAGTGGGTTTAGCTTGGAGGGTGGATCTATCCTATTAGATTCCACAACATGAAATAGTGGCTTTATGGTAAGATCTAGGTCTAGGGCACTTGAGGTGAAGATCTTAGTGACTTCCTTAAGCTAGGGTTTGATAATACCCTATAAGGTCCATTTAGAGACCTTGTAGCAGAGTCAAGCTGACTCTTGGTAATAACTAGACTTGGGATTCTACATCAGATACCCAAGTTGAATGTCTTATGGGCTGGATAATACCTCCTTCTCTCAATCTCATCAATTCTTGTTGCATTTTGGGGGCCAACAATGGGTTAATAAACCTCTACTTCTATCTAAATGGTTTTATCTCTCACTTCAATGGGATTTCATGTTGAAAAAGGTCCCCTCTATGAGATTTCAAATCCTCATAAGTCCATGCAAACACCTGCTTGTGTTTTCTTAACAACTTTATCATATTTTTTTGTTACATGGGGATCTAAGCTCCTTATAATGTACACATTTTGACGTTCTACCTCTGATCCAAGTTTTACCTCTTCAAGGTCCTCAATCTTGGAATTGCTCTTTTTAGATATATAATTATCTTGGTCATTAAAAAATTCCTCTAGTTCCAATAACCCCTTGGGTATCTTATTTGAACTCATTTGGACCACTTCATTGCTAATGACTATGTCCTTTCCATCAAATATTTAAACTAAGGCATTGCAATCCAAATGTTAACCCTCAAAATGGTCAAGACACTAGACAAACCTAAGGATATCTTGATCATCCTAAAAAATTTCCAATTATACACATTGTTAGGCACTACAAGTCTGTTATTAACCTCCAAAATTGATACCCCAATCAAAGTAGAACCATCACTCTTCAAAGAAACATTTGCCAAAAAATTGGCCATAATATTTTTTGATCTCTCAAACCAATTTATTTTGAAATCATCAAAGAGTTATATTTTATCCCATACTGCATGTTTGTATAGTTTTAACCTATCATTCTTTACAGTATATTTGGACCTAACCTGGGCTACTACCTATTCAGAGTCTCCAAAAACTTTTAAACATTTGATACCATGCTTTGATGCAATTATTAACCCTAAACATAGGGATTCATACTCAACAATGTTATTTGTACATAAGAATGACAATAAGAACTAATACTTGAATGTGGTACCTAATGGAGAAATGAAAAGGACACCAGTTCTTGATCCTTCCTTTGAACATGTTCCATCAAAATACATCTTGAGAGACCATTATGTTGTGTGAACAATTCATCCACTAGTGGATAAGTGTTTCTACATTCTGGCATGATCTTTTCCACTCTAAAGTTCTCCATGTCTACTTCAACACAACAATTGAGCCTATCACTTGGCAGCCTGTCAACAGTGACTGATGCACATGGCTCTTGGTATAGTTTGAATTCACTCATATTTACAGGGATCGTTGCATAAGAAAAATCCAATTGTACATGCCCCCTACTACTGTAGCCCATTGTCTTGACTACAACTTTCCATAATGGGGTTGATTATCCACAAAAACTACATCCATTTTATATGTGGCCTTAGTAAATACTACTATCTTTACCTCAACATCTTTTAGAGTTCCCACAATAGGGACTTCTCTATTATCCATGGCATAACATCTCCCATAAAAAGTGTCCACACTCATTCCTAGTTCTTTCATTACTTCATATGGAATGACATCAGCAACAACACTAGAATCAATCATGCAATTCTTTACAAGCTTGTTGTTAATTAATAGAGTAACATAGAATGGATCCACTTGGGATGGCTCTTGGGTAATCATATTACCCACATAAAATATAAGGGATTTTGGGTCAAAGGAAATTTCCTTTTTCTTATTCTCCTTCTTGTTTGGAATGGGAACATCTTCAATTCCTTTGAAAATTGACATTGTAGCTTCTTTGTGTTCTTTTATCTTTAACATTTTGATTAATGGAACTAAAACTTTCATTTGAGTAAGAGTATGCTTCATGTCAAATGTAGGTAATTTAGAAAACACATCAGTTGTTCTCTTACCTTTCTTGGTCTTGTCAACAACAATTTGTTCTTCTATTTTCACTTCCTCTTTTTCTTTTTGGGTAGAAGAGGATTATTCTTGTTTGGTGGATTTCTTTTCATTACTATGCTTGATAGGAGTTTCTACAGTAACTTGTGGAGCTCCTTCCTTGATGAATATAGAAGAAATTTTTCGCTGACCAGGCTCTACTATTTTGTTTCTTAAATTATAAGCACTCCTTGCCTGATTTATTGCTTCTCTATTCAAGGATTAGTTTTCCTCATCATTAGGTAATCTAAAATGGGGATTCTCCTCATCATCACCCACTCCATTGATATTCCTTTGTGGTATAGTAATAGCCTCATCATCTGAATCAGAAACTACTCATGAATGGTACTCTAAGTATTGTTGGTACTACCCTCCCTTGTTATTTGTGCTTTTAGGAGATTCACTTTCTTCTAGAGACCATGGGTAAGGTTTCCTCATAGTGAACATATTGAAAATAGTACTTTCTTGTCCTAAACTTGTCTTTTCATTTCCCTCTTCCATTTGATCATCCATAACTTGCGCTACAACACACTCATAAGAAGAGTGAGGCATGTTATAAGTAGCACACAAAGGAGTATTTTTTACATTGTTTGTGCTATTTATCTTCAGAGGATCATGGGTTTCTCTTGTCTTCTGGTTTTCTTGAATTTTTGGGATAGGCTTGCCATCTTTCCAATTTTTTTTTGTATGGCATGTCCTTTAGATTTGGTTGTCTATCATACCTCAGGTACTGGCACTTGTTATCATGAAAAATTATATCATTTTTATCCATTTTAGTAGTAAGATCCTTCACTACACTCATCAATTTATCAACCATATCATCCTCTTTGATAGGTTTGCTTGCTTGTCCTCTCTCTTTCCATAGTTTACCATCCTCTCTCTTTCCCATCTTTCCTTAGGCTTGCCTATTTATCTCAATATTAATATCTTTTTTGTAGGCATCTCTAAGCGTACATGGGTTCTTATCCCTAAGAAGGTAGGACATCTTGCCATCAGTAGCCTTGAAGTAAGTATTTAAATGAACTTTCTCATTTAATCTCAACAGTTGAATAATTTTTTCATGGAATTTTGAAATCTATTGTTGAAATCATCCATGCTTTCATTTGGGAACTTTTTAATGTTATTAAACTCATTTAACATGTAGCCTAAATTTACATGTTCTTTGTATTTATCCCTAAAAGACCTAACAAACTCATACCAAGATGATATGCTTCCCTTAGGTAAATTCCTAAACCAGTCCCTAGCACCTTCTATCAAAGATTGGACAAAGAGTTTCATGATAACATCTTCATTCTCAATTTCAAAATAAGTGAGATGATCAGTAAAAGCTTTCAAATGTTCTTCACAAGAGATAAAATTAGTTCTAGTGAACCTAGGGATTCATTCTCTTACCTCATTGGGGATCATGTTTGGATGACCAGGGACACCATCAAATAACAAAGGCCGATATCTATCCAAATGAAAAACTCTTCTTTGGAAATTTCCAAGGGCATTGCTTCCACTAGTGCCTGCTACACCACCTTGGTTTTGAGTAGGTTTAAGATCACCTTGTTTAGGATTAGAATTTTGAGCATTTGAATTAGGACCAGAAAATTGAACATTTGGCCATGAACCACCTGGTGGGTTCTGTTGCAGTGTCCCAGTAGTAACACACATAGAGCTACTTGCAATGGTATTTGTAGTAGGATGGAGGAAAGCTATTATAATTTTCATGTCTGCTACAACAGCCTCTAACTCAATTTTTTCTATCTTCTTATCTAAGTCTTCTTTAGCCTTTCTAGCTTGTTCTAGTTCTAAGTACACTTGAGACATACTTGTAGGAGTAGCTTTTCTTTTTTATGCCCATTTATACTGATGCAAAATGCTTTCTGTTTTCCTTTATCAGATGCATCCTTGTCATTTTTCTTGAGCTTTGCATTTTTCTCAATTTCATGTGGAGGATACTATCTCATGATAAGTACTTCTCCTTCAAACTCATCTTTCTTAGAGTTTGATTTATTGTTTGAAGCTTGTTTCCTTAAGGCCCCAAGGTTACCAAACAATTCTTCATCTAATCCCTTGAACTCTTCATTTAGGATTTTATCTTTGAGCTCATTGTTCTTGGTCTTCTTTAAAAGTTCATCTCTTTCAACCAGTAGCTCATATATTTCTTTCTCTTGCTTGTTCCTTGCATTCTCTATTTCTAATAGTTTCTCACATTCATTTCTTCTTAGTGCTACAAATTCATCTCACAACTTGTCAGAACTGTAGGATTTAATCTCAGTAGTAGATGCTTCTCCTAGTTTCTCTAGAGTTTCATGTACAAGTAAGAAGCTTGTATCATCCATCTCTCCATCTCTGAAAGGATCAAAAGAAGTGTCAATAACATAAGGGATGACTGACCTTGAATGCTCAACACTTTCATATGAAGAGGGAAGTCTCTCAAGGATAGGGGTTTCCAGTCTCCCTTTTGAAAATTTTGGGGAGTTATGATTTGATCCACCTCTTTTGGACCATTGTCTCCTTCCAGGTTTATGGATTTCTTCTTCTATATCTTTCTCTAGATTTTTTCTATAGTAAGAGTTTATTTTTCTTTTCTGAATCATTTTAAATCAGACAATAAATTTCAATGTTCAATATGCAAATACTGGAATGCACAGAGAATAGAGTCACCACCCACAACAAGAATGGGAAATAGTTTACTTAAAATGATCAAGAAATGGAAAAAAAGATAATTAGTCTCTATGAACTTTAAAAATCCTATTGCTAAAACCCATTTCTCCCCAGTAGAGTCATCATTTTGTTAGTATGACTCAGATGGGCTAATTTGATACTGGACTAAAAGATTTGAAAAAATGTTTCACCAGAGAGTCTAGGATAGACTAAACATGATTTATTTCAACCATCCTTAGTAGATTCACCATTTTTTTAGAGCTTTTTCTTATAGAATATCAATATATAAATTATGCTTCACTTATAGATTCCCAAATTTTTATTGATACAAGTAAAATTTTAATTGATGAGGATTTAATCATCCTTCTTCAAGCTCCATAAACTCAGGTGAGTGTACCTCTCACAATTTATAGCTTCTTATTAAATTTGACAGTGGATCAAGGATTTGCACTAATTTTCTCCTCCCTTTTACTGCAACAAGTGATAACACATTCTACAAATGAATATAACCAATCTTATGCAGATCTTCACAAGCTAGACCATGAACTTGACAAGAGAAAATAGAAGTGAAATAAGGATTCTCATCCTTCTTCTATTCGAGTTCTAGACTTAGGCAGGCTGACCTAATGATTCCCTCTCCAAGGAATCAATACAATTACTTGTATTCTTCAATACAAATGATAAACATCTATGTTCTTAAACATAAATACAAAAGGATTTTTTAGATTTAATGTTGATGATGATAACTATTAGCCAAATCTAGACCAGTGCCTATTCTAGGGCAAAGAGTCAAATGAAATGTATATTCACAAAAAAATCTTAATGAAAACACATATAGAAATCAGATGAAATGCCTTACAAGCCATCTTTTGATTCCTATATCCATGTATGAGATTCTTACACTAATATTTAACCCTTTGAAACTAATTTTAAGAATTACTCTCGCCTTGAAAGAAACTTAAAAACAATCCCATAGTTACCTTATAACAAGTGTATTTAAAATTCCTTAAATATTAAACACAAAATAATTCAAACAAAAATACAACAAGAAATCATAGATATGAACAAGAACTTCCATTGTATTTTATTAAAATATCTCTACTTGATACATTCAAAATGACAAAAGCTTAAAAATAGACAAAATTTAGAAATTTGCCTCGTAGTTGTGAATTCACCATCCCTTACAAAATAATAAAAATTGCTATAGATAGTATGCTCTAGCCATCTTGGAATCCTAAAAAGAGCTAGGATGCAACAAGCTTCAGATGGCTAGGAAAAAACAAAAAGAGCTAAAAGACAAAAACAATTACAAATTAAGTCGGTGGAAAGATAGAACTTGAGTAGTTGATATGAAATCATTTAAAATCTTTTGCATTTGGAATCTTTGTCCGTAGATATTTAGGGTAACCTCTTTTAGTTTTTATGAGACCTAGTGACCACCAATACAGGCTAACCTACACTAGTCTTGATGATGATTACCTTCCCTATGTGATCAGGTGCCAAGTGCCATTCACTCCTAATCTATCACATCCAAATCAATTATTGTTGGATTCTTTTTCTTTGGATTGATGATGTTGTCCCATAGTGTGACTTCATCCTCTGTTGGCCAACTGAATCTTTGAATAATCTATAAATGCTTCATCTTCCTTTCCCACCTAGCATCGGTAATAGCCTTGACATCTATAACAAACTTAACAAAGTTTGTTTAAGCTTTGAATGCTTCACCGAAGGCTTTATTAAGACTATCCATATCTAGGAAATTGTCCTCTACTAAGAAAGCCCCATTCTTAGGCAACAAGGAATCAAACTCTCCTTTCCACTCCCAGAAACCTTGATCTCATCACTTTCCCTTTTGATTGGAGGGATAAATCTACTAAAATCTAGACCAAACATACTCAACCTTGCTTGGACTTGATTGGCTTTTCCTTAGAAAAAGGAAAAAGATGTGCCCACTTGTTCAATCATCTCTCCTACTTGGCATATTGATTCTAGGAGATTTATCTTGTGAGGTTGCAATGCTTCTATCCTTTCAAATAAGGATCCCTTTCCTAACCATACTCTGAACAAAGGGTCTAGAGTTTCTATTTGACCCTTTACCTCTTTCTCTAAATTAGGCAACTTAATATATTCTTTGTGCACTGTATCCATTTTGCCTTTTAGGATATCTATCCTATGCCGCAAGATGTTCAATAATGCAGATAGGGAAACTTAATTCTTATCCTTGTCCAATTGCTTTGTTCCCTATGGAAAGTACTTAGTGATATCTGTCTGCACAGAAGAAACTTATTTGGCTAGAGGAGGAAGAGCTTTGGGGGCCTCTTCCACTTGATTGTGAGAGCTTCTACTTTCCCTTGCAATGCTTTAATCTGCATCAGGCACTTCTCTTTTTCCTTTGCCATAGAAATTGAATCATCAAAGATCCTTCCATACCTTGTTGATAATTGCTTTGTTTTTTCCTCATTGAGGTGGGCAAAGTGGGTAACATCTTGGGAAATCTCAAGATTAGATGTGTTTTGAATAGTCTAGATGATATTGTCTCCATCCATATTTTCATCAACACTAACCAAAGATGGATTTTTTTTATTGGATTTAGGGTCTAGATGGCTAAAGTTTGGGATCTTGGATCATATCCACACCTCCTTATCATTTCTCCAATTTGAGTCTCAGAAGACAAATTAGCCTCTGGTTGCTTCCTGATTTGATAAATTATAAATGTAGAGGATAAATACCATCCAGGAACAAGTAAAATTCCATTGCACTTTACCAACTTCCTATCCTCCTCTGGTGTGATGGCTTCAGATATGGGATCATAGGATTTTACAACTTGCAAAGCTTCACTCTGCATGGTACCACCTTCTTTTTATAAGACTAGACATGGGTAGATTATGCATATCTAGGTAACTAGAAAACCCTAAATAATATGAAAACCTATCTATTCTAACATTAGATCCATTGAAATGGTAATTAAAAAACATATACAAGAAACACACAAAAATCCCCTTCAAGTGATTCTCAAATGCTCTAATTTCTTCTCCATAGAGTATATTATTGTTGCTCTTTGTCAATGACAAAAATGCACAAGTATTGAAAATCTAAATTGATAGAAAGAAAACTGGGAGATAGTGGTTCAAAATTGAAAGAATGAATTGAATCTCAATTTATAGAAATGAGAGACAATTTGCAGATTTAGTATGCATAAATCAATGCATAATGGAGGGAAAATGAAGAAGCAAATTAATAGGAAATGGAAGCATAATTAGAGGGAAAAAGTATGGGGAAAGGTGGAATAAATCATGAAGCACATTAATAGGAGATGAAGCATAATTAGAGAAGATGACAAATTAGGTTGAATTAAGAGGAATTAATTCAATTAATAAATCAATATTCCTCATAAAAGCAATAATTAGCATTTATGAAATTATAAAATCTCATAAACTAGAATTAGTCAATTAATTAATTGTGAAGACTTAGGACAAGAATAAATAAATATGATTTATTTATAAAGAATAGGGACAAATATTATGTCATTCATCCCAAGAGGACAAATTAGTGAATTATTGATCAAATTGAAGGCATTAATGTGAAATAGGATTGATTTTGATAATATTGATAGGATTACGATAACTCTAAGGCATTGGTGAATTTTGACAATGTGCTCAACTAATGATGTTTAAAATTGATCGAATAGCATCAATGAAATTTGATGATACCTTAGGATTGAAATAGGAATAGGGAAACATCGATGAGCTTGGACAATGTTCCTGAGATAATGATGATCTGTAATAGCATTGATGAACTTGGACAATACTATTTGAATTGAGGACAAGTTGATAATGATAACATCAATGAACTTGGATAATGTTATCAAATAGGCGATAAAAGGATACAAAGCATTGATGAACTTGGACAATGCCCCTAGAATTATGACAAGATTGATTAGGTTTAGAAAATAGTTTGATCCATTTGAAAAGTGATTTAATTAGGCATCGATGATCTTGGACAATGCCCCAGAATGGTTGGAATGAGTCCAAAATGATTCTGAAATGATTAGGAATATAATAGAATAGATTTGAATTGATTTAGGATGATTTGATATGGTTTAGGATCGAATAGGATAGAATTAGGGTTGATTGGAATCGATTAGGGAAATGACCAATTTGAAAAAGAGAATTGAAATATTAGTAAATAATTGAACAATTTTGCAATAATCAATTATCGACAAAAGACACAATGTTGTCATATAATAAGGATCATACGCGCAACATAGAGGAATAATTAGATTACAAAATAATGTTTCAATTTTAATGCAAAAAATGTTAAAACACATAGACTAGCAAACTCAAACCATTTTTGGGTGTCTACATTTTGCCCCTCTTTGATGCAATGTAATTGTGAGCGTTGTGTCAAAGAATCTTGACGAAAATTGCATTAAAACATGCCCCAGTGGTAAAGGGACACATAGGTTCCCCCTCAAGAAATTGACCAAAAAATGCAAGCAATAGGTCAATTTGTCGACAATGATGAGACAAATCTACAACAATGAATGGATAAAAAATCAGAGGTCAAACACAAAAGGTATGAGACTCAGAGTGCAAAAAGCATCGTGACCAACACAAAAGGCAAAGGTTGCACGTCCATCCTGGGAAACCAAGAGGCTATAAAAAGGCTTGGAGAGGGATTTGGAGGTCATTTTTAGTGTCACATTTGGAGGAATTAGAGCTCTAGAGAAAGGAGAATGGATTGAGTGCCAGTGTAGAATCAACATGGGGAACTAGTGCACAACTACTGATGGTCAACCTACATAGGAACAAAGATGAGTACATTTGTGCCTCTTTTTCATTTCTAGGGTTAGCACTCATTTATAGGAATTTAGTGCTAAAAAATAGGTCAAAACATAATCAAAGGGCATCCACACATGCCAAATGTGCAGCTCATATGCCCAACTACGTAGCAACCACACTTAGCATGACCAAGTGCATTGCGTGCGCAGTTCATGAGCCAAACTACGCAATTGGTCAAGGAAAAATGCAAATGGGTAGAATAGGGTCTTGAGGGCTCCTAAACCTTCCCAAACCCTCCTAAAAGGGTCAAACCCTAGGATAAGGTCAAAATTATGTCAAATTTTGTCAAATAGGTCCTAGGTTGGTCAACAAGTAAAAAAAAGTATAGAAAGTTGACCGAAGTTGCATAATAATTGCAGGAGGAGCTTGCATTATCGTAAACACAGGAGAGAAGACCAGCATGCATGCATATCCAACATAGGATGAGAGAGCATGAGATGAATATCATAGCCTTGTTAGGGCTCTACTATATCACATACATTCTTGATAATTGGGAAAATCCAAGATTGATTACAACACTTGCAGAGCGATGGCACTCTAAGATGAGTTCATTCCATCTACCAACAGGCGAGGTGACTGTGACATTGGAGGAGGTGTGGTGCATCCTATGGATTCCTATACATGGGGAGCTAACAGAGTATAACCCCATGAAAGGGAGGTCAACACTAAATTAGTTGTTCGACAGTGATGATGAGGACTTAGATATCTGAGAGTATGAGATGAGGTGGGAGATTGTGGAGAGATAGTATGACAAAGTGATCACAGCAGTATGTTGCATGATCAGAGCATTAATAGTGCCAGACAGATGAGGCCATGGCTTCCCTATTGTCTAGGGAAGAGTCCTCGAGTGCATGATTATGGATGGAATAATGTTTACATGGGGTCCACGCATGTTGGCGATGACCTACTACCAGCTCCATCAGGTAGCTTACAAAGGAGGGTTATCGATCAGTAGCAGCATCACATTACTACAGGTATGGGATTACAAGCACATAACAGTCTTTTTGGACTATTATAGAGAGGATCATACTACTAGACATGACATATGTGTACTTCTATCAAGGAGGGCTCTCACTGGGGCACCACTAGGTTATGCACTACATTTCAAACTTGAGATAGACATTCTTAGAGATTTCACATGGAGACCATATAGAGATTGCCCCAGATGGGATGTTGATAGAGATAATTTACCTTATTGTAGGCATAAGAGATACCTCATTGGGAGGACTATCATAGGTCACATGGTGATCAAGATGTAGCTACTAGAGAGAGTGCTCAGGGAGTTCAGAGAGAGATAGGGAGTATCGACAGGCACAACATTGTTTGCATGATCAAGGGGTGAGGTCAGGGCATGTGGTACAATACTCCAGATTGAGGTAGCATATGAAGAGTTTGAGAAGTTATTGCCTAGACAACAAGGAGAAGGTGTAGACATTCTAGATGTGGGGATGAGAATTAAATATGACTGATGGTTTGTATAGCTTAGGCCTATTCCTCTGACATATTTGACAGTCCCAGTACTGATATTGTGGAGGACTAGGGATGAGAGAATGAAGGAGGAGGATGAGGAGGAGGAGGATGAGGAGGATGAGGAGGATGAGGAGAACAAAGAGGATGGGGATAGTGTTGACAGTGATCCTAGTGCTATGCATATGCAGATGGATGAGGACAAAGAGGATGCATTATAAGATGATGACTTATAGGTGCTCGGTGATAGATTTGAGGATGATGGGAAAAAAAGATAGTGCACTGTAGAGATGACTAGCCAGATAGACTGACTGACGCTTGAGAGGGACACAAATAGATTTGCATGGGCTATAGAGTGAGAAAAATTCTCATCCAGGTTAGACAGATTGATGGTAGAGAGAGATACAGATAGAACAACATTATCAACCAGATTGGACACATTGGTAGTAGATATAGATACTTTAATTGCCTCTCAAGATACAGCTATGTCCAGAGAACATTTCATCAGTAACATCACAAATGTAGGTGTGCATGATATTGTAGGGATGCTAGGAGATGTTGAGGAGGAGAAGAGGTACTGGTGGGATATGTGTGAGAGGGATGTGCCACAAGATTAGTGGGCTCTACATTACAGAGCGTCTTCTAGCATATCGCACTCCAGGTGGACACAAAGTAGTGGGGGAGTGTTGGGACCGAGAGGGCCACCTAGACCAAGACAAATATGGCATAAAGCAAGAGGAGCCTCCTCTTCTAGATAGGAAAAGGATCAGGAGGACCGAGAGAGAAGAGGCTGATAGGAGATTCTTTTTAATAGAGGGACATTTTTGATAGATATGTTATATATTATAAGCCTATGGGCCTCAGTGTATATAGACACCTAGATTTTGTACTTTGATACCTTTTCAAAATATATATATATATATA
>MU227568.1:2367258-2400034 GCA_018584345.1 Thuja plicata
ACTTGGTGGACATCATGTGACTTGATGTTGGTAGGCCATTACTCTGAGTATTTGGAGAATATCATGCGACTTGATATTCTATGACAAATACTTTTAAATGAAGCTCGTGAGTTTGTGGATAGAATCATTGATAGAGGCAATCCACACGAGAGCTAGTGGATAGAATCACCAATTGAGGCAATCCACACCCTGAATCTTGTGAGTTTGTTGATCGAATCACTGATAGAGGTAATCCACATGAGAGCTAGTGGATAGAATCGTCGATTGAGGAAATCCACACCCTGAAGCTCATGAGTTTGTGGATCGAATCACCGATAGATGCAATCCACACAAGAGCTTGTGGATCGAATCGCTGATTGAGGCAATCCACACATTGAAGCTCATGCAGTTGTGGATAGAATCGCCGATGGAGGCAATCCACACCAAACATTCATGAGGTTGTGGATCAAATCACCGATGGAGGCAATCCACACTAGAGCTGATGGATAGAATCGCCAATGGAGGCAATCTACATAATGGGGATATTTTGATATCTCTGATCTGACTTTCATAATTAACTTTGTGATGTGATCTTGGATGATGAATTTTATCTTCCCTAGCTAAGAGGGAGTGTTGATGTTTGTAGCTTCGATAAGATAAAATGAATGAGATATTAATATTATGAGAATAGATTAAGTTATGCATATCAATATATATGATAATAATAATAGATATTATTATTATATATTAATGTATTTACATACAATCATAATTGAGAAAATTAATCTATTATCATATTATTAATATAAATGGATTTGATCATATGACATCATATTATTTATTATATAAATATATGATTTGATATTGTTATATTATTCTACATTATATATATGCATATTAATATATATAATAATAATGATATTATTATATATATCAATACACATACAATGAATGATGTATATTATAATTGATTAAAATAATATTTATAATACTATGTGATACTGATTAGTATCGAGCAATACATTATTGATTTAGTTAACAATACCGATTGATATCAGTTTAATCAAATAATATGTTATATTTATATTACCGATTGATATCAGTTTTTTTTCAATACTAATAAGGTGATAATGATCATGTATCACTGATCGTGTATTAACTAATACTATCGATCGTGTATTACTACCGATCATATAAACCGATCATGCATTATAAAAAAGGCATCGGTTGCAATTAGGTTAAACACCGATTAATCTTATCAGTTTTTAAGTGAGTAGTTTGGATATTGAAAAGAAATGATTATATAGAGTCATGTTTCTTCAAAGAGATATGACTCTATATCATCATGTCTACTATATTTATATTCAATTACTATTTGATTGAGGAGAAGCATATACAACATTATTTGAATGCAAGTCTCATCTATACAGCATGATATTGAATATTAAATATATTTATCTATATCTGTTATTATATCGATAATAAATATATATTTATATATTATGATTAAATATATTACATATATTGAGGTTATCTAAGAAAAATTAAAATCCATATAAATCTGATCCAAAATTAACAGGTTCAATTTGATTTTTTATTTAAACTATATAATTAATTGATTAAAATCAATTCTATAGTTTGATTAATCTCTTTAAGCTTATATTTAATTATTTGATGTAACTATTTATTTAATTAAAACCTAGTCATCAGTTATTTATTCCTTTTGTCCAATTTGATTGATAAATGTCCATTTCAAATTGATTTGATCCATTTTGATGAAATTTAGAGCATTTGGCTGAGATTTGCAGATTTGCTTGATAAGAGGTCATGTGCCTAGTTTTTGGTGCCAAAAAATGCCCCTCTTTGAATTGATGTGCGAAGTGCATTGATTCAAAGAAAACTACATGTCCTAATCACTAATTTGATGCTTGATTGATTAATTGATACAAAAACCTGATTAATTGATAACTTGATTTGATTGATTGATTTGAAAACTGATTTGATAAGATGAAGAATGCCCCACTAATAATGTTTCAAATTTCAATGCCCTAGATTAAGATAATGTTTGATGCAGAATTGATACTATGATAATGCCCCCTCAGAAATGAAAGAGATTGATCTCCAGGTAGAAAAGATGATGAAATTGATGGAAAATAGATCTAATATGTTTTCATTTCTAAAAAACTTTGATGATGATCCTGGCCGCAAAGCATGCCCCAGTGTGCAGAAAATGCACATTATGTCAAATTAGGTCAAATGTGTCAAAATCCCTCCAAATTTAGGTTAATTAGCTTAAATAGGTTGAAAAACCCATTTTTACTATTCATTTTCACTTTTCACCCTTGAGATTTTGCTCTGATCCTACTATGATTGATAGTGATGGTGGTCCCTATTTGAGAGCATCGGTTCAAGCGAGCATGCCGTTATCAGAGACCTCCTAAGTATGGACCTCCGGTAAGTTGTTTTGACCTTCCTAGTGCATTTATTACTTCAATTTTATAGCATTTATTACATTTTCACATGATTTCTAGGATAGTCTTGGTAAAATGACGTGTAGCATAGGTTAAATGACATGTAGGAAGGTTAAAAACTTCCTCCACATTGGGAAATGACTCCTATGTGTAGCAAAATGCCGCTTAACATTTGGGTGAAATTTTGCCTTTACTCACTAAACTGCCGCATATAAAACCCTAGGTTTAAAATGTTGCCTATGAGGTTTAACATGCCGTGTAGAAAGTTGAAATGCATGCACCCTAAAATGGTCACCTAGACTATGGGCCCCGATTTATCGATTTATCAAATTCCTGAATCAATGCTTTGCAACATTTTCAATTCAAATCAATTTCCTTGATCAAATTGTGATTAATTCAATTATTTCAATATTTCCTAAGGTTTGATCATTTCATCAATAATCTTATTTAATTAAGAGAGAACAATCCCTTTTTATTAAATAAAATAATCTTATTTATTTAAAATATCTTGTTAATTAAATAATCTTATCTTATTTAATTAAAATCTCTCTTAATTAAATAATATTATCTCATTTAATTAAAATATCCCTTTTAATAAAATAAAATAATCTTATTTAATTGAAAGAAAATCCCTCTTTTAATTAAGTAAAACCCCCACTTAAATCCCTCTTTGTTGAAAAAGGAAATAAATTAAATAAAAATAAATAAAGTTCCTTTTTCTACACATCTTCCTAAATGGTGGGCTTTTTGCCTCTTAATCATAGCCTTTGATTTTGCCTCTTAATCTCCATCGTCCATTTTTCTTTATAAGGAGCCCTCTCCTTCTCATTTATGATCCACTTTTTATTGTATTGTTATGCTGCAAGTTAGGAGAGCAATTTTGGAGGAGAATTTGAGCACTCAAACTTGGATATTGCAACTTCTCTATCTTCTTGTCTTCTTCTTCTTGCATCCATGGATTTTCATGTAGATTAGATTCATATTAGATTAAATTTATATTTTCTTCCATAGATTAAGCTTGCATATTTCCTTTTATAGATTAATCATGCATTTTTATTATATAGATTAATTTCCTTTTATGCATTACAATCATATAGAATAGTTGTCATTTTTATGCATTGAATCTCTCATTTCATGGTGTACTTGCAAGGGCACAACTAGGTCAATCTGAGGGCCTTCATCACACACCTTTGCACTCCATGACTAGGGAGTTATGAGTCGATATTTGAGGCCTCATTCTTGAGCAACCTTGAATGGAATGACCCATATAAGTGTGATAGATTTTGATCACACATTTTTGGCAAAAAATGAATGGAGGAAGATAGATATGAAGGCTAAACATGAAAGAAATGAAAGAAAGATCATCGTAAGATAACTCACAAGATAGCCCAAATGTTCGTGTATAGATCAAAAGTGTCAAGATCAAAGAGAGAATACATAATGGATGAAAGATGTAGAAAAACTATGCATGATGCCTAATTGCCAAGTTTTCATAATGGTACCTATCCAAGGCACCACAAGGGAGTGGTTTTCACCATAGAACGAAATTATTTCTCTTTAAATTTTTTTTCTCTCTCTTTTTTTTTTTTTTTTAAATTTTTTTGGAAGAAGGAAAGCTTTTTAGATAATGCTAATTGAAAGGATAAACCACAATATGCCAAGGATCCAAAATGATATTGTCAAAGATGTTGACAAGGAAAGGAAGATGAAAGAGAAAAATGGAGGATAAGGTTTTATGCAAAGCGAGTGAGGTTGGAAGATAGGAGGAATAGAAAAATGAGGAAAAAGGATAGAAGGTAGAAGGATAGTGAATGGAAGGATTGTGAAAGGGAAGATGGAAAGGAAGGCAAGATCAACATCAATACACTCCTTGAAGGGTGAAAAGAGGATGCAAGAAATGTGAATGAAGGAATATGTGAAGGAATATGGTGAATGGATAGTAGAGGTTGCGGTTTAGGCGGATGGAATGAAAGAATGTTTTTGGGAGAAGATGAAGTGGAAGCCTTTATAAGCTTGAATATCAACTTCACTTGTTTCTCAACATGAGACTCTTTCAAGAGACATTTTGGAATTAGTCGTGGGCTTTTCATTTCTTTTTGATGATTTAGAGAGAATATCTTCAATGATGGAGTTTGGAACCCATACTTGTCTTGTAGTTTTCTTCTTAGATATCTCTTTTGACTTTATTCTCCCATGTCAATTAGAGGAGACATGGTGATCTTCCTTTTTAGATGGATTCTTGTATTGCTTCTTTTTCTTGTGTTGAACATTAAAGCTTCTTCCAAAATAATATGACTGGTTTAGATGGGTGGATGGACGAAAAGGATTCAAGGTATGCATCTATGTTGATCTTGATGAAAGATAGGAGATGGAGGGACATAAGGACCAAAGATGGATGATGAATTAGGAGGGTTAGGAGGGGAAAGTGAAGGGACATAAGGACCCAAGATGGAAGGAAAATGTGAATCCCTTATTATTGGTGGACGAGGTCCAAGGATGGACGTGGAAGATGCAAAAGGATAATCAATAAGTTTATCAGCATGTATATGACAACCAATGACATCAACATCTTTAGAGTGAGCACTAGGATTTTCAATAGTATTGTGAACATCTTTAATAGGAGAACCTTCTTTGATAGGATTGTTTGAAGCTTGGAAAGACATGGGCAGAGTAGAAAGTGGAAGTAAACATGGAGTAGTAGAACAAGAAGAGGGAGAACTTTGATCTTGACAAGGATCTTCGGATAGCATAAGTACATAATGTTCCTCTTGATTTTTAATAGGCTTAATATTAGAAGTAACAACACCATTTTTAATAACCTTAATGGAATTATCATCTTTAGAAAGCGCAAGTGGGGTAAGTTTATTTTGATTGTCAATAAGCTCAACGGTGTAAGTAGTAACTTGATCTTGCTTAGGAGAAGACTTAAGACATGGTGGAGTGAATGAGAAAGGGTGTGTGGGATAAAAAGAACCATGAAACAGATAAGAGACATAATGAAAAGGATTGGATGACATGGAGGTTTCTTGATCTTGATCTTTCTTTATGTTCTTTTCTTTATCATTTTTAGAGTCCTCTTGACATGGAGCCACTTCTAAGGACAAGGAAGCATGTTGGAATTGTATGGGAGACTTGGGAAGAGATGGGGAGGATTAGCTAAAGTAGGAATTATAGCATATAAAAGATTAGGCTCTTTAGGTTTAGCATTATTAAAAGTATTTGCAACCAAGTGAAGGTTAGCTTGAGTTTCTTTAAGAGGTAGTCCTTGAGGAAAACTATAGGAAATCACATGAACAACATTAGGACCTCTGTCAGAGGAAGGATTTGTGGAAGATTTTGAAACTTTAGGAGATGTATGGGTATTGGAGGAAGTAGAGGATGGAAGGGAATCACCACAAGACAACAGTTCATCATTAACATGATCTTGCTTGAGAGTGTAATCTTTATTTTCAGCATGAGAATCCATAGAGGAGAAATTGTTGTAGTAGCTATCTTATGATGATCTTTCTTTCATTCCTTTCATGTTTATCCTTCATATCTATCTTTCTCCATTCATTTTCATCTATCTCTATCCTTTTCCCATTTTGTCTTGATCTAATAAAAAAAAGAAAGTGTAAAACACGGTGCTATGAAGCCTCTTGACATGTCTACTCCTTTGGACTGCATCCTTTCCTTCTCCTACATTACGCTTTTGTGACTTATCATATACTAGCCTTTCATTGCTTGTCTAAATGTGCTTTACATGATGTTTATTTTTCCCTAGCTTGGGTACTCTTGAGGATTTTTCCTTTGAGGATTTCTTCTGTTCATTCTCCTGCATTCTCCTATCTTCCATCTCTTCCACCAACTTGCTAATCCCTCCTGTCCTTTACCTTGCTAAGAATTGGGACTGCACGATGTGATCTTGCTTAGGATTTTGATGCCCATTCTATCTAGGGGCATCCTTTGTACATAATTATTGATCCTGAAAAAATCCAAAAATGATATATTGTCAAAAATTCTAAAAATCAGAAAATGCCCTAAAAAATGATCATCTTAGTGAAAACCTAGCAATAGGCACTTTGATGTATCTCCAAAAAAATTATATTTTAGACATCCAAAAATATTAATATTACTATTAATATTAAATTCCCTCTTATTCCTCTAACTATTTAATTCAATCAATTAAATAGTTTCATTTGCTAGTATTTATTAATGATCAAATACTATTCTAATGTATTTTATTTAAATAAATTTGCCTCACAAAATCTCCTTTTTAATAAATTTATATTTATTAAAATCCCTGCATATTCCTAATTCTTCTAAACTATGATTTATTCAAATGTAATTTTAATTATAATGTAAAACCTAGCTAGGAACCTATTAATCCAACCTAGAGACCTACCCTAAGCCTACCCTATTCCTACTCTACTCCCATCATCTCATTTCCTACGCATGCTTCCCTACCTAACTATCCTCTAAATCATACTTAAAGGGTGATTCCTAACCTTTTTAAGGCTAATGGAATGCTCACCCACATGGGGAAATTCTCTCCAAAGAGGTCACCCATTCCTCTTAAATTCCTCTTAAAACTTTGTCTCCCACTTGGAATTCTTGAGCCGCTAAATATTAAATGCTATATTTGACTCAAAATTGGCCATGCCCTCAAGCCTATGTGTCCCTTATGTGAATCTTATGTGGATGCCACATAGATACCACATCATCCAAGCCCTCTTCTTCTCCTCTAAAATTCTATAAATAGAGGCCTTCTCCTCTTCATTTTTCATCTCTCAATTTGCATTGTTATCATGCTATTTTAATATTAGAATTTCATTTCTAGTTTCATGTTTTCATGTTTAGATGACTTAGAAATCACATGCTAGACTTTAATTTGGTAAAATGAATCATAGTTTATTGTATATGCATATCATTTTATATATTGATCTATCATCTTGAAGAAGATTTGAGACTAGTTCTTCATACTAGCCCTTGAATCTCTCTTCTTTCTTATCAAATATTGCATTGCATTAGAGCATTGATCTATTTGTGTTTGAGAGAGCACACCCACAATCAATAAAAAAGAGAAAATCAAATAAGTAGAATAGGGTGCATTTTGCTTGTTTTTAGCTCAATCTAATGTTATGTTGAAGTCTTGTTTGGTTCTTATTTATTTCATGAATTATATATGCTAACCCACTAACTTGTCATGTTTGAGCTTACTCCCAAAAGATAGAATATTTCCTCATAGTACATTCTGGCACACTTGTTTGGACCCATGTCCCTAAAAATATTCTAAATTCTTGTCTTTTTTCTTCAAAATTTTCCAAACACGCGGATCGACATCTACGTTTTACGTAGAGGCGTCTGCGCAAATGCAGGTTCTTTAGGAACCACCATTCGGCATCGGTGCTAAATTAGTGTCTGTGACATGCATCAGTGTCTATGTCTAGCCTTGTTAATTTGAGATTTTTTCCAAACATAAGTTTTTATTTATCAAGATTTTTGGTTTTCCCACTACTTTTCAATATTCTAGCTTTCTATTTTTAGCAGAGATCAATCTAAAAAGCAGTTATAATGCCAAAATTTTACTAAGGGAACAAATATTAAAGAATACTAACTTTTAATTGTTTGGATGATCTCAAATGACTAAATTTGATGAAATTCAAGACTAAGAAGAAGGAAAAAGTAACTTTGTTTATTGTTTTGTTGTGTTTTTGTGAGCTTGCAGTTATAGCGGTGTCTGTGGAAACGCTAGTTCATAAACTAGTGTCTGCAATTCATAAACCGGCATATCCGACTGGTATAATAATTTTTTGGTTTTCTGTGTTTTCTGGCCTATTTTCTTGCATTCTGTCATTTTTAAGCGGAAACATAGAACCAGCGTCTACGCCCTGAATCGACATCTGCACTCTGACAAACTATTTTTGATCATTTTCTAACAATTGCTAAGTGGTTTTTGTGTTTTCAACGTTGGTCAAAGGCTTAAATTGAAACTACTAATTAGTTATTTTGTAGTGCTGCTGACCAATGAAATCAATTCAAAACTACTGACGTTTGTCTTGCAGGTTGCCTCAAATCAAAATCGACCAAATGACTGTGTTTGTGATAATCTTTTTTAGGCACATAGACTAATTATCTAGGTTTCTTTGTCGAATCTGAAGAAATTTTTAGGGGATTATGTTCTCTTATCTTTTGAGAAGATCAAAAACCTAGACACACTTGCTTTGTGTTAAACAATTGAATCTTTTGGGAAAGAACAAAACTTTGTCTTGCGTGTTTGGGAGAAAATGACATTGGGTAGGAGAGTATGCTCTTTTCCCCTTGTGGAAAATTAGAAATATAAACCCCTCTCATCACCAATCCATATTTTTCAAGTTAATCCTTTAGATGGGCCTGCTGGTCGAGGAAAAAATCTCCTGGGAATGACCCATGTGAGAACAAGGTGTAAGCCACACCACTCTAACTTATGTTAATCAAATTTACTCTTTGGGGTTAAAGCCTCGAGAGTCGATTGGCATTTGAGCATATACTCGGCTCTCATCTAACATAAGTGTGGCCTCACAGTCTCAATCATGTTTACATGACCACTTTTGTCAAAATGCTCTATGGGGATATACGCCTAAATCATACTTGCATAGACAGAGGATAAAATTGAACAGAGACACTAAACACTTTAAGCATAGAAGCTACCTGATTCACCTTTGAACAGTGATTTATTATAGTGTAAGGGGAGGGAAGAATCTCACCCCAAGATCCCCATCATATGTGTCCCAAGGTATTGTGTTGCAAAAGAGATCTTCGTAGCATGACAACAATACCTGGAAAAAGGAAAAAATACAAGCGCCCTTTCGAGGGTGACACTACTGTGTGAGTTGATAGACTACCAAGTAATGGGTTTATAAGATTTCATTGAAGCTAATTCCTTAGGTAGATGTGTGCTTGAAGTGTTTGAACAACATTGACAAATCCAAGACATAAACGAAATACCCAACATTCAAATTTGTCACTTGCTTGTATCCTTCAAGGTTGCTTTGCCCCTTGTCAGATTGTTTTCAGACACATGCTTTTTATTTTCTGGTTTGACTATGTTGAAATTGGTTCTTTCCATGGAACAAAACTATTGAAAATCAGACAAAAATCAAACTTTTGCCAAATCATCAAGACAATATCCTTTTGCAGATTTCCATGAGTTCCATTTTTTAGAATCTGGTCTTTTATGAGATATGTCCTAAAAACTATTCATCCAAAATTAGATCTATTTATAGGACATCACCGATTCCAAGAAGCATAAGAAGGTAAAAAATCTGTTACCACCCATGCAAAGAGAATAGAAGAATAAAACCTGAGAGGCTACCAAGTACCAACACATCATTGATTCCATCAAACAGGAGATTCATAAATGGGAACAATTCGGCAAAGTGATATAAAACAACAAGGTTTCTCTCTTTATGGGAAAATATCATCTAAACATTATTTTTGTTAGAGTTGAGCAATATGACTAGCCAATTTACCATGACAAATGAAATTTCCTCCTCTTCTTAAGCTCACTTAGCTTGTATTTTTAGGACCTCCCTTAGGTTGTCATCTTTAGAAACACATCACACACTCATCATAGCATAATCCTACATTAATCCAAATCAATCCTAATCATCCTAGCATCATCTAAATCATCATATAAAGAATCCTTGATCACATCCCTCACCTGGTATTGCATCAACTTTTGAGTTTCTCAAAACCTACATCTTAATCAAAACCCCCATCCTTAAGTGTCCTTTACTAAGAATTATTTAGGATAATCCCCTTTGCCTTTGCAACCTCATCACCTTGATCAAAAGTTTGATTTGCATTGACAGAGAATCTCATCTGCCGAAGACCACAAGTCTTTCTTAGGTAGACAATCACATCCACTTGATCTTACACTAGGGAAAGAAACCCTTAATCCTTGCATACATCAAGTTATCCTTAATCCGTAGGAGCATATCCATCATCCTAGATGCATCTTAGTTCTAGCATCATCATCCTTAGATTCCTAGGCACATCCTTGCATTACATCTTGCATCTCATATCCCCTTAGGGTAGTAATTTCATGTCACCTATCACACGAGCCACTAAGAAGAGGAAGAACATGGACCCCAATCTTGCCGCTAGTTCATCTCATCCTGCGACTGGCAGCACTAACATCATGGTTACTTATGCACCTCAGCCCAACAATCAAATTGAACACATCTAGGTAGATACTAATGAGACGCCTACCATGAGTACCATGTAAATTGTTAGCAACCTGTGTGTTCCTTCCATTTATTTTGTTAGTGTAGTGTTGTTGGACGCATATGCTTTGTAAGTCATCCCATGAGTATATTTTATTATCCCACATGCATAGGTAGTAATAATTTTCTAGATCATACTTATTATATAAGTGTGTGTTGAGGCCTTTGAATGCTACCAACAAATTTATTGTATTAAGCTTGATCAAAGGAGGTTACCCCCTCGAAGTGGCCTGCGATCAATAGATTCACTCTGAGTTCTACTATTGCTCTATATTTCTTTTATTTCATGCATGTTCATTATATTGCAGTAGGAGGTTCCTCTCATATGGTATATGAGCACTTTTTTGGGCTCGTTGGGTGGAAATTATGTGAAAACATTTTCCGTCGTAGCCTTCAGGTTCCTTTTTTTTTTGCATCTGGGTTCATTTCAAATTCAAGTATTTCTTGTTATTATAGTACTTCTTTTCAATTATTAAGTATCTGAGTGATTTCCCCTTAGTCGATTGTTAAAAAAAAAATCTATTTTTAAGCCATAGCTTCCTTGCTTTCTTCCCATTTCCTCTCAAAGTTCTTCAGAACCCCCGCAATACCATTTTGCATACATTCTTCCTTGAATACCCTATCCCAAATTCCACATATCAAAGCCCTAAATTCCTCATTTATCTAATTTTAGGGTTTGCCCTAAATTTTTAGTTTCTCAGCCAATCACCACCAAATATGGCCATAAGGTTCATTTCCTAATTCTGCTCCCTTGTCCCTTTTAGATTGCTTGTCCCATTCCACCTCCCCACCCCTAAAACCCTCATTTTTATTTTTCCCTTTTCATCAGAAAGTGTCCAACCACTCATCAAACACCCATTTACCTTATGAGTTTTTCCCAAATCCAAGTTTACCATAACTAAAAAAGTTTTTGTTTCTATTTTTCTACCCATTTCCAAAAAAAAATAAAAAATAAAAAATAAAAAAAATATTTTTACTATATGTTTGTTACATGTACAAGAGAAAAAATAACAAAGGAGGAACTTGAATCCCTCAAAACCAAACTTTAAGATCTGGATGACAAATTTCTTGGTCTCACTCTTTAGCATTCAGCCATGAATCGAAACCATTCTAGAGACGCTAGGTTCTCTTCTGGCAATTTTCATGGACCGAAGCTTGATTTTCCTCGCTTCGATGGTGCTGATCCAACTGGATGGATTTATAGGGTAGAGTAGTATTTCAGCTTGCATAATACTCTTGATATCAACAAAGTCCCACTTGCATCTTTTTATTTGGAACATGAGTTTATTCAATGGTTCCATTGGTACATCAAGGCTAATGTAGGCCCAAAATGGACAAAATTGTTCACACTCCTTTTGGAGCGCTTTGGCCCTAGTGCTTTTGATGACTTCATAGGAACACTCACTAAACTACACCAAATAGGCACTGTAAGAGAATACCAGACAGAGTTTGAAAAATTATCTAATCACATAGAGGGATTGTCTAATGAATTCTTCCACAGTTGTTTTGTCAATGGTCTAAAGGATGCACTTTGATCTGAAGTAAAAATGTTCTGGCCCACTATAATGATGGAAGCCCTTGCGTTGGCTAAGTTAGCAGAGGACAAGATTAGTGCTCTACAACGTTCCAGATCCAATTTTGTTCCATTTAGAAATACGGGTTCTCACAACCCTCAAGTCATGCCAGCTCTGAGAACTACTCCTATCAAGCACTTGTCTGAAACAAAGATGTGGGCCCAAAGAACAAAAGGGCTTTGTTATAATTGTGATGAGAAATGGTCTTGGGGCCATAGATGTGTTCAAAAAAATCTCTATCTCCTGGATGTGGATTCTCCAACTGAACTAGAAGAATATGTAGATGCTCATGAAATAGTAGATGATGAGGTTGAGTGTCAACAGCCTGAACCTCCTTCTTCAGAAGCTCAACCAGAGATATCTATCCATTCTTTGGTAGGAGTCACTACCCCAAAAACCATGCGGGTCCAAGGTTTCTTCAAGAAAATCCCTCTTACTATACTCATTGATTCTGGTCGTACTCATAACTTCATTGACCCCCGAATAGCCAAATAGGTTGATTGCTTTGTCCATCCCCGCTCTAGCTTTGAAGTCATGATTGCCAATGGGGGCACTTTACCTTGCAAAGGGAAATGTCACAATGTGCGTCTCTCTATTAGAGATTATAACCTATGCTCTGACATGTTTTCCTTGCCCTTAGGTGGATGTGATGTGGTTTTGGGCACCCAATGGTTACACACTCTTGGCCCCATTCTATGGGATTTTGCTAAACTTTGGATGCAGTTTTCAGCCAATGGGAAACAACACACTTTGAAAGGCTTACAGTTGGGATCTCTCAGAATCATCAGTTCACATCGTATGGAAAAGATTCTTAAGAATAATTCACAAGGTGTCATTGCTCAACTCCATTCCATTCAAATGTAGCCATCAGCAGTCTCTAGTACTCCTGTAGATCTACAAAAAATTATGGATAAGTATTCAGGTGTATTTTCTAAACTGGTGGGATTGCCCCCTTCTCACCTAGAGGACCGCCATATTCAGCTCCTTCCTGGCAGTGTTCCACCCAACATCAAGCCCTACTGCTACCCATTTCATCAGAAGACCAAAATTGAGATGCTCGTTGATGACTTACTGAAGCAAGGTATTATTTGTCCTAGTACCAGTTCCTTTTCTTCTCCAGTTATACTTGTCTACAAAAAAGATGGGTCCTAGTGACTCTGCATTGATTTTTGAGCACTTAATCATCTAACCATAAAGGATAAGTTTCCCATTCCGGTTGTTGATGAACTTCTTGATGAGCTTCATAGCGCTCATTTTTTCTCCAAGTTGGATTTTCATTCTGGGTATCATCAAAATAGGGTTAATGAGGAGGATATCCCTAAAAAAACCTTCTGCACACATGATGGTCACTATGAATTTTTAGTCATGCCCTTTGGCCTCACTAATGCTCCTTCAACAATTCAGGCAGTGATGAATAAAATATTTCAGCCATACCTCCAGAAATTCATTCTAGTCTTCTTCGATGATATCCTCATATATAGAAAAACCTGGGCTGAGCATCTCCATCATCTGGAGCTTGTAATGAAAATTATCTCTGATCATCAACTCTGTGTGAAATATTTTAAATGTGTATTTGTCTAGGAGGAAGTGGGGTATCTCAGGCATATTATTGCACACCAAGGGGTTCGGGTGGATCCTACAAAAATAGATGCCATGAAAAATTGGCCGCATCCTAAAACTGTCAAGAGCCTTCAGGGTTTTTTGGGGCTAACTGGCTATTACCACAGGTTTGTCAAGAATTATGGGAAGATGGTAGCACCATTGACATCTATGTTAAAAAGGAATGCTTTTACCTAGACCCATGTTGCTGAGAATACATTTGAACAACTCAAACAAGCTATGTGTAGTACACCTGTTCTCGTTATGCCAGATTTTTCCAAGCCCTTCACTATTGAGAGTGATTCTTGCGGCAATGGACTGGGTGATGTTCTCCTTCAAGATGATCTTCCTATTGCATTCACTAGAAAATCCCTTTCTTGTAAGAATCTAGCCCTATCTACTTATGAAAAAGAAATGATGGCTATTTTTCATGTTGTATAGAAGTGGCGGCCATACCTCCTAGGGAGTCATTTTTGCATCAAGACTGATCACCAAAGTCTGAAATACTTCTTGGAACAATGGGTATCCTCCCCTACACAATAGAAATGGGTTAGAAAACTCATGGGGTATGATTATGAGATCACCTACAAGAAGGGTAAGGACAATATTGTGGCAGATGCTCTCTCTCGCACATTTGATGATCAAGCTTTTGTTTCAGATATTTCTATGTCGATTCCAAAATGGTTAGCATCAGTTCAATAGGGCTATGTCAGTGACTCTTCTTTATCTCAAATCATCCCCCAATTGGCCAATAATCCTTCTTCTATACAACATTACTCTTGGGATGGTTCTTCTCTCTGATATAAGGGTCATCTAGTGCTTCCTCAAAATCTAGATCTGCAATAGGCTGTCTTTTATGAACTCCATGCCTCTCCTTCGGTAGGGCACTCTGGATTCCTCAAAACTTATGAGCGGGCAAGGTGAAAATTCTTTTGGAAAGGAATGAAATAGATGATTCAACAAATGGTGGCTGAATGTGATACCTGCCACTACCACAAGGGTGAAACAACCCTCCTTCCTGGCTTGCTGGAACCCTTGCCCATCCCTACACGGATTTGGACTGATATTTCTATGGATTTCATTGAAGGGATTTCTAAATCAGGGGGCAAGATAGTGATCTTGGTTGTGGTTGATCATCTCTCCAAATACAATCATTTTTGTGCCCTCAGCCACCCCTATACTACCTCCTCAGTTTCACAAATCTTCATGGACCATATCTTCCATCTTCATGGCCTCCCTTCTTCCATTGTCTCAGATCATGATGCAACTTTTACCAGTCATTTTTGGACTGAATTGTTTCAGAAAACTAGCACTAAACTAAAGATGAGTTTAGGTTATCACCCACAAATTGATGGTCAAACCAAAATTTTCAACAAATTCTTGGAAACTTATCTTCGCTGCTTCACTTCCAAAAAACAACACTAGTGGGCCAAGTGGCTTCCTCTAGCTAAATGGTGGTACAATACCTCTTACCATACTGCATCTAAAATGACTCCATATGAAGTAGTTTATGGTCAGGCACCTCCAGTGCTCCTTCCCTACACTCCCAGCAGCTTACTAGTCCAGGCAGTTGACATAATTCTACGCACCTGGGATCAAATTCTTCACACCTTACAGGATAATCTTCACATTGCCCGAAATCAAATGAAACAGCAAGCAGATCAACACCATTTTGAGCGCTTGTTTCAAGTTGTGGATATGGTTTTTCTTTATCTACAACCATATAAGCAATCCTCCCCAAATCTTAAAGGGCATCATAAGCTGTTCCCAAAATTTTATGGGCCATATAAGGTTTTGTAGAAGATTGGTTCAGTTTATTATAAACTAGAACTTCCTCCTTCCCGCATTCATCCAGTATTTCACATTTCTTGTCTCAAGCAAGTTCTTGGTACCAACATCTGAGCACAAACTACTCTCCCTAGAATGGATAAGGAAGGATCTATTATCTTGGAGCCTGAGGCAATCCTTGATCAGTGCACTTGTTAGCTTTTCTCTCGCTCCATCTCTGAGGTCTTGATTCAGTGGCATAGAATGCAACTAGAGGACGCTACATGGGAACCCCTTCTTCAGATTTAGCAACAATTTCCACACCTTAAGCTTTGAGGACAAATATTTTTTCTAAGAGAGAGGGGATGTTAGGAACCTATGTGTTCCTTCTATTTATTTTGTTAGTGTAGTGTTGTTGGACGCATATGCTTTGTAAGTCATCCCGTGTGTATATTTTATTATCCCACATGCATAAGTAGTAATAATTTTCTAGATTGTACTTAGTATATAAGTGTGTTTTGAGGCCTTTGAATGGCACTAACAAATTTATTGTATTGAGCTTGCTTAAAGGAGGTTACCCCTTCGAAGTGGCCCACGATCAATAGATTCACTCTAAGTTATACTATTGCTCTATATTTTTGTTATTTCATGCATTTTCATCATATTGCATTAGGAGGTTCCTCTCAGAAACATTTATCAATCATCCAAGGCATGTCCACATGGTAAATGTCATGAGTGGACATAACAACAATTAGGTACTTTTGGACATTCACCAACAAGGGCTTCAACTCCCACCTTGGATTATACCCACACTTGTCACAAGACCTATGGCACTTCCAGGGGAACATCCTCATCCCACTAGAAATGAAGTTTTTGATTTTCTTCAGTGAGCCCTACAAGTGGGAACTCTTATCGCACAAGTAGTCCGACCTTCCATCCCACCCTCCATCATGCACATGACCCATTCCTCCATCTCAAGAGCCCTACTTATTGATCCAACATTAGAAGCACAGGCAATACCCCCCATCACTATGCAAGCACCTCCTTAGTTCATAGCCGCTCTACTTTTTCAAACATTCCCAACATTTATGGTACAATTTCCATGACCACCAGTCGGCACACAACAAACCACCATTCCACCCATCCCTACTCAGCCTATTCAAAGTGCAACAACCTGTTCACAACATCAAAGCACCCAAGTCTCCTTGCCTATTCCACCTTTCTTCACCATAGGCATGCCACCTACCAATGCCTATAACCAACCCTTATTTCCATAAGGGTCAACTTTCCCCACTCCACTAGAAATGCAACCACAACATGTGCCAGTAGTTTTGCTACACATACAAACCAATCCAAATCCTCCCATTCAATAACCATTTACCAATCCTTTCGTCATACCCCAAATACCAATCCAGAAACAACAATGACCTATCCAACAACAGCAACCTATCCAACAATAACAAAAACCTATCCAACAATAATAACCTATCAAATAGTATCAACCTATCCAACAATAGCAGCAACCTATCCAATAGTAATAACCTATTCAGTAGCGACAATCCATCCAACAACCATCCCAACAACAACCGCAGCAGAAAATTTCCAACCCATTCACATCCCAAGCACAACAGCAACATATCAACCTGTTCACAAATGTACAACCTGACCTCCAGGTTGCACAATAGCCACAACCAAAAACACAAGGGGAAATCCCTTCATGACACAACCACTGCAACAGTTTGCTAATCCTTTCATCCAACCTGTTCAGCAACAACAAACTCATTCTGCCAGCTACCTAGCCATGCCATCTTTCGGTGCATCACAAACCATTCCACCTCCACAATAATTCAGTGTTCCCACTGGGGGCATTCCATCATAAAACACCTATTCTCCACTTTATGTAGGTGTGCAATTGGCTCATCCCACATATCCAATGCCTCAACAAATACAACCATACTTCTAGTAGTTGCAACAACCTTATTAAGCGCCACCACCTCCTCCACTACAATATTCCCCTTATCTATAGCTTTCACCACAATAGCCCATATACGTTGAGCAACAACCATCATATCAAACACCACAGAATCCTCCATATTTGCTATTTGACCCATATTAGGTTAAAGGAACCCATGCAATCACGGTTAATAATCCTCCCCCACAAATCAACAATGAATGGGAGGAAATGAAGAATTCTCTCAAGGAGCTAAAAGCTAGGATAGAGGCTAAAAAATTCAAGTTTGAAGAGGTGTGTCCTTATCCATTTGATCGATCTATCATTGGCATACCCTTCCCCAAGCATTTTGAGACACCCAAATTTGATAAATATCAGAGGAAGAGAGATCCTGTGAGTCACGTGAAAGAATTCTACATGGCATGTCAAGAAGTGGCCTATAGCGATAACTTCCTCATGAGACTATTTCCCAAGAGCTTAGGAGGAATTTCTCTTGAGTGGTTCTACAAAATCCCCTATGACACATTCTCTACTTTCACTGAACTATCTGAAACATTTGTGGCCCAATACGCACATAACGTTGAAAATGAACTCTCACTCCTTGACCTATGCAATTCCAAACAAAAGGGAGGAGAAAGCTTGGCTGATTATCTTCAGTGCTGACAAGGGCTTACCATGAGGTTGTCCTATCAACCCCCCGAGAAACATCTTATCAAAATCTTCATCAACAACCTTCATCCTAAGCTTGCCTATCACATGTGCATGAATTGCATACAAACTTATCAAGACATCAGTATCAAAGGTATGGATCTTGAATGAGGTCTCATAGAAGATGGTGCCATCAAACACTACAAGGAATCCCAACTTGAAAAACATAATAATGATTGATCACTGTACTAGAACAAAAAAAAGAATGTAGTAACTAATGGAGCCACTGACACCAAACACATTCAGGTTGTCGAGCCAGTCCCAATGCACCTACCCAAAACTATCAGCAAGCACCACTAGTGTACCCTCAACCTCCTCCCATGTATCAATATCCCACTCCCATGTATCCCCAACAAAATTACTAGCACAATATGCACCCTTAAGGTGCGACTATCTATCCCCCTCCAGGGATATCATATCAACACAACTACCAAGGTCCTATGAATCCGACACATGCTATATCAGTCTCACATGGAAAAAAAAGGCCTCACACTTTGAATTCACCACAATGTACATTTACCCCTTTGGGTGAACCCATAGATGTCATCTTCTGCAAAGTGGTCCAAGCTAACCAAGTCATGTATCCAAAAATGCAGCTATTTGATTACTCAACACCTAAGCCTTCCTGGTATAAAGATAACGAGTACTATGAATATCACCGTGTTAAGGGACACACCACTCTCAAATCCATGAAGCTAAAACACTATATTCAAGATCTCATTGATTGCAAGGAGATCAAAGTGGACTCTCCTGCCCAACCATCACCAAACGCAGGCCTTAAAATCTATCAAAATGCATTCCCTAAACACACTTCAGGTATAGGCCCAGGCAATCCTACTCAGTCCTCTGACCGGGGGAAGGGTAAGCAAGGAGAAAATGCCCACAAAAAAGATTATACCAATTCATATATCAACTATGATAATCTCATTGGCTGCATATCCCAAGTCGAGTCCTCTATCAATGTCATCCTTGTCAAGGGTGTCGATAACCAATGTGCAGTCACCACTCCTAGAGGCAGAATAACAATTGTAGGTGTCAGTCCCGCTCCATTTTCTGGTACTCAATACAACATTTTGGAACACCTAGGGAATACTCCAGCCCAAATTTTCATCCTGGATCTCCTTCGCACCTCACCCACCTATCAAGAGATCCTTAATAAAGCCTTCCAAGCTTCCTGTGTTCCTAGCGACATCAACCTCATTGAATTCCAAAACCTTATCGGACACTTGTCTGCATCTTGTGGGGTCTCCTTTAAACCATAATCTCCCACTCCCTATTGTAGTCATGGTTAAATATTTTTCCATCAAACGGATCATGATAGATAATGGTTCGGCCCTAAATCTGTGCACTCTAAAATTCATAAAATAGTTGGGTTGCACTGAAGCTAATATAACAAATGAATTCATTACCATCAAAGCCTATGACAATCTAAAGTGTACTTCTGAAGGCACCATATAATTACCCATCCAAGTGGGCCCAGTTATTTAGGATACACTATGTCATGTTGTTGATCTTGACCTTCCTTTCAACATCCTCCTTGGATGCCCATGGATTCATTCTATGCAAGACGTCCCCTCCACCTACCATTAGTGCATCAAATTCCCATATAATGACACTGAGATCACCATTCGCGTAGATCCCAAGCCCTTCACATACTGCAATGCATTGGAAACCTCCTTTCCACATTCCAATCACTGTCCTGGGATCGATATTGGCACCTCTATTACCAGTTCATCTTGAACCCAATAAGACCCATAAACAATCCTCTCTTCCACCCTATCCACGGTCAAGATCAACAACAAAGGTTGTGGTGAGTATAGTTTATCTGATGCCTTTGCAGTTGGGACACTACCAATTGATCCACACACTTAAGGCTTCCAACCTCATCTAAGAAAGATAGAACCGAAGACAAGCAAGGTGTAACAATTTGGTCCTACCACTTTTATCTCAAAGGGTACTTTGACTAGCCAGGAAATGACACCAAACATCAACCAATGGCTCTATAAAGATCCACCACCCAAAGACACAAGTCACCTCAATTACTTCAAAGGTAAGTACCCTACAACTCACAATCTTATGACAAAAAAATGGAACTACCAAGGAGGTGGCCTTGGTTATGAAGAGTAAGGAATGAAAGATCCTATTGTACCTATCCGATGAGAAAAGTAGCTAGGCCTTGGTATGGACTCTGACATGAATGGGGGCACCAACGAAAACATATATGCCTCTTATCCTTCCCTGGGAAAAATCACTAACATCGAAGATGTCCCAAAAGAGAAAGTTGTGAGAGCCTATAATGATGTCTTTGATGATGAAACCTTCTTGGCCAATTTTTTCCTATGCTAGCTTTCCATTCTCTTCATTGAAATTCCCCTCCACCATCTTAAACTTATAGACTGGGACCAACCAAGTGTCGTGCATGTTAACGAGTCCCAAAGTGAGGACGTGCTCCTAATCTTTATGGGAGAAATTGAACAAAGCAATGACAGGGGGCAAGACTCAGCATATGTCTACAAACTAGACCCAAAGGCATACTTCGGGGAAGAGGAGAACTTCAACCACAAAAATGAAGAAGAAAACAAAAATAAAAAAGATAAAAATCAATCCCCTAACAAAAACCCCTCTGGGGCGCTACCTGATCATAAAAAAAAAAAAAAAAGGGCATATCCCCTGGTGAAAACCTCTTTGAGGTGCCAAAGGATGAAGATTCTCCTCTTCCTCTAATCCGTGACTATAGACCTAAACAGTCATCAATTCTCATTGAAGAAACAAAACCTGTCACCCTAGGCAACAAAGAGAATCCTGCCATCACATACATAGCAACATCTCTAACTGAAGCAGAAGAAAGTGACCTTGTCACTTTATTGAAGGAATCCATCGATAAGTTTGCATGGTTTTACTCCCACATGTCAGAATTAGACCCCAACTTGGTGGTTCACCATCTAGCAATGGACTCAAAAATCAAACCTGTCAAGCAAAAGCTCATAAAGAGGCACCCTAAAGTGGCATTACTTGTCAAAGAAGAGCTAGAAAAGTTACTCCAAGCCAAGATCATCTGCGCCATAGACTACTCTGACTGGATTTCTAATATGGTGCCAGTCTCTAAGCCTGATAAATCAATTAGGATATGTAAAGATTTCTGAGATCTCAACAAGGCATGTCCCAAGAATGATTTCCCATTGCCAAACATAGACATGATCATGGATCTCATAGCAGGACATGAGATGTTTTCACTCATGGCCAACTTTTCTAGATATAATCAGATCCATATTGTAGAAGAAGCTCAACACAAGACAACATTCACAGCTCCCTGGGGTACCTTCTGCTATAACATGATGCATTTTGGCTTGAAGAATGCTAGGGAAACCTATCAAAGGGCCATGACTGTCATTTTTCATGACACGATTCACAAGATCCTTGAAGACTATGTAGATAATATCTTGGAAAAATCAGTTAAAAGGGAAGATCACCTCAATGTTTTGGAATGTGTCTTTGATAGAATTGCACACTATTTCTTAATGCTCAACCATAAGAAGTGTTTCTTCAGGGTCACATCAAGAAAACTCCTTGGGTTCATTGTATCTAGATAAGGAATTGAAATAGATCCAAAGAAGGTACAAGCTATCATAGAGATGCCTCCACCAAAAACACTCTGAAAACTGTCTTGCCTCCAAGGAAGATACAATCTATGTGCTATTTTAACTCTCAACTAGCAGACAAATTCTAACCATTCACTCATCTCCTATGAAAAGATAACACATTCAAATGGGATCCTCAGTGCCAGAATATTTTTGACAAGATCAAAGAATATTTGGCTAGTCCACCCATCTTGGTACCACTTGTACCTGGCCGACCACTCATCCTATATATTTCTGCTACTACAACAGCACTAGGGGCACTCCTTGCTCAATTGGATGATGAAGGCAAAGAAAGAGCTATTTATTACATCAGTCAGACCTTAGTGGGTTATGAACTCAATTATTCACCTATGGAAAAAGCATGTTTGGTAGTGGTATTCGCCACTCAAAAAATTTGCCACTATATGCTTAGTCATACAACGAAACTCATTTCAAAGGTGGATCCTCTCAAGTACCTACTCTCTAGGACTACCCTCACAAGTCAAATGGAAAAATGGGTTATACTGCTAAGTGAGTTTGACATTCAATATGTAGACAAAAAATCCATTAAAGGACAAGTCATCGCAGATCAACTAGCAAAAGTACCATTGGTAGATGCACATCCTTTGATCATAGAATTTCTAGATAATGGGTCCTACACAGCTCATGGTGCAGGGATAGGAATACTTTTTGTCACACCTCAAGGTGACTACATCCCTATGTCATTCAAATTGGGATTTTCCTACATGAATAACACTGCAGAATATGAGGTACTAATTGCAAGACTTCGCATGGCTACAGAATGGAATATCATAGCTCTACATGTCTTTGGTGATTCCCAACTCATCATCAAACAGGTCCTAAATGAGTATCAAACCAAGGATGAAAAACTAATGCCAAATAAGCATAAGGTTGATAAGATGAAAGAGCATTTCCTCCACTTGGAGATAACACAAGTACCACGCTTCCAAAATAAGGCTACTGATGCAATGGCCATAATTGTCTCCCTCTTAGAGTTTCCTCACGATTCTACACAATACAAATTCTTAGTTGAGAAAATTCAAGCTCCCACTTATGAGAATGATGAATTGAATCATGTATGTGTCTTGGTTGGTCCCCAATCCCCATGGTACCATGATATCTAGGCTTACTTACAAAATGGTATCATATCCCCTCATCTCACTACAACCCAATGCCAAAAAAATTTCTGTAAAGCTTCCCGCTACATCCTCATAGGCAACACCCTTTATCGTCAAGGTTATCACAACATGCTCTCTAGGTGTTTAGATGAAAATAAGGCTACCCAGGCTTTACAAAAGGTACATGCTGGAATCTATGGTGCCCACATGAGTGGCATGGTCCTAGCCAAGCAACTTCTACGTATAGGGTACTACTGGCCTGAAATGGAACATGATGCTTGTGAGTTTGTCAAGAAGTGTCTACCTTGCCAATAGCATGCCAATCTGATTCATGCTCTTGCCTAGGACCTTAGACCTATTGTGCCTCCTTAGCCCTTTTCTTGTTGGGTTTTTGACCTCATTGGTAAGATTACTCCCCTCTCTTCCAAAGGCCACAAACACATAATCACAGCAACAAAGTACTTTACAAAGTGGGTTGAAACAATTCTGCTCACCCTCACTACAGGTGTCCAGATCTCCAAATTCATCCTCTATCACAGTGTCTGCCACTTTGGAATACCCTCCACTATCTTCACAAATCACGGTACACCATTTGAAAATAAACATAATGATATACAAATGGTGTACCGTGATATCCATGGGTGTTCGCATATCATGCATACTAGTCCAAAGTGATCCTCCTATCTTTTGCCTTGAGATTTTGTACATATAGTCTTGTATATTGTTGTCCATACATTGTACTATCCCAGTCCCTAAGCTTCAGTCCTGTGCATATTCCATCTAGTCTTTAGCTTAATTGTTTCTTGTATATATCTCATGTCCTCGGTTGGTATCCTTGCAGAACATGATCTAGTTACGCTTTTAAAATCTTAGGTTTCAGCAAGTGCCTTTTGATGACATCTTGGCTCCACAATTTGATCGTAGTGCACCTTTGACCAATCAGATTTATGAATCCCATCTTTTAGGAAATAGTTCCTTTGAGAATGTATCCTTCCTCTTATTGACTTAATTCTAGAACATCATCATCTCTGGGTTCTTTTAGGATGTATCCTTCCTCTTGAACTAATCAATCAACACACTAAACTATCACATGCATCAAAAAGCAAGATCCAATCAAATCTCTGTAGCAACATGTGTGCATAATCTCTTGTAATTATTCACTTGTAATTAATTATTTAGTTTGATCCTTGTATATTCATGATGTGTCCAGTCTTCTCGCCACCGCACTAACATCCTGAGTCCTCATCAGGCTAACATTCCCTATCTGGTCCTTCATAGTCCTCCTGGCTGGTTCATCAGTTGATCGTGACATACAACAAAAAAATGGGTCCCATCTCATCCATTTCATCCGTCGTATCCATTACATTAGGTTCGGCATAATTTAAATTCATTCTATCATCTTGCATTGTTAAAATCATCCTAGATTCATTTTAGTCTTGCATTTTTAAATCATGTACATCTTGCATAGTTAATTCATCTTAGATTCATTTTAGTCTTGCATTGTTAAATCATTTAGATTCATTTAAGTCTTGCATTGTTAAACCATTTAGATTTATTTTCATCTTGCATTGTTAAATGATTTAGATTTCATTGTTAACTCATTTAAATCATTATAGTCTTGCATTGTTAAGATTCATTTCATTTTATCCTGCATTCATATACATATTCATAAAACATCAGCATATACATACATCATAAAATCACATCACATCATGCATCTAGACATGTCAGTACATCATATATGTATCATCCACCTTGCATCAGTCATACATCATATATACATAAGCATAAAACCATCCTACATCCACAATTTTTCATACCTATGCACCACCTCCTGCAAGCATCAATGTCAGTAATCATATAAGCATATGCATTATCACATCATATAAATCAAAGCATGAGAATTATACATCATAGCATCATAGGGTCCTCATCGATCATCATATATATATAACAAATGTCCATAAGGTACAATGTCTGTCATCAATAAAATACATCACATACACCTCGATGCTGATATATACATCTCGTCTCAAAATGAAAAAATTGTGTGTCACATAGTCCTCTGATGAATCATGTGGGTGGCTGTGATGGTCCATGTCCCTATCCTGGTGGTGGACGTGGTGGCATCTCCATAGATCCCTGAGATGCAGAAGTCTGAACTGTGTTCTGTGATCGTGACCTCTCTGAGTACTCTTGGCTCTGTCCCTCAAGAACTAGCTGATGATATAATACTCGATAGTGGGCTGCCCCTTTGCCTACCCTGGTTGCATCTTAGTGAGCTACAAAATCCTCTGCCATAACATGTCCAGCCCCACATGCAGTGGCTTCCTGCCTAGTGATATCTCGCTCAGTCATGTACTCCTCAGCCTGCCTCTGTGTTGCATCCCTCTCTGAGGTCAATGAGAGGATCTACTCTATGGCCTGATCCATTTTCTTAGTCAATGTCCCCAACTGATCTGTAAGGGTACCTATCTTTGTTTGTAGCTTGGCAGCATCCTTCGTCAAGTTGACCATAGAAAAATCCCCTACATCAACCCTGCCCTATAGAGTGTCAAGAGCACCCTTAGCCCTATCAGCCTGTGTTGTCTCTACAACTAATAGCCCCTATATCTGAGTGATCTCCATTTGTAGGATGGTCTCAGATACCTTCACCATGCCTAATAATCCCCACAGTCTCGCGCACTTGGTTTATAAGTTGTCTCACTCTATGATGACAACATCCCATGTACCCTGTGCTATGAACCCTACTGGTGGCCCCTATGCTAGCACCTAAGGTGCCTATACCTATATTTGTGGTGGAACCTATGGTGCCTATCCCTATCCCTATGGTGGCTCCTGATCCTATCCATCACTTGGCGGCCCCTGTGGCCCCTGATCCAGTCTAACCCCTACCTGTGCCTCTGTCTGAGGTCTAACCCATCTTTGTTAAGGCCTCCTCCTCTTTCATGCTATCAAAGTCTTAGGGGCATCTCCTATGTCTATCCCATCATCAACATCTATATACCCTATTGGCTGGTCATGAGAAGCCACCTAAGCTGGGTCTGTAAGCTGCAACTGTGTATGCACGACCCACCATGCTACGTACTCAACAGTCATCCCTGTGTCAATAACATCAAGTCGTGCCACAAAATATCTCCATGCTATATCCCTCCAAGATTCCCTCATAGTGAGTGCATCAGTATACCTACCCCATGTACCTACCTCCCTGCTGACATGAGGATGTAAATCATCCTCTGCCACCACCCCCTGCTATAGTCTGAACTGTCATATGACCCTGGATGGTCTGTATCTCTCTATCTAGTGGATAGTCCTCCCTAGTAGAAAGCATTCATTCTGTACATATGAAAGGTCTATAAAATCCTCAAATGTATCCTTAGCTCTTACATCTTAGTCCATCGCTCCCCATGACTTGCAGAGTCTATATGGGGTCCAATAGAAAACCTGCACCTCATCGAGCAGCCGACGCCAATATCAAGTCTGAACAATTGAAGTGTACCTCAAATGAAGCATGTACCTCCACCCATATGGCTCTCTTGGATGTCAAGACTCTCACACTCTCATCAACTGGAACACTGCAATGTGCTCCTATACCCATACTAACAATAGAGTGACTCTTGTCCCCATGTTGTGCACCCTGTGGGACGCAGCCATGTGCAAGTCATGGTACAACTATCCTAGGATAATGTACTCCCACCAATAAGTAGTGCCCTCCTCTAGAATATTTTCTAGCACCCAAGACCATCCCATCCAAAAACTATGTCCAGCCAAGTCAGCTAACATCCGTCCTCCGATCAACCCAGCCAAGAACAAAGTTGTTTGTTGCATTCCCCTGTCCACTACTGGCTACCAGGGCATCCAGGTCTTGTACATTAGGATCCTCCTCATGGGTCTCCTGAATGTGATCTCCATGTAGTGATCACTATCCTCTAATCTATACTAAGGAATCACCCCTCAGATAGGTATCCAAAGGATCTGCCAAACATCCTCAAGCGTAATCGTGGCCTCTCCAATAGGTAGGTGGAACGTCGTCGTGTCACTATGCCACTGCTTGATCAAAGTGGTCATCATCCCATTATGTGCCCATAGCCTAGGACAATGGGGCACATAATCTAACCCAACCACTACTAATAATCCCCAGTCCTCCTCTATGAGTTGTGGCTCCAACTCTATAGTCGGTGACCAGTGCTCCTGAGATCCCAATGGTGGTTACTACTACTGTAACATTAAAAAACCACCATGTCATCTTGTATTTCTTCTATTCTTAGCCTAACCCCTCCCAAAATGGGGCATATTTTTCCTAGGTCCTTTTCTGAGCCATCCCCGGCCCCGCCAGGTCCCTTCATTTCCCTTCCCCTTGGCATCTGCCCCTTTGGGCGCAGACACTGGTTCAGCCAGAAACACCAGTTCTTAAACCGGTGTCTCCGACTATTTTACAACATAGACCACCATCTTCATAGACATAGATCTGGGTCCATCATCTTCAAAGATTTTGATTCAGCACTGACATCTCTGAAGATGCAGGTTCGGGGATCGACATCTACGAAGACGTCAATATGGGGATCGACATCTTTGCAGATGTCAGTTCAGGAACCGGTGTCTCTGGTCTGAAACCTAGTTTTCCCGCATTTAATTCCCCCTTACCTCCTATAAAGCATTAAAAACTTTAACTAAACTAAATGCCAAGTAAACATTGAGTCACTCACTGGTAGTGGTCACTCTGTGGGTCTCCTGTATGTGCGCATGCGCTCTCCCAACTGCCCCAACATCTTCTCGTTAGCTATTTTTTCACTCCAGAGCTCTATTTTCACTATTCACTATTCACAAATGGCCTTCTTTAAAGCCCCCCAGGCCATCTTATAGCCCCCATTGTCCTCAAAAATGTTTCTACCCCATTTCTTTCCCCTTGTATATTTTTGTATAAATTGCTCATATTGTACAGTTTAACTACGTCAAAAAATCCTAAAAAACATTTAAAATTTTCAAAATTTCCAAAAAATTCAAAAAAATCAAATATTCTCAAAAATCATGCAATAAACCATCATTTATTTCGGCATCACTTAGTATTTCAATTTTCAGTGATGCTTTACAACTTGCGACTGCAATCTTGTTTTTCACAAAATTAGTTTTGCGTCCAATTATCCTTGCTCCTCATTCTGCTCATAGCTTTTTCCAACGAATATCTTTTAATCAAATCCAATTCAATCTTTGCCTGTAAGGATGCATCCTTCCAGTGTCAGCTTATCAAATCTTTCATCACCCCAATCTTGTTCATGGCAAGAACTTTGGACTGAATGACTGCTTGGTCATGAGGCCTTCTTTATTGATTTTATCTTTTTATGTTAGTTTTCACCTACCAACCACAACCTCGATCTACTATATATTGGTGTTTTGTGACTGGTGGAAACTAATGCGTGCATCTTTTGCAGTGTGCTTTTGTTTGAGAATCTAGTCCACACAAAGGAATCTTTTCATATGTGTTTTCTAACACCTGATGCATACCTCCTCTTGCAATATCAAAATCGGATGTGCTGTTCATATTTTTCACCCAAATAAATCCCCAATGCTTGTTAGCTTCATTTATTTTCATCCTTGCATTTGCATTTTTAGTTGCATTATTAATTACATTTCATAAGGTTTCTATTAATTTCCTCCTCTCCGTTCCTCCTTCTTATTGCGCCCTTTTTTAAGAAAATCCCACAACATTGTCTTTGTTGTGTTCTTTTCTCGAGGGGGCACAACCCTATATCATTGTTGCTTCAGCACGAATCCTAAAAACCCTCTTCCTCTGGGGAAACTTATTGTCTTGTCTTTGACGTAATGTCACTTACAACGCCACATCAAAGAGGGGCAAAATGTAGAAGTCCAAAAATATTAATATTACTATTTATATTAAATTCCCTCTTATTCCTCTAACTATTTAATTCAATCAATTAAATAGTTTCATTTGCTAGTATTTATCAATGATCAAATACTATTCTAATCTATTTTATTTAAATACATTTGCCTCACAAAATCCTCTTTTTAATAAATTTATATTTATTAAAATCCTTCCATATTCCTAATTCTTCTAAACTATGATTTATTCAAATCTAATTTTAATTATAATCTAAACCTTAGCTAGAAACCTATTAATCCAATCTAGAGACCTACCCTAAGCCTACCCTATTCCTACTCTACTCCCATCACCTCATTTCCTAAGCATGCTTCCCTACCTAACTATCCTCTAAATCATACTTAAAGGGTGATTCCTAACCTTTTTAAGGCTAATGGGATGCTCATCCACATGGGTAAATTCTCTCAAAAAAGGTCACCCATTCCTCTTAAATTCCTCTTACAACTTTGTCTCCCACTTGGAATTCTTGAGCCACTAAATACTAAATGCTATATTTGACTCAAAATTGGCCATCCCCTCAAGCCTATGTGTCCATTATGTGGCTCTTATGTGGATGCCACATAGATGCCACATCATCCAAGCCCTCCTCTTCTCCTCCAAAATTCTATAAATAGAGGCCTTGTCCTCTTCATTTTTTATCTCTCAATTTGCATTGTTATCATGCTATAATATTAGAATTTCATTGCTAGTTTCATTTTTCATGTTTAGATCACTTAGAAATCACATGATAGGCTTCAATTTGGTAAAATGAATCATAGTTTCTTGTATATGCATATCATTTTATATATTGATCTATCATCTTGAAGAAGATTTGAGACTAGTTCTTCATACTAGCTCTTGAATCTCTCTTCTTGCTTATCAAATCTTGCATTGCATAGGGGCATTGATCCATTTGTGTTTGAGAGAGCACACCCATAATTCATCAAAAAGAGAAATTCATATAAGTAGAATAGGATGAATTTTGCTTGTTTTTAGCTCAATCTGATGTTATGTTGAAGTCTTGTTTCGTTCTTGTTTCTTTCATGAATTCCATGTCCTAACCCACTAACTTGTCATGTTTGCGCTTGCTCCCAACAGATAGAAGATTTCGTCATACTACATATATATATTCCAAAAAAAAAATCTTTAAAAATTAGAAAGAAAAAAAAGTGCCTTGGTGAAAACCTGGAAATAGGTGCCTTGGTAGCAAAAATTCAAAAAAATTATTAAAAGTCCTAAAACAAAGAAGAAGACAATGAAAAAAAAATTAAAAAATGAAAAAAATGAAAGAGAAAAAATTGTAATAAAATCCAAGTGGTGAAAACCTGGAAACGGGTGCTTCTTGAGGCCTTTGCACCCCTATTTATTAGTGCATGTCCTCAACACTTAGCCTTTCTCCATCATGCCTTTTCCTTGGTTCCTTGGTCTGGAATTGGTTTTTGTCTTTCTCTAGGGGGCATAACTATGTTAGCTTTGGTATCTTGGATGCATTAGTTTTTAGAACATCCCACAAATAGTGTTTTTCAACACCACCCCAACTGTATTTTTCAATACAACCCTTGACATCGAGTGTTTTTCAACACTTATCCCAGTTTGGTATTACCCCATTTTGTGATGTGGTCTTACCTGCTTGTGAGCATTCAATCCTTATCCTCGGAACTCAGTATCAGTTAACACATTTAAATTTTTAAACACAACACTTAATGCTTGAGCTATGTCATGATCTTTTCTTTGTGTGTTGATTGTTATTGATTTCCGTTGAGTGTCCTTGTCTAATAAGTCTCTCTGAGATGCATAGATAGAGGACTTGGGGCATGGGGTATGTTTGTATTTTCAACCTTCTTTATACTTCACTATTTTTGTACAACCATTTTTCCGGTCATCCTGGCCTCTATGCCTTGATGCGAGCGTGGTTTTTCTATATTAAATTGGGTAAGCTAACAACGAAGTCATCTTGACCTTTATGTCTTTGATGCTTATGTTAGAATCTTTTCACATTCCAATCTGATATAAATCACATTCATATCTTCATAGTTGCACTTGTGACTAGTGATGATTGTGTAATTTTTTTATGTTCGTTAATAATGGCCCAATGATGAAAATAAGTTCCTTAAAATTATCTAATGAATGATGAACACAAAATCCTATGTTACAGTTGCTCTATTGGAAGTACACCTTTGCATTTTCATGCAACTTGCATTGTTAGAACTCATGTTAGTTTTCATTTTTAGGTTGCATTATGAGTTTGAGAGGGTTTCCTTCATTTTTCTTATGAACTTTTAATCAAGTGTGGTCATGTTTGTTCTTCATTTCCTTATCTTCTTTCGTGATCTCAATCAAAATTTTCTATCTTAAATAGTTGATTGATTTTGGGGCATACTCTTTCTTAAGACAAATTCTCTTTCTTCTCTCCATTTCTTTCCATCTCTTCCAAACTTCTACCTTCCATTCACTTTCACCCTACTTCTTTTCTTCTAATTCAACCTTGGGGGCATAATCTTTCATGCTTGATGATCTACCTTGGTTCTGTGATCTTTATATCTTTCATCTTACATCAAGAACCTTATCTTTCATTCAATTTGATAAAATTTATCAATTTGTTGTTTCTCCTCTATCTCATTTCGATTTCGATCACGAGGGGATAGTACCTATCAAACTTCAATCCTTCATTCAGCTTTATCAATCCTATCATTTGTTCTGCTTGGGGAAACCTTGCTTGAGATTCTTATCTCGGACATGTCAATTACTTATTTACAATGGTGTTGACCTTGTCTTTTTTTGCAATCAACTTATCTTTGTTCTGATATCAATTACTTATTTACAACGATGTTGACATCTGGGTTATTTTGTGATCCCAAATTGATCTCACACTTCAACTGCATTCTTTGACTACATGTGTTCCTAGAATGATCACACATTAGTCAAAGAGGGGCAAATGTATGCACCCTAAAATGGTCTCCTGGACTATGGGCCCCCATTTATCAATATATCAAATTCCTGAATCAATGCTTTGCAACATTTTCAATTCAAATCAATTTCGTTGATCAAATCATGATTAATTCAATTATTTCAATATTTTCTAAGGTTTGATCATTTCATCAATAATCTTATTTTAATTAAAAGAAAACAATCCCTTTTTATTAAATAAAATAATCTTATTTAATTAAAATCTCTTTTTAATTAAATAATATTATCTTATTTTAAAAAAATCTCTCTTAATTAAATAATATTATCTTATTTAATTAAAATATCCCTTTTAATTAAATTAAATAATCTTATTTAATTAAAAGAAAATCCCTCTTTTAATTAAATAAAACCCCCCACTTAAATCCCTCTTTGTTGAAAAAGGAAATAAATTAAATAAAAATAAATAAAGTTCCTTTTTCTACACATCTTCCTAAGTGGTGGGATTTTTTCCTCTTAATCATAGCCGTTGATTTTGCCTCTTAATCTCCACCGTCCATTTTTCTTTATAAGGAGCCCTCTCCTTCTCATTTAGGATCCACTTTTTATTGTATTGTTATGCTGCAGGTTTGGAGAGAAATTTTGGAGGAGAATTTGAGCACTCAAGCTTGGATATTGCAACTTCTTTATCTTCTTGTCTTCTTCTTCTTGCATCCATGGATATTCATGTAGATTATATTCATATTAGGTTAAATTCATATTTTCTTCCATAGATTAAGTTTGCATATTTCTTTTTATAGATTAATCATGCATTGTTATTGTTGATATTGCTAAAACGCAATGCAACCAAGATCACCTGCATGCAAAGCTGTTACACAGAAGAAGAAGACAGAAAGAGGATAGAAGTATTCAGACAGCTATGGCGGCCAAAATGAAAGAGGAGACA
>MU227568.1:2410347-2423757 GCA_018584345.1 Thuja plicata
CATTCTTAAAGAATACAACTTCTTTCTCAGGAACAACTTATTCACCAGAGATTTGGCCTGATACACAGACCCAAGCCATGTCCACAAAGAATTTGCAGTAGTCTCATCAAGAACATTCAGAAGAATGGCATTTGCTAGACAGAGTCTGATGAGACCCTTAGCCTTCCGATCCTTGATCTCCCAATCTACATGAGATATCACTGCAGGTTTCACATCAAGTGAAGTAGCCTCTCATAGATCACGGTCTTCAAGCATGTCTTCCATCTTGAGTTTCCACAACTCAAAATTAGTGCCATTAAATTTCTCCACCTCCATTCTACTATATGAGGAACCTTCCATCTCAATCCGCAAATAATATTCAAAATGCTCTGCACAAAAAACTCCCACTCAACTTGAGATTAGCTCAAAAAACCCTACCCAACAACTAGGATCAAAAGTTGATCAGGCTCTGATACCACTTGTAAGGAAACTCAGGTGCGGAAACAACTTCCTACACTAATCTCTAAAGGAAAGTATTATGCAAATTCTTTTAAATCCTTACAATTTCAGATTTGTTAACTACTTTAACAAAGATATTGCAACCATATACCATGCATACAGAAAATAGAGAATGACACAATGATTTACCCTGGGGAAAACCTTTCAGTAAAAAACCCCAGCACTCCAAAAACCTGCACAATGTATTATCTTCAACAAAATGGTTACAACACACTTGCAATGCAAGTTCTTTCAGGAGACAATCAACACACATAGACAAATGCAGTAGCACCAGATTATACCAACAATACACTCTTTTTGTATCCTTTCCTGTAACCCTAAAAAACACTTATATCATGCACTTTCCTTTTTAGGGAAACTTCCAAGAATAGCCATATTAGGGTTTTACCATTCTCTGAGAAAATAGTACTCAACTTGATCAGTTGCCACATATCTTGCATGTCTTCACCTATCATTGAAATCTCCTAGAAATAGCTCTCACGTGTCATAGGAATCTGTCATAACCGTTTCAGCCATGATCTCCTTACACACAATTCAAGATGCCAACACATGAAGTGGAGTGACACATCAACATGCCAACTTGACATGTACACTCACACTTAATTACATTATTTGCAAGAAAATACATTTTACAAAACAAATAATAAGAATAGGAATTATCCAAGGTTGAGACACCTTATTCCTAACAATTTTGTTGATGATATTTACATCTTGGTATACAGATGTTATAGATATTTCTTTGATGGACATTAATGTGATGATCTTCTTTCATTCTGATGATGTGTTATAATGTTGATGTGAGATTTATTTATATGCAGATCTATATGATGATTATGATGCATTTACTTTTATTATGTGATGGATGCAATTTATCTTATATATGATTTAGACAGATGGATGCAAATGATTTATGCAACTACTTCTATATGATTTTCTGATTTCATGATGAATATAATGATTTATGCAATGTAATAGGAAAATTAATGCAACTATCTTTTTAGATTTTGATTTATGAATGTATGCAACTCACATGAAATGCACTCTTAGAATGGATGGAAAATGGTTAATGTTTCTTGTTTTTTTTTTTCTTTTGATTTTATGATATAATGATATAATGATTAATGATTAATGCTATGAATACAAAAGATAATATCACATCATTGATTTCAAACAAGGATAATTGAAAATTGAACCCCCCAAAAATGATTAACCCCCTTGAACTTGGAAATATCCTCTAAACATATGCAATTAATCTAACATGAAAGTGCAATGCAATGCGACTAATTGTCACTAGCTTTTTGTGAAAGAAATGCAAAAGAGGTATATTTTCATCATTGAGAGTTGTGGAACTAGGAGCAACTAAAATCATCACTGACCACATCTTGATGATATGAATAACTCTTTCATATCATTTTGGAAACCATCAGGAAACTAGTACAACCCCCACTAGTTGAATAACCAACTATGGGAGTATGAATACTAGTTTCACCGGAATCAATGTTTCAAGTGGATTTTGGTATTAAGGTATCTATTTGCATAAATAAGAAAAGGTCAATCATCCTTCCTATATGAAATTAATCGATGGCTCTTTGATGATGATGTCCTTAGACGAATTCACACAAGCTAGTGGATCTTCCTCAAAATACTCACTCAAAGTCAAGAAAATATCATATCTTCATCATCGCCAATCTAGTTGAAAAATCATCAATTAGCTAGAAAGACATAACAAAATAAATAATATCATCAAAAAGCTTCAAGTGTTTTTCCGTGTACCAAGATTTTCAAAATAATTCCAAACATTCTGATCATTTAGGTTTTTGTCAATTTTTAATCCTGATAAGAATAAGTCAATGAAATTCATGGATCAAGTTGAAAGGTCAAATTCTTGGGTTTGAACGATGATATCCATCAAAGTTCCAATTATATATCTTCTCTAAAATTCTAAAAATTCACTTCTAATATGTGATCAAAATGTAGCACTTCTAAATTTGTTTGTACCAAAAACCAATACTTTTCCTCCAAGTGATAAATGTAACCATGTGACACGGGGGAAAATGAAACCTAGTATGCAACAATGTAGCTGAGAGACTTTATTATGATTATGTACAAATGACGTGTGCAATGAAGGATATGGACAAATTGGATGATGAAAATCTAATATGTACAAATGCAACTAGGAAAGACCGAAGAGATCAAAAAGCGCATGTTTGCCAGGTTTTTACTTTTTGGGTTTATTACTCTTTTTCTCTTTTTTCTCTTTTTTTTTTACCAAGGCACTTTTTCTCTTTTTCAATTTTTTTCTTTTCCTCTTTTTTTGTTTGATATCATCAAGGTTCCTATTTGCTAGGTTTTCACCAAGACAATAATTTTTATTTTTTTTTGAATGTTTTTGCTTTCTTCATGCTCGGTTTTCTCCTTTTTAATGCTTTTCTAATTTTTCATTGTTTTTGACTTTTTTGAGCTTTCTCATTTTTTTTGAATTTTGAACTTTTCTCAATGTTTTTGGATTTTGAATTTTCTCATGTATAAAGAATGATTCTCAAATCATTGGATACACACTCATCTGATACTCTTTCCTCTTATACTCTTTCATCTAATCATGTATGAAATCTCTTTAGATGGATGTTGTTAATAGGCTCTTGTAATTTATCACCCTCGCAATAAGCTAACTTATAAGTTCCCGTTCCAAAAGTAGAAGTAATGACAAAGGGTCCAAGCCAATTTTCTTCCCATTTTCCTTTTTTTTCCCTATCTGCCTAGTTTTTAGGGTTTTCTCATAACACTAAGTCTCCCACTTGAAAGGTTCTTGGTTTGATATGCTTATTATATTTTCTTAAGATTCTATTCTGATAGACCTTCAAATGTTCATAGGATTAGGTTTGGTGTTCCTCAAACAATTCCACTTTTTGAATTCAGGCGACCCTATAATCCTCATCATTGATTAATTCATGTAAAGAGACTCGTAAGGATGGGATATCAAACTCCAAGGGTAAAACAACTTCTTCCCCATAAACTAAGGAAAAACGTGTAGCCCCAGTAGCTATTCAGATGCTAGTTTTGTATGCCTACAATGCCAGGTTTATCTACACATGCCAATCTCTTCCTGATTTGTCAACCGATCTTTTCAATATTTTGAGAATATTCTTGTTCATAGCTTTGGCTTGTCCATTACCTTGAGGATAGTAAATGGAGGAAGAATAGTGCGTGATATGAAAAGTTTCACAAAGTTCATCCACATGTTTGTTCTTGAATTGTTTTCTGTTATTTGTGATAATGCCATGAGGAATACCATATCTGCAAATGATGTGATTAAGAATAAACATTGAAATCTATTTTCCTATGGCAGTTGTCAAAGGTATGACCTCTACCCATTTGGTAAAACATTTTTTTGTTGTAATGATATATCTATGACCATTGGAAGAATGTGGGTAAATCATTCCAATTAGATCAAAACCCCATTGGTAAAATGACCATGGTGTGATAAAAAGGATGTAATTCTTGTGCAGGTGCATGGATCATGTCTCCATGGTATTGGAATTTTGTACACACTTTGACAAAGGGGAAAGCATCTTTTTCTAAGGTTTTCCAGAAGTACCCCATGCGAAGGATTTTCTTAGCTAAATTTAAACCACTTGAATGTGAGCCACAAATCCCCTTGTGAACATCTTTTAAAGATAATCTTGATTCCTCATCCTCTAGACACCTAAGAAGTGTTTTTTCAAGACCTTTGCGATACAATGTGTCTAATAGAATGGTAGAATGAGTAGCTTGTCTTATAAAATGCCTTTTTTGGGCACGAGTTTGATCAATAGGTAAAACTTGGTCTTTAAGATAGGAATAAATTAGTCCATACCAAGGTGAATCATGTGCATCAATAAGGAAAATTATTTGGGTGTCGAGTAAGTCAAAATCTGGTTTTACCAACTCTTCCACCAAGAATCAATACCTCACATTTTGATCAGGCATTTGGAGTAATGAAGCCAAGGTAGCCATAGCATCTACAACTCTTGTCTCACATAATTTTCTCAAATGTGATTAAGGAAAAGTATTTTTTTGAGTCATCTACCATTCTCTTATATGGCATCAAATTTTCATCCTTGGTTTTATATTAATCATTTATTTGATTGATGACTAATTGAGAGTCCCCATAAACTTGCAGTTCTGTAACGTTCCATTCTAAATCCATTTTGATGCCTATGACTAAAGCTTCATATTCTTCAATGTTGTTTTTACATCAGAACAAAATTTTGTAATATTGTGGAATGGTGTACCCTTGGAGTGTGATCAATAAAATTTTTGCCCCTAAACCATTTTGAGTATAGGATCCATCGAAATACAACTTCCATGCCTTGGCTTCCACATTGACTATTTCTGCATTGGGAGATTCAACTTGGAGGGGATGAGTAGACACTAACAGATTTTCAGCCAACTGATCAGAAATAAATTATCCCTTAATAGCTTTACGGTCCACATATTCAATGTCAAATTCACTAAGCACCATTACCCATTTAGAAATCCTTCCAGTTAGGGCTGTTTTGCTAAGAAATTATTTTAAAGGATCAATCTTTGTAATCAACTTCACTTTGTGCATCAACATGTAATGTCTTAGTTTTTGTGAGGAAAACACCATTGCTAGGCGAGATCTTTCCATGAAGCTATACTTTAATTCATTCTTGGTCAAAGTTATACTCAAATAGTAAATAGCTCTTTCTTTTCCTTCACCATCCTCTTGTGCCAATAAGACCCCTAAAGATCTTTTGGTTGCTAAAATGTATAGTAATAATGGTTTTCCTTTGATAGGAGGCATCAAGATAGGTGGTTTGACCAAGTATATTTTCAACAAAGTGAAGGCTTGTTCACATTCCTCATCCCCTGTAAAAATGGCATCCTTGTGTAGCAATCTTGTGAATGAATGACACTTTTCTGCCAATTGAGAATGAACCTCCTAATGGATTGAAGTCTTCCTTGAAGTGACCTCATTTGACTGATATTTTTGGGAGTTTCCATTTCCATTATTTCATGTACTTTATCTGGATCCACTTCTATACCTTTTGCAAAAACTATATAACCTAAGAGTTTTTCAAATTGAACCCCAAAGGCACATTTCTTTGGGTTTAATCTCACTTTAAATTCTTCTAGCCTTGTGAAAATATTTTCAAGTATAGGAAGATGATCTTTTCTTTGATGTGACTTAGCTAAAATATCATCCACATAGTCTTCTAGGAAGGTATGCATCATGTCACGGAAGATAGTTGTCATTTCTCTTTGGTGAATTGCTCTGGCATTTTTTGGACTGAATGACATCACATTCAAAAAAAAGGTTCCCCAAGGACATGTAAAAGAAGTATTTTCTTGGTCTTCAAATGCTATGTGAATTTGATTGTATCCACTAAATCCATCCATTAATGAGAACATAGAATGTCCTTTTGTTAAATCCACTATATCATCAATGCTAGATAATGGAAAATCATCCTTAGGACAAGCAAGGTTAAGGTCTTGAAAATCTGTATATACTCTAATATATTTATCATGTTTGGTAACTGGTACAATGTTGGAGATCCATTCTACATAAGCTATTACTCTTATAAATCCAACCTTGAGGAGCTTTTCCAATGCTACTTTGACTAATAAAGCTACATGTGGATGCATCTTTCTCATTTTTTTCTTTACAGGTTTGATGTCGAGTTTCACATTAATATGGTACATTATGAAGCTTGGATCTAACCCTGGCATGCCAGCATATGACCATGCAAAATTAATTTTCTTTTCTTGAAATAATTTGATGAACTCCTTCCTTTTTGATGGTGTTAATGATGTTGCTAAGTGAATAAACTTTGTTTACAAGTTAGTTCCAATGTTAAAAAATTTCGTTGGCTCTATGAGAGTAGGATATCTCTCATTGTCACATTCTGGTAGGGTATCCAACCTCTCTTCCTTGGGTGCCACAATTGGGTTTTCACCTTTGGAAATATCTGATATTTTACTTTTTTAGGTTCTAGCACTGCCACATGGTGGTTTTCACCACTAGACCTTTTCATTTTTTGAATTTATTTCTTTTATTTTGTGGATCAAGAGGTTGGACCTCTACCTCTATCATCATGTCTAGATTGTATTCATTGGTGGAAGAAGATGGCTCAACCATTTTTAGGTATTGGGCCATTGCATTGTCATTGGGAAAGTATAATAAGTGATTTGGCTCGATTAGGTCCCAATCAATGAGTTTGGGATGAAGCAAGGATAAAGAATCATTAGGGAAGTTTTCATTCAAAGGATTCAAGGACATGACCTCATTTGAGGGTTCATACATTGTATCACTTAGGTCTATAATGTGTTCTTGCTCAATATTTTCCATGGAAGTAGGATCTACATTTTCTACACTAGAGTCCTCATGGATTTCCATGGGAAATAAAGAATGTGGATTAAATATAATGTTTGAATCACCCCTACCCACCCCCATGAAGGTACCCAAGGTTCACCTATCCATTGAGGGTTCCTAGATGCTTGACCTATATTGGATTCTTGAGGTTCATTTGATACTTGTGTAGAATTCAAACCTTTATTCTCATTGTCTTGACCTTTTTCCTTAGGAATGGTAGAAGAAGTGTGAATAACATCAACCTCTTTATCATGATAAGAATCTTTGGATAGGGTATCCCACTCATAATATCTGGAATCATCATCACTCTCTGATCCTACCATGTTTACATGTTCATGAAAATCATGCATAGGACTTGAAATTTCTCCTTTGTCTTGATAACTTATTTTGGATTTCTCATCTTTTGATCTCCAAGAAGGTTCATTGGGTTCTAGCAATCCTCTATTCCTAACTCCTAAGGGTCCTCTTCCCTTGTATCCCATTTTTTTCATAATTAGAAATCCCTTTGCATATTGATCGGTTTGGATATTGATGTCTTGTACTCTTTCCATGGGATTGTTTGAAGTATCTTCCTCTTTGTAGAGCCATTGTAAAAATTCATTGTCCTCCTTTTCTAGGGCTGATTTGTCACTCTCTCTTACAAAATGAGAGTTATATTTGTGAGGTGTATGAGCACTTGATGGTTTCCCATGTGTCTTAGGATAATTTGGCAAATCAAATAGGGAAATGAAATATTCCCCCACTCCTTTAGAATTGATTCTACATTTCTTTTCAAATTTATCCATCATTTCGCTCATATTTTGGTATTGATATTTATTGTGTTATTCTCTGTCATCCTTGGAAGGTCTCTAAATTTCCACCTTTCATGTAGAATTTTTAACTGAATTTTCATGTGAAATTTTACCCTCATAACTCACTTTCTCCTTTCCTTTAGTTGATGTAGATGAGTTAGTTTGATTAGGGTTTGAGGTAGATGTAGCATTTGATGTTAAATTTGATCCTTCCTCTTTAGAATATTTAATTGTGACATTATGGATGACTCCTTCCCTATTAAAAGGAATAACTAACCCATGACTAGGTTTCAATGTGTTTCAATATTGAAAGGGATTAGAATCTCTTCCAATTGTGATTTCTTCACCCATGTGTGGAAATTTTATGCATTGATGATAAGTGGAAGGTACCACTTGCATCTCATGAATCCATGGCCTCCCCAAAAAGATATTATAGGTTAGCTTCATTTCAAGGACTTGAAATACAGTGTCTTTCTTGATAGGTCCAACTTGAATAGGTAAAACAATCATGCCTTTCAAATATATTTCTTCCTCATCATAAGCCTTAATGGTAATCTACTTTTTAGGGTCAATGGATGAGTCAGATAAACCTAAAGACTTGACAAGGTTTAATGTGCAAATATTGAGACCAGCACCCCCATCAATGAGGACTTTCTTTACCCTATGTCTTCAGATTAGGACTTCTATATGCAAGGGAAAATTTTGAGGACGAGTAATCGACATATCATTTTGTTCCAAAAATGAAAGGCAATATGGTGCAATGAGATGTCCTACCATGTTTTGAAACTTATCTTCCTCCAAATTTATAGGAACATTAGTCTCCACTAGGGATTTTTCCAAGATCCCCTTGTGATTGGGAGAAAGTTTTAGTAACTCCAAAATATAAATTTGTGCTGGAGTCTTTTTCAATTGATCAACCAAACTATAAGGCTTTGTTGTAGTGGATAGTTTTTTAGCCAAAATACTTGATTGTGTAGGGCCAATAGGTTTAGGAGAAAACCCTTGTAGGGTAATCCTTGATTCTTTTCCCCTAGTGATTGAATTAGAAGTCTCCACTTTCGGTTGTTCCTTAATCACCACAACATTAACAACATGCTCATGTCTGGATAAGGTATTAATAGTATTGTCATAGTGATGAGCAAAATTGACATTGTTGTTACCATTAGAATTGTTGCCTTGATTGTTCAAATTTGAATACTCACCTTTCTCATGATTAAAGAAAGGTTTCTTAAAGGCTGTATGATCCTGATTGTTTTGTGGCTCTTCTATCTTAATTACACCATTGTTAATCAAATCTTTCGCCACATGTCTTAGGCGCATGCAATCATTGGTTTTTTGTCCTTGACTCATATGGTATTCACAATGGTTGGACGCACTCCACAAATTAGGCTTGGTTTGTGGTCCATAGGTTTGATCCCTAGGAAAGTCAATAATCTTATTAGCAATTATGGTTCTCAATGCATTCTCAAGTGCATCACCCAAAGGTGTGAACGTCCTTCTAGGCATTGGTGCAAAGAAAGGTTTAGGCTTGTTAGCCTCTTGATTATTCCTAAAGTTATTATTATTTTTATTTTTGAGAGGCACTTTGAGTGCTTGACTTGCATTGTTAACTTGAGTAGGTGTTCTTGTGAGAGTTTAGGAGTGGCCTTAAAATTATTATCTTCCACAACTCCATCATTAACCACACCTTTATTGTTGTTCCTAATCCAAAATCGATTATTGTTAGGAGGATTCCTATTTTGATTGTTATTGGAGGTATTGTTGTTGTTATTCTTATTATCCTTATAAATATTAATTTCTCCACTTTTAACCAATACCTCCTCCTTGGTAACTCTGTTCTCAATGAGGTATTTGAAAGACCTAGGACATTGCAACCTTAATCGATAATTCATCTCATTACTCAAGCTATTAATGAAGATATACATCTTCTCCTTTTCGAGTACACTTTGAGGGTATCTAGCAAATCCCGCTCTCCACCTTTGTAAGAAAAGTATGAATCCTTCTCCCTCTTGTTGCTTGGTATTACATAATTTAATTATCGTAACCTCATGTTTGATATTATAGGAATAGTGAGTTACAAATTTGGAGGCCAATTCCTTGAAAGTACGGATGTCAGAGGGTAACTTGGAAAACCACTCCATTACCGTGCCTCCTAAACTTCTAGGGAATAACCTCATTAAATATGTTGTTTCATAGATGAAATCCAATCTCAATGCACAAAATTCCCTTAAATGATCTTGGGGATTGGATGCTCCTTCATACTTGTCGTATTTAGGAAAAACAACAATACTAGGGAATGGTACCATAATTAGTGTCTTGTCGAATGGAAAAGGACACAAAACCTTGATATAAAAGGGTTTATGAGCCCCACTTTGTTTCATTGTTGCCAATTTCATTTGGAATAATTTAAATTTTTTGTTCATTATGTCGATCGAGTTTGCTTCTTCTTTTTTTTGCTTGAGTTGATCAACATCAAAATTGTGAGAGATTTTAGTCCCCACTTGTGCTAAGTCTAGGAAATACTTCTCCCTATCCATTTCTAATACTTTGTCCATGAGTTTCATGAAGAATGGAATTTGGACCACCTCATTAACCTTTTTCTTTGGTTTCCTCTTCATCATTAGGGTCCACATTTCCACCATTGTTATGAGGGTCTAACCCTTGATTTTGAGGGTCTATTCCTCTTCCATCGGCCCTATTGTTAATGACCTCTCCATTTATGTTATTATTATTGTTATCTCTATTGGCATTGTTGATTAGGTCAAGATCCATATTTCCAAATGGAAATGTCATGTTTGGTTCTACTTCCTTGTTTGTTTGTTGAGTTGGTTGTTGTGAAGAAGTAAAATCGTCACTAAGAAAAGGAAAGTCTTACCTTAAGTAAGTTATGTCGGATTGCAGGGTAGAATTAACATAATGTGATTGGGTGAAATCAAGCATGAGCGTTGATCAAGAAAACTCTACTTTTTCCACCTCTTTGAACAATCCCTTAATGATTTTGCAAATTATCCAACAATGGGGGATTTTGATCAGACTGAAAGTATGCACAGGTAGAAACTCCAAAAGGGTATCCAAAAATATGATCAAGTTGTTTTCAAACCCTCAAGAAATGTCCACTTTCTTCCCCTCTTTGTTTATGGGTGTCACTTTACACCGTGTAGGTGTCACTTTTCACCGTATAGACGTCACTTTTCACCGTATAGGCATCAACTAGAATTTGTCTATATGGCACTCTGTAGGTTGCATGCGACATTTTCCTATTTGTAGGCATCATTTTAATGTTCACGGGAGGCATTTTCCAGTGACTTAGGTGTCACTTCAGTATTAATAGACATTATTTCAAATGTGTAGGTGTCACAAAAAGTGTTTTAGGTGTTGTTTTTCTTCTCGTATGCGGCACTTTGTTGATTAGGATTGTTTTCACAGTTTTTTAGGGTTTTTAAAAGTTTAATGCTGTGATCAGATCTGTTTAACTAGATTCTAGTCTAAAATTGTAAATACAAACATAACACAAACATCAAGTTTGCATCATAACCCTAAAACACACTAATGTGTATGTTCTTGGTCGTTTCCACGGGTCTTAAACAAGAATCGATTCCAATCAATCTACTTAGAGTTAGATTTGGCTTTTAAAACATTGTTGGCTCTAAAAGGTAGCTTTCTACTTATCAAGGATTTATTGAAAACCTCTATTCTAGATCATGAAAAGTTCTTTTACCCCCTTGCAGGCTTCCCACACACACAAAAGTACAATTTTGCACAATCCCAAAGGATGACTAGAGGAAGTGAAGAAACTTAAGCACAATCGAGTCACTACAACCCATTAAGGAAGAGTACATTTATTTATAGTGTGTCAGATAGTATCACGGCTTAAGCAATTGTCTCCCACTTTGGTTCATTCCCTCTCACCATCCTCATAAGGATGTACTCGGGAGGTAGGCACTCTAAATATCTAGATTATCTATCATATATAGAAAACGAGAAATTGAACTTAGTTCAACAAGTTCAGGAATTTGTTTCACTCAAAGAGTGAATAGCATATCCCTATTGTTTTTCTTTGTTCCAAACACTTCAAGCACTTATTGTTCTTTTTCAACCTCATAACAAAGAGGTTCTTAAAAATGAAGTGTATGGTTCAATTATCCTCCCTTTCTTTCTACCACTCTAAACTCAACATTTTAGCATTTTTGATCAACTTTGAAAAGTTGAGAGAATATACCTAATGTTTTGTTCAAGATGGACAATAATAGGGTGTCCCTATTTAGCTAGATTTAAATTAATTTTCCACAATTTAAGCAAAGAAAGATTGATGAGAAAAATACCTCTTTCAAAGCTAGCAAAGGCTAGACGCTTTTTCGAGGTTTTTTTTTTGCATTTTTTATTTTCTCGCTCACCTAGTGGCGATTGTTCCCTCTTCAGCTCCACCAGCAAGTTAGTTGACATAGACAATCAAAGTGAGAAAAACAAAAGACAATTGAAATGTAATTAAGTCTCTTAGCAAGATTTACACAAAAACACCTAAAAAACTTATTGCATTCAATAAATTCAAGGAGGGAAATTTATTCTTGTAATCACTAGTAACCTTGATATAATGCTTAAATAACCCTTGTTCATTCTCTAAATTATCCAAAATTGAAGCACTATGAAGTTCTTTCAAGTACTTGTTTTGAACCCTTACCTCTTTATTTGGCCTTTTTAGGTGCACTTTTGGTTTTGTACTTTTAGGTGTCTGTTCATCTACAGAAAACACAGTAACAGAGAGTTAAAAATCTAAATTTATTAATCTAAAAACAATAAAACATAAACTACAATAGGCATCATTTAACAACTAACAAGTGCTATTTTGCAGTGCCCTACGTGTGACTTTTTAGTAAGCTAGGTGTGACTTTGCAGTCAGCTAGGCATGATTTAACAAATTAAAGGTGTTAAACTTTAAGTCATAGGAAGTGAAAAATGTGCAAATTGTGAAACAAAAATGTTAGCAGGCAGCAAAAGCATGTTCATAGACATGATTTCCTGACTCATAGGCATCGCTTTACGAGAACAGGCGTGACACTTTATCTTGCAGGCGGTGAAAGAAATTTAAGATAGAAGAGGACTGATCTTCATAGGTGTCAATTTTCTACTGATAGGCATCACTTTGCTGCTAGTAGGTGTCACTTCAACCTGCAACCTACAAAGTTAGTGGAAAATGCACCAAAAATACATGAAAATGACAAAAAATGAGATTTGGTGGGCACCATTTATGTATGTATAATTTATACCTTCATGAAATAAAGGTGCTATCTATCAATTCTATGGAAACAATAGTAAAATTTAATCTAAGAATTGACAAATAAAGAATTTAACATCTCATGGATCTCTAACTAAGCTTTTCTAATAGAGCTCTCAGCCTTAATCTCTACTAGTGACAATCCTAGAATAAGAAATTGATAAAGATAATGCCTAGCTAGCTCTCAATTCTCTCCATTTGATATGATATTAGATTCAAATACTCCCCATTATGCTAAATTTCTATGATATGCTTGTTATGTACCAAAATTTGCACCCGATGCCAAACTGCAAGAGTTTAGCAATTCTGGTATAACATGGGAATCACTTCGATGTGGGACATTTGTAAATGAAGTGAGACCTCCGGGTTCTAGGCCGGTTCCTGTAAAATACTGAATGATGCTCTACCTAAACTTAGAAAAACCTTGAAACTTGATGGGAAAAGGGTTAGAAAGAAGCAGGAACAAAAATCTA
>MU227568.1:2425229-2451134 GCA_018584345.1 Thuja plicata
ACATAGATGCTGTCATTTTTTATAATATGTTGGCTTCTCTGAAGAAATCGTGGCTTCTAGTTGGAAAGAAGTGTTTGCTTTTTTTTTTTTTTTTTGTTGCTACAGATAATTCCATGGCTGCTGACTTTTTGAAAGAAGACGTCTGATCTGTCTCTGCATTTTATTGAAAATCTAAAATTTGCTTTATTGAACTCGTGGCCTCTTGCTATTTTTTGCAATGTTATTCTAGAAAATTTGTGACTTCATTTGCTGCTATGAAAAATGTTATTCTGGAAATCTGCATCTTCATCTGCTGTAGATTACTCTTTTCCAATTGGGGCTGGCTTGAATAGAACTTTCTTTTTGTTTACCATAAACCTCAAAGAAATGTAACCTTTTGCTGGAAATTTTTTTTGCAAAAACTGAAATCTGATCTTCTGTAGTTTAAAATGTGGACTCCATGAAAGAAAACTGCTCTCCTTTAATGTCTGATGGCTCTTTTAAAAAAAAATGACCCTTGTTTGGAAGAAAAAATGTAGCTAGATGCATACTGCCACTCATACGTTAAAACATCCTTCAGACCCTTCAGTTCCTATAACTCCTACAATCTAATGTTGCCTTTCATCTACTCCTTGATGCTTCCTTGATATCCAATGACATTTTTAGCAGCCTAGAAACTGCCCCATGACTGTAAGATACTTGTATCATAATACTCATTGGCACATGTTGGTATTGCCGTGATTCCCAGTTTAACTCTGATATTCTGATTTTGTGAATATGATATTTGATCATTTAAAGTTTGTCTCTCAGTGGCATGCTGGGCTCGAACCCTTGTGGGAGCCACATTTTGCATCCACATGCCACTGTCAGACACCTGTCATTGCCCATGAAGCAAACTTGTTAGGATAAAACATTGTTTTTCTTTTTATTTTTTGGATTTTGCAATGGTATATGTTCATGTTATGAATGGTCGATGTAGGTTTCAGTCATTGCTTAGAACACAAAGTTCTAACATCAATGTTCTTCCTAATTTATAGGTGCAGGGCAGCGGGAAACAGAATGCGGGACACGAGATCAAGAGACAACGCCATCTTTCATACCTTTGCCAGTCATTCAGGAAATGACTGGCCCCTATCTCACCTGTTTCTCTTTACTTTATAGCATGTACATATATCATTGTAAAATAGGAAAAATAATGTCTTATCTTATCAAAGCTAGTTTCACGGCTTGTGTGAAGCATTTGAGCACTTTGATGAATAAAAAATAGAAAGGATTGAGTTTACTTCTGCATCATGATAATCTATTACCTCCTATGACTTCAAAGATATTGCATTTGATTTGTTTGGTCAACCAAATTTGGCATGTGGAAAAAATTTGGTAACAATGCTCTCAATTTCTCTCAATTTGCTATAAAATGTCTATATTAAGGATGCTTTGTATTCAATTTTTTTAGGATCCTTTATGCTCTCAAAATGGCTTCTATTTATAGGATTTTCCCAAGGGTAGGGGGTAGAGTTACTTGATCATGATTAATCCATGCTTGAGTGAGAGGATTTGAGATGGTTTCAAATGGAGGGACAATTTAAATGGTTATCTCAAAGGTTTGGATAAAGGGACAAATTTGAGTGATTGAGATTGAAAGTTCAAAATGAGTGATTGAGATTGCAAATTAGGAGTGATCCATGTGCTTTGTGTTCTGAATTTTCATTGGTATCTCAAATTCATGTTGAAGGATATTAGAATTTATTGAATACCATCAATTAGTCTAATTAGCCATGTAGGGGAATAGGTTCAATTTGATTTTTAGTTTAAACTATACAATTAATTGATTAAAATCAATTGTATAGTTTGATTAATCCCTTTAAGATTATATTTAATCATATGATGTCACTATTTATTTAATTGAAACCTAGTAATGAGTTATTTATTCCCTTTTTCCAATTTGATTGATAAATGTCCATTTGAAATTGATCCATTTTGATGGAATTTAGAACATTTGGCTGAGATTTGCAAATTTTCTTGATAAGAGGACACCTGTCCAGTTTTAGGTGTCTACAGCATGTGCCAATCTTAGACAACATCATTCAAAATATTTTGAAGGATCTTTATTATTGTTTTATTAGACACCTCTTCTTAACCGTTGCCTTATGGATAATAAATGTTGGAAAATCCATGATGGATTTTGAACTTCTCACAAAGCTTTGTAACATATTTATTTTGAAATGAGATACTATGATCAATAATGATAGCTAACGGAATTCCATAGCGGAAAATGATATAATTGAGAATGAATTTTAAAAATTTCTTTCCTATTATATATGTCATAGGGATATCCTCCACCCATTTGTTAAAATACTCAGTGGTCATTATGATATACTTGTAGCCATTCGAAGACACGGGTGTAATCTTCCCTACAAGATATCAAATGCCCATTGAGAAAAGGGCCATGGAGAAATAACTAGTTGTAGATCCTGCGCTGGAGCATGAACCAAATTGCCATGGATCTGACATTTTTAACATTTTTTAGCAAACTTGTGGGCATCTTGCTCCATGGTGGGCCAATAATATCCAACTCTTACTAGCTTGTTAGCAAGATTTAAACCATTAAATTAATTTCTGCAAATACCATCATGGAACTCATGTAAAGTAGTTTCAGCCTCTCGCTAATCAAGGCATCTGAGGAGGGTTTGGTCAAAGGCTCTCCTATAGGGGGTATCACTGATGATTACATAGTGGGAGGATTGATGGATAAGGGCTCAATGTTTTTTTTGAGATAGGGAAGGAGGTAAGATCTAGGCATCTTGGAAATCATAAACATCTTGGTACTAAGGGGAATCAGGACCAACAGTATCACACACAAGCCCAGATTGTAGAATATTAAATGCAGGAAGAAACAACCACTTGATGAGAAATTTGCATCATTCTTCATTGTTTGGCATGTCAATCATAGAGGCGATAGTAGCCATATCATATGTCTATTTATTGTGTACCTTGGGAAGTTGCCGAAAGCTTATTGTAACAAATTGATCCTTTAGAAACTTAGCCAATTGTTTCTAAGGTACTAAATTTTCATCTTTTGTTTCATAGTCATCAGTTACTTGTCAGGTGACTAATTGGGAGTCGCCATATACTTTGATATGCTATATTTTCCATTAAATAGCAAGCTTGAGTCCTGTGACAAGGGCTTCATATTCGATGATGTTTTGATTACGGTAAAAATAGGTTTTGAAGGGACCCCGAAACCCTTTAACAAAGCCAAGAAAAGAAAGGCATTAAAGCCCAGAGAACAACAGGCTGCCCCAAGGAAGGAAGCAGGCTATAGAGGGATAGATCCCAGATTTAACAATAGGCAGAAGCAAAGAAAAAATAAAAATAAAACACTGGAAGGAAAACAGAGAGAAGAGCTGCCAGCACCGAGATTAGAACAGATGTTGTTGGTGCATAAAAATGCAATTTTGTAGGATTTTGGTATTACATCGCCTTGTGGAATGACAAACATTATTCCTTCTCCTGATGCATGTCTAGTGTGTGAGTCATCAAAATAAATTTTTCATTCATTAGAGTTGGTGAATGTTAAAATAGACTCATCTAGAAATTCTGAGAGGAATGGGTGATCATCTAGAATTGGTGTGTCTACAAGCTGATCTGCTATCACCTGACCTTTAATTGTTTTTTGGTCTACATGCTCAATGTAAAATTCACTTAGGAGAATGACCCATTTGGATAGGTAGCCTGTGAGAGCTGATTTTCCTAAAATAGATTTCAATGGGTCAATCTGGGACATGGACAAAGTTTCCTGATGTAGCATATAATGTCTTAATTTATGTCTTGGGAAAACCACATCAAGACAGGCTCGTTCAATGAGTGAAAAATTCAATTCATATCCAGCTAGTGACAACTCTTTCTCTTCCTTTTTCATTATTCTATGCAAGAAGAGCACCTAATGTAGTTTCTATAGAAAAAATATACAAGATGAATGGTTTGCCTGGAATGGGAGGCATCAAAATTGGAGGATGTAATAGATATTCTTTGAATTTTTGGAAATATTGCTCACATTTTTCATTCCATTGAAAAGTCACACCTTTATGCAACATATTTTGGAAGGATTGGCACTTATGTGCGAGTTGCGCAATGAACCAATAGATAGACTGTAATTTCCCTTGTAGACTTTGTATCTTTTTTAGAGTATTTGGCAGGGGCATCTCTAAGCCAAATACTCAAAAAAATCTTTCACCTTTTCAAGATCCACTTTAATACCTCTTTGAGAATTAATATAGCTGAGGATTTTTCTAGAAACCACTCCAAAAACACACTTTTTGGGATTTAAGTGAAGCTTATATCCTTCCATTCTCTCAAATATTTTGGCCAGAATGCTTAAATGATCTTTTCTAGTAGTAGAATTGTAGACTAGGTAAACAACATACTCGTCCATCAAGACATGAATGAAATCATAAAACATTGTGGTCATTGCTTGCTAATATGTTTCTCTAGCATTCTTAAGGATGAAGGGCATGGCATTCCAATAATAAGTTCCCTAAGGACATGTGAAAGTTGTCTTTAGTTGATCTTTAGGAGAGATGTATATTTTATTGTAAGCAGAGAAACCATCCATCAGTGATAGTATCTCGTATTGTGTAGTCATGTCGACAATGATGTTGATATTAGGCAAAGGAAAATCATATTTAGGGAATGCTTTATTGAGATCCCACAAATCGATACATATCCTTATTCCCCCAGTGTGTTTTCTGATAGGTACCAGTTTAGAAATCCAGCCTGCATAATCTATTGGTCTGATAAAAACAACATCCAATAACTTCTTCAATTCTACTTTTACCAATATAGCTACTTGGGGATGCATTTTCCTTAATTTGTGTTTGACTGGTTTCACACTTGTCTTCAAAGGTAGGTGGTGAAGAAATAATTCAGGATCTAGACCAGGCATATCAGTGTAGGACTAGGAAAAATTAATATGTCTCTCAAGAAAGAATTTGACAAATTATTCCTTCTCTTCTTGTGATAGTGATGCTGCAAAGTGTAGGATTTTTAGGTTGTTCAGTGTTCCCAAGTTGATTTCCTCAGTCATTTCAATTAGCAATGTTGACTTCTCCTTCAAAGGGGGTATGTCCAATCTTCCATCCTTGGGTTCCTCAAAGAGGTTTTCACCCTCAGATACATCCTTTATTTTTTAATTTTGTATGGTCAACTGGCACCTTTCAGTTTTCACCAAAAGTCCTATTCTTTTCAATTTTTCCTTTTTTAATTTTATTATTTTCATTTTTGCAAATGGAAGATGGATTTGAATCCCAAAAATATGTTGTAGCAACAAGGTCAATAGATAACCCTACTTTATGATGGCCAGATGGCATGCCTTCTCAGAGCTCAAAGAATTCCTCTATTGCTTCATCTTTTTTGAAGAAATCTAAGCTCAGCAATCCTTGTTCATCCCAATCAATAAGTTCAGGGTAAACTAGTGGGATGTCATCGTCAGTAGTGAAATTTTTTTCAAAGGCAGGGGTAAGGGAAAAAGATGTAAATATCATTTTCATCATAGTCAGAGGCTTTGTGTACAAAAGGTTTAGGACTAGGATCCTAGAAAATAATAGTCCAGGGATCAAAATAGGTTATTGGAGGAGGTGTTTCGTAAACGTGTTTATCTTCAGTTGGTGGGTCATTGGATTCCAGGAGGACATAGTCAAGATCATAATAAATAGAGGAATATGAAGTCCATTCCCACTCATTAGAATCGGTAGTTTCAGAACGGGGAACCTCAAATGCCTTGTCATCATTCAAAACATCCACATTTTTACATGAGGCCACTTTAGTATTAGAAGAGCCAATTCACAATGTTTTAAACATAACCTCACTTGATATATTAAATTGAGGGATGCATTTATTTTCTAATTCTTTCCATGACCTTATATTACCTATTAACTTAGAATATCATTCCATTTCTTGTCCTCTGAGGATTCTAGGAAAGAGTCTCATGAGATATGTGTCATCATGGTGAACTTTGATGCAAGAAGTATAAAAATCCCTAACATGATCCATTGGATTACCTTTTCCTTTATACTTTTCAAATTTGGGTACTTCAAAGTTCTTTTGAAAAGGAGGCATGTAAATTCTTTCATCAAACAAATTAGGACATAGATCTCATTCCGTATAAAGTGTCTTCTTGTCCTTGAATTATATGGCATTCAGTTGTTTCTATAAACGTTGGATTTGGTGAACCATGTTGTCATTATGTGAAGAATTCACTACTTTTACATGTGTATCAAAATGATGTCTTTCCTTACAAGCGCTCGGGTGCTGATTATATTATGAAGTCTCTGATTTCGATGATTCAAATGAGATTTCCTAGAGTGGCACCTTTTGTTGTCTTACATGTTGTTGAGGATCTTCCACGTGTTGTTGGTTTGTTGGTGGAAGTCTATATTGTTGACCTTGTGTCACATAGTATGGTTGAAAAACATGTTTTTGATACCTTGGTGCATACTGTTGTTTTTGAGATTGTACCATATGCCATGTTTGTTGCAAAACATTTTGTTGTTGTGAAACATATTATTGTCATTGTGTAATACCCACCCCTTAGTTTTCCTTTTTGTGCAAGTTTTTAAACTCTTTTAGACCTTTGTATGTATGTGTTAGTTATTTCAGTTGATCTTGAGGATATTAATGTATTACTTTCATTATGTTATTGATCCATTGTTTAGTTATATTATATCATTTATTTTCATATAATTTATAATTTTTTCATGTTGGTTATGTTTATTTTATGAAGTCATTTTGATTAAGGTTTTCTAAAAATACTGATCGTATACCTGTATGCACATGGATTGTCATTATGTATTACATTACTGTTTGATGTATTTGGTATGGTATGGGACAGAGTCGTAGTTACTTGCTTCAGTGAGATCCACATGATAAACTGGTCTCAACCATTGTTTTTTATATTATATGTATGTATATGTTCATCTTTGTGATGACAAGTTTGTAGGTACTAGGCTACGTCTTTCCTGAATTGGCAGGAGTGAGCATGCCCTATCGCAATATCTTAATAGTAAGAGAGGTGAGATAATATTCAAGCCTAAATCCATACCCTAAACCCTTATTTTGTCCTAGAAATGGACAAGGATCTAATTGAATACCCTGTCAAAATCTGTCAAGTGACGTGGATTCATGAGCCTTGATGTGTGTGCTTATGTGTCTGTTTCAGTTGTTTTTCTCATTAGATGGGTTTTGTTGATTTAATGATGCTTTTGGCTTGATTTATTGAATTAAAAATATGGTAAATATTAATGTTAATAATTGCACCTTTAATAAGGTTAAAACATTGAGATATTAAATATATGGCCATTTAATAATTAAATATTAATTAAATACCTATATTTAATTAATCAATTTAATTATTAAGTCTTGATTTAAATAATTAAGATTTAATAAATATTAAATTCAATAATTGTAATTAATTATGCAATTGAATTATTAAGTAATACTTTAAGTTGCGTGATTAATTGATTTATTTAAATTGAAATATATTCTCATACATTTTCAATTATGACTTTGTTCTTATATTATAAAGTTGAGTTGTGCATCCTTTAAGTGAAAATTGAAAATAAAATATTTCTTTTAATTATTAATTAGATAATTAATATTCCCTTTAGGGTTTCACTTTTTAAAAACCTAATTGCCTGATTATCTATATCTTTGGATTGAAAGCCATTTGGAGGTGGTTCAATCAGGGAGAAGGAGAAATCAGGTGATTGAGGATTTGTGAAAGCTTAGGAGTATTTTGGATTTGATTTTTTCTTTGAATTTGGATTTTGTTCCTCTCATCAGTTATTTAGATAGGATCTTGATCTTATTAATTCTAGCTTTCATATCCTTGTCTTCTATGCATCTGAAATTTTAGGATCCTTTATTTGAATCTTCCTTATTTGTTATCATGTGATTTGATTTCTTAAAATTGGAAAAATATGTTATTGGATTAATTTTGTGGTTTCCTTCATGTTTGCATGTCAGATCTGTGTTTCTAGGCTTAAGGTTTTCATTTAAAATTCATTGGTTGAATATGGGCATCAGGGTTTTTAATTGGAGTGATTTAGTTTTCAATATTGGCCTTAGGGTTTCAAATCTGTGAAAAATATCTTCTTTGTGAGAAATTTGATAATATTGTCAAATGGATATTAGGATTCAGATCTGAAATCCCTTACCTTGGAAATAAAATTGCACCCTTACCAGGTTTCTGTCCAAAAATTGGGTCAAGATTTGCATGGAAACAAAAGAATAGAGTTAATTACATGTGTTTAAAAATTCTCTTAAAAAAATAAAGAATTAATATTAAATTTAGAATGTTTTCCTTGGTTTCATCAAATTGCATACTTTAATAATTAAGTAATTTAATAATATTACATGTAGATCTACAATTGCATAGTAAAATATAAAATGAGGATAAATGCATGTTCTCTCTTTTATTATAAAAATCAATTAAATAAGATTTTTTAAAGAATAAGTATTTATAAGATATATTTATTTACATGTTATTTAAGAATGATTTATTTATTTGTATTAAAATAATTCTTGTTGGAATTTGCATGCAATAGTATTCTATTTTTAGAAATTATGTTTCTTTAGAAATTATATTTTTAGAAATTCTATTTAAAAATTTAAAAAAAAAATAAAAAATATTAGAAGTGGCATGGAGTGGTATTCTATTTTTAGAAATTCTATTAAAAGAAAAACTTTTTTGAATTCGTATGTAGTGGTATTCTATTTTTAGAAATTATATTAAAAAAACTTTTTTGAATTCGCATGGAGATTTTAACTCATTTATTTATGTAATTTGGAATTACTTATAATGATCTATTTTTGTACGCTTATTTCAAAAGCTTTGAATGTTATGTGGATGATTCCAATAAACTTTTACTTGTAATTATATTTGAATTTTAGCAATTATTAAAATAGATTAATTTATTTGTTAAATTTTATAAATTAATCTATAGGGGTTTTATTGTAAATTTTCTTTAGAAAATTTAATTATAGTGTTGTTAGTAATTTTATTAGATAAACTAATTTGCGTAGTGCTTACTATAAATGAGTTTATCACTAAGTTTTTTTAGTCTTTCTGGAATCGTATTTATTATTTCATGATGTGTTTTCTGAGTGAATGTTAGATAGATTGTGTGTTTCTCTTCTTTATGAAACCGCAATGTGTCAGGTGTACGTTGGGATCAGATGACTTTTAGGGTGAAAACTAGAGGTTTTGGGGTTTCTATTTCTATGGTGTTTTTTGTACTTCAGTACATGTTGATGTTGTTATCGATTTTGGTCTCGATCTTTATACCAAACCTGATTTGTCTGAACTTGTCCTATGTGCTTCTTTGAGAGTATTTATGTTTTATGGTTAATTGAGAACCAGTGTATTCCTGTATGGATGGTGTTGACGAGACTTTGTGATTGGCTCCACCAATAGAGAAAAAGTTGTCACCGGGTACCATGGTACTGGCCAACTCCACCTGAAGAGGTTTACTAGAGAATGAATTCTCCTAGCCTCCAAGCACCTGGTAGTTGGGTCTCGACACTGCGGTGGAGCTAAGTTGGGCAGGTGACTATTGTTTGAGGGGATAGCTTGTTTTTACTCATCTCTTCCTGGGATTTCAATGTGAGTGGCTATTTCCTGTAAGCATTTAGACTTAATAAATAAATTAAAAAAGATAGATGAAAGTTAAGATATATTTCTACTTATAGTTGCGCAATACATGTTCAAACATAAACAATGCTCCAATACCAAAAATCCAAACTAAATATCAAATACACACAGAACCAGAAATTCACATGCATTTAATGGAAAAGGGAGATAGAACATTAACTAAATGCAAAATATTAGAGCAAAGGACATGAGAAAACATACAACACAAAAGATCTCGCTACTTTAGAGATCAGAACAATGAATAACATATAGCCGCAAGATGTTCTCCCTTCTTCATTCACTCGAATGGTTCCAGGATCACTAGCGAGTACATCCATGGATCTAAGGGAGAATTCCAAGCTACTGAGAACAACTAAGCATTGAGCTCCTAAAAACAACTGAAATTAAAATGCTATGTTTCTATTACTTGTTGGACCACAAAATCATCAATTTTTCTGACCCTTGTTATGGTGTCGGACTTCTTATTTATACACAAATTTGACCTAAAATCTAACCTAATATAATTGTACACTTTCCAAATATAATACATTATCCTATGGCTGGTACTACCTGTGCCACTTACAATAACCTCAAAATGTGCAGAGGTCAAACAAGACAGAAGAAAAAGATAAGAGGAGAAATATAGAAGAATCAACCTACAAAAGAGAGCTAAGGTACTTATGGAAGAAATCTAATTGTCTTGGTATCCTAGGCTACATGCCTCATAAATTCCAATTGTGGCTCCCTGTCTTCGATGTGTACCAAGTAGTTAATGCAGGAGCGGCACCTTAGGGGAATCATCTGTCAGAAAAATCTCATCTGCCTGATATATCTTATCTGGATCACCTACCTTCTGATCCTTATTAATTTCTGATAGCGATCGGTTGGCTCTGGGGAACTTGAACATAGATCACTGTCAAGAATACAAAATTGGGACCCAAAATTCCAAAGTTCGGGAGCTTATGCTCAAAAAATAATGAATTTGCAAAAATTCACCCTACTGGTAGAAATCTCTAAAGACCAAAGAAACTTACTGTTCCTTGTTCTTTTTGAAGGCCTCCAAAATCTAGATAATTCCTTCCTCATCCACCTCTTTGATGGAGTCTCAGCGGTCGTTGAAAACCTTGAATTGCTCCTCAACATTGCCGACCCCCTCCTTGAATTCTATAGCTACCTTCACTGCATCGTAGGCCCAGAGCATCATTTTGGTTAGATGGGAAATTTTCCCTCCATCAAAATCTCTAGAAGAATGGTACCGTGACTCCATCAACTCATCAAATTTGTTCAATAAAAAATCCTCCATAGCACATATCCTGGTGGTGAAGGGGTCAAATTGCGAAACCCTTGTTACAACTATCATATATGTATTTAAAGAATTTTGGACTTCCAGAATCCTATCCTTAAGGGCCACTACCAGTTTCTTGCTTTTTTCAATTTTGATACCAAGTCTGGAGTATTGGATCCAAAGGAACCCAAAGGGTTCATCTCCCAAAATACCTACTTCTGTGATGAATTCCTCTTCAAAGTTCATTATATCCTCTAGTTCGGACCTCTACTCTTCATAATTTCCCATTTCTACCTCCCATAGGTAGACGAGGTCATTCACCTGGCCCAAGATGTTATGGCCTGATAGAGGTCTAGGAGTGTCACTACCAGGAAGTGCCTTACGCATGTGATCTACTTAGTGACCCACCCATCAATAGCTTTTGCTTTCTTCTTCATGGCCCTTAGAGTATCAATGTCACCCTAAAGGAGTGGTATTCCAGATGTGGAGGCTTCTGGATGGATCATGGATAATGATTGTGTTAGTTCAACAAGAAGCTTGAGGAGATTTACATTATTTTCTTTTTCCTCCAGCTTCTGTGCCTATTTATTGTATCAGGCCTCAATTGCCTGGCTCGCCTATTTCAATAGGTTGAATTCTCCCTATTTGTCTCTCCTCCCCAATTGAACTTTTGTAATGGTATATTTTGTAGCTCCTACTTCTTCTTCCTCTACATCTGGGGGAGTTGTTTCTACTACTATGATGGTACTTACTCTCAGACCGGTCCAAAGGGTATGGACGGTCTGGGCCTTCTTAGGCTTCTGAGCCTCTTGATTCTGGGCCATCATTTCGGCTAGAGAGAGGGGAACTCTCACTACTATTGGGGCCTTCCTTTTTCTTTACTCTACTAGTCACTATGGTGGTGGTAGTGGTCTTATGGCTAGGTCTTGGATACTAGGGTTTTCTTCAAGAGTTGTCCACTCTTCTTCGGCATCTACGCTATCTGTGGGCTCCTTTTCTCTACTCCTGTGATTCCCTATTTCTCCCACCTTGGTGGAATTTTCATCTATGGTGTCGGGGACCCCATCTTTCCCAATACTTGTAACATCTACATCCATGTCTTTAGGGTTCTCCCCCATGCCTTGTTGCAGCTAGTTATCTTTGACATTATCCACTGGGACATTCTCCTCCAAGGGGACATCTTCTGGAGGGGTGAAGGTGTCTGACCTAGATCTGGCTGTTGGGCTGTGAAGACCACCTTGCTGAATGTTAGGCTTCTAGGATAGTTAATCCCCTAGCTTAACTAGAGGCATCTAGAGCGTGACCACTGGGGGTACGGTTTCTCCCGAAGGTCTGATTTCCCTAGCCATTATCGGCTTCTCATCTTGTGTTTTCCTTTCCTTTGTCTCGGTCCCCGAGACTAGTGTTTCTTCAGTACTTGGTACATTCACCAATTCTTGTTCTTTCTCCTATTATTTCTCCTTTTCTTTCTTGCGGACCCCCTCTTCTAGAGAAATTTCCTTTTGTTTCCTTTTTTCCTCCTCGGGGATATTTTCTGCCTCTTACGTGGTGATCTCTTCTACTACCCTCTCAACATCTTCATGTAGATTTACCAGATCATCAATCTAGAAGATGTCATTAAAAATATCATGGGGAGGGGAGGCCTTTGGATGATCTTATGCTTTAGGGCTGGAAGGGATAACCTCTGGAGGAATGTTTCCCAATTACCCGAGGCTTACATCTGCACTTGGTGGAGGATTATCCACCCTTGGCCTCTTTCTTCTTGTTTGCATTAGGACCCTGATGTCCATGATAGATGCATTCTCATCCTCTATGTTCACCACCTAGCTCATCAAAGCTACAAGTGATGGTGATCCTAAAGGGAAGGCGTACCCCACTGGTGTAATTGGAATGCCAAGAGAAATCCTTGCGCTCACTATTTCTCCCAGTTGCCAGGATGATTCAAGCTTGGTGTGGAGCTTTTACATAATTAGTGGTAGAACTAATGGTAGGGCTGGGGCCGGGGTGCTCTCCTTTACTTTCCCCTTGTCTCTGCTCTTCCCGGCTACTCTGGAGGTTGAAGAGGACCCCCACAAAATTGGATCCGGGCAGGTGATTTTGTTGCACACTTCTGCAAAATATTTTTTGCTGCATTGCACAACGCCTTTGGTGACGTCCTCAATTTCTAAATTCTTTGGGTTGTCCCAATCCATTAGAGGGAGATCCAACTTGTCAATTCCCTGTAGTTTGTAAGATGGGTCCTCCAGGATCTTCATCATTCCTTTGGTCATCCTTGAGTATCTTTGCTACCGAAATTCAAAGTCATCTTGGCAATCTGCCCAAAAATCCTCCAAGTGAGGCTCGTGGGGTATGGATGCTCAGGGAAGTGTTGTGTTTATCTTGTTGAGTGGGTCAAAATTGTTCCTCGCCAGGTAGACCTCGGCCAACCCTAGACTCTTTAACTCATTATCAGCCTATTTGGCCGCTGTAAGGCTGCAAGAATAGTTCCTGCAAATGATTGGGAATGGGATGGAGGTAACTTTCTTTACTCCATATAATGCATGAAGCTCTAGAATTTTCCTACAGAACTCTATCAAAATAATCCTATCCCCATAATGCTTGGGTAATAGGTAGGGCTTGCCAGAGAATCCATTCACTCAAATGTAATAATATTGATGAAATTGAATGAAATAATTTTCGTATGTACTCACCAAGGCCATAGCCTCCTTTGATAGCCGATAACCAGCATCTCAAGATGGTATTAAAATGTTGAAGTAAACAAAGGTGTTGTTTACTTTGAAAAAAATGGGGAAGCTGGCTGCCCATTGAATTTAGGGAAAATGGTCCCACGGAGCACTCTGGCCGGGCCCAGTCCCAAGGATGCCCACTATAACTAAACCTCAAATTATGGGTCTCTATTGTGCCAGTGCCCATAAAACATATGAAGTCATGTAGAACTTTGATGTTCCGCTGACGTTTTTCAATTGAAAATCTACATGATTGGAAACAATGGTTTCCCATTCTAAATTATCCCCATTGGTAGAGATGTCGTACAAGAAGTAATACATCCATGGTGAGAACTCTCAAGCATGAGATTATTAGAAGACCTGACATAAGAAGATAATCCCCTCTTGGATGGTTTCTTTGAAATCTATTTGAGGGATCTCCAACTTCATCTTCTTGTAGTCTTTCCTTGGTGTCTTCAGCTAGCAGTTATTGAGAAGCTGTCGAGTGAGCTATAGAACTTTGTCAAAATCCTATAGGGAGGTGGCATGAGAGATGACAATAGAATTGGAAAAATGGGGGATTCCCAGCCCTGAACCAAATGTAGTAGTGTCCATCGATACTAAGGGCATTGGATACCCCATTGGAAGGATAGTAGCAAGTATAACAGCCTGGGTGGTGGTGTTGTAGTGTTTTACCAGAGTTAGGATCAACTCTGGGGCTTGCAAAGAATAGGGGAAGTAGGCTACTTTGATGATGTCAGAGGTGGCCATGTTTTTTGCCATATTAACTCCAATGAAATGTTGAGTGAACATTGTTCTGATTATGCCTTTTAATCTGGCCTAGGGTCCAACCTCAATATCAGTTACTAGTTGCAACTTAGAATCCACCTTGGATCCTACAAGGGCACCATCCTTTGGATATTTGGATGTGAGTAGGATTTTTTCCTATTCTCTCTCGGCCTTTGACTTGGTGGCCGCTCTTTTTGAGGTGGTTGGAAGTGTTGGACTTCCGGGAGGAGAAGCTACCTTAGACATGTTGATTGCTGAATTATTGATAACCTGCAAGACTGGAAAACCATTAATATAAGTTATTAAATAAAACCAATTTCTTGGTTCCAGAGATTTCATCACCATTTCACACCTGTTCTCAAAAATATGTTAGTTTGCATCAAATCCCATAAATGTAATGAACAATAACTTAGTTTAGATTTAATCAACACTTGGGGATTCTGGGTGGGGGGTCTGGTTTATGCAAAAATATGATGAAGGTTGTGGGATTGTGTGGAACCCAGAGTATAGAGAAACTAGCTATTATTGAAGTGACTAGGCAGTGAGCCATACTGGGTTGACGTGGGTTGTTGCATGGTCATGCAATAAATGATGTAATGGGATTGATGGTGACATATTTCTTGACATGAAATGAATGTCACTTGGGACAATTTTAAATGCTCACGCATGGGGGAATTCAATCCCACCATGAATGTTGAAGCAACAGGAAGAGAGAGAATAACTTCAACTCAAACATGTGAGGTGTCGAGTTTGATTTTAGCAAGAACCAGGTTGGTGAGCTCAAACTTGGGTTCAACGACATGGAGAGCGCGGTGAGCTCGCCATAGGATAGTTTGGTCATGACAGAATACATAGGCCAAGCATGAAAATTTATAGAAAACTATATAAGCTACAAGGTATATACATTATTTACACAGGAAGACAAAGAACGGTGAAATTTACAGCAAACACGACTAACTAACCTACAGAATACCAACCACGTGCAGGAATTTACAACCATTTACACTATTCTATAGATGTTTAAAACTAATTTACACTATTATACAACTCATTTACATAGAATCCTATAGAGATTTAAAAATGTGTATAAAATATAGCACACAGAAGGTGGACAACCTTCCTGTGAATCCATCCCACTAATGGGAGGCAATGACAAAGACCAAAAACAAAAAGAAACCAAACAAAACCCAAAGAATAAAGGGAACAAAACACAAAACAAAAGAAAATAGAGAACCAGAAGGGCGTACCTTAAAAATAGGAAATACGGGAGGAAGGGCATGGGAGGTTCTCTTCAAAGAGATAGATTCATGAACCATGAACACACTGAAGACCCTGTAGGATAAGTGGAAGCATGCATAAGCTCAAACACCAAATTCACTACTAAACACTTGAAGAAAATGCACTTAGCTCACTGGTAATTTGCACAAATTGTTCTTATTTTTCTAAGGGTGATTTTTTCATGGTAAATTTAAAAATGACAAGTGAAAACCCATTTATACCTTTAGGTGAAAACACACCACTTCCTTCCACAAACACTGAGAAAAGACAAACCTCCAGTCTCTGGGCTCAGGAAATTTGTGCAACTGCACCCTCTAACTAAAGAGGAAGCAATCGAAAAGAATCCCAGAGTCTTGAATCCAGAAGACACAAAGAAACAAAAAACTCTAGGACCAGGTCCCAAAGGGAGAGAAACCAAAAAGAAAAAAAAATAGCAGCCCCGCGGGGGCAAAGGCCGGAGGAAAGAAAAATTAAAAAAAGGACAAAAGCGAAAAGGGGGACCCAATATTTTTCCAAAAAAATGTAGGGACGGGTATGCAGGGCATAAGAGATGGAAACTCACTGGGATGAATACCTTAGCACATTTGAGAACCATATAATCTCTTGTTTCATAGACCATGACTCATCTTTACCTGAAGCATTTCACTTTCAAGGTGCGAGGTATCTAAGAAAATATGACTCATCATTATTCAATTCTTCAATCTCCTGTCAGCCATAAAGTCTGTGCTTTGGAAGAAAATCAAGCCAATGATTTCTTGGAGAAGTAGAGAGAGGGTACTAGGTACATCAGACCAAAATCACTATATTTTGCACAATCCCCCAGATCCTGGAATTCTCTATTCTCCAGTTTTCTTTCTTTTCTTTTGAAGATGGGGAGGGTGGTACTTCTTTCACCGTGAACCTTAAGCTTACCTAATTTTTAGGGTGGAAATTCTTTCACCTTGCCATCCATTTTAATTTACTAGATAGGAGAGACATTCCAGACCCATGATATTCTTTTGATTTTTGGACATGGTCAATAACCGGTGCAATCGATCTGCTCTCAAGTATCATATGATTACTTGCTACTTAGATTTTTTGTTAACTAATGCCAAGACTTTTTAGATGTGAATCTGATGAAGATTACTCATAGCCTTTTACCATACCTACAAAATAACTCCATAGTGTGGACAAATCCCACCATGCTAACAATAGATTCTGGACTAACTGAAATATATATGGCACCATTCCAAGCACTAGATGTCATGCAAAACATACTTGTCTACAAGAAGAGGGAAACATGTTGGGACCTCGAAAAACAAGAAACACAAAGAAAAAAAAGAAAATGAAAGACAAAAAAAAACAAAAAAAAGGAAAACGGCCCCAAAGGACCACTGACAACTATTTACAAGGAGAAGACATTCCCAAGGAATGTTGGGAAAAATATTTACAAGTAGGAAAATATACATATAATACAACTTTGGGAAAACTCACCTCCTACCTCATTCAAAGAAGTGTTTGAGAAACTATCCATTGATGGGAAATGGAACAACTTCTCTAGTCATGGTGTTGAGGCAATAAGTGTTATCCCCATAGATCGCTAAGATTAAGTAAGGTCTAACCCAGAGCCTTTAGAACTTAGTGTGCTTTCCTTTCTTCTCCTGAGCCTTGTCCCACAAAAGGACTAGATCCAAAATCCAAAAGGATTTGTATTGGGCTCTCCTATTGAACCATTGTTTGATGACTACTTGGTGATGTGCAAAATGTTCCAATGCTGCATCTCTTTGTTCCTCCATTCTCACCAAGTTCAAAAGGCAAACCTCCATAATGTTATCCCGGGTGTTGAATTCCTGTATGAATTGTAAAACCGGGATTTGTAAGTTGATTTGGAACATAGGAATCTAGCCATAAACTAGGTCAAATGGAGAAGTCCCTAAGGCTGCCTTGATTCTGATATGATCTACCCAAAGGGCGAACCTAAGTTTTTGGTGCCAATCGCAGGGATTTTTCTCTAGAAAATGTTTGATCACCTCTAGTAGGTTTTTATTGGTAGACTTAGAAACACCATTACCCTAAGGATAATAGTTGTGGGAGAAATTCAAAGTGATCTTCCTTTGATAGGTCCATTCTAATAGTTGTGCTGAAGAAAATGCCAGACCATTGTCACACACAATAGAAAAAGGCATTTTGAATCTTGTGACTATGTTTTCTTCCAAGAATTTTATAACTACATCCACTGTGTTGTTCTTGCATGGGATTGCCTTAGACCACCAGGTACAATAATTGGTCACAATCAAAATATACCAGTGGTTGGTGGATGAGTTGGGGTTTATTTCCCTAATAAAATTGAACACCCATTGGGCGAAGGGTAAAACTTCAAAGACCAGTTGTAAGAGCATTGCTGGGCTTTGCTCACGAGAATGGTGGTTTGGAAGGTGTGGCACTTCCTTACGTGGGTGTGCATGTCTTTGAAGATGAAGGGCCAATAATATCTAGCCCAAAGAATCTAATGGGTGGTGGCATGAGCTGAGCCATGCTCAATTCTAAATTTCCTGTGGAATTCTTCTATCATTTTGGTAGGTTGGTCTCTATCTATGCACCGGAGGTAAATTACCTCAAAGTTCCTATAGAAAAGCGTTCCATTTTTTATCATGAAGTGTGCACTTTTCAGTCACAAGGTGGGATGTTTGTTAGGGGGAAGCCCCTCTGGGAATCTTTTATTGAGAAATAGGTACACCAAATCGGTATACCATGGCTCTTGAGTGATGGACTCCACAGTATAGGTTTGACATTCGATGTTTGGAATTACTTCTTCCATCACTCTACATAGTCCCCGACCTCAGACTATCTTCATTGGTTGCATCTTGAGATCATATTCCTGGAGGATGGCCATCCATTTCCCCTAGCATTCACCCATTTCACTCTATAGGAGTAAAGACTTGACAGCCTGGTCTAGATTGATGGCATGCACTTTGCTTCGGAGAATGTAGTACCAAAATTTCTTCATAGCCTAGACTAGAGAAAATCATTGCTTTTCCAAGGGTGCATATCAGACTTTGGCATTTTTAAATTGGGATCTCATGAAAGAAATAGGTCGCTCTTCCCCCTCAACCTTCTGGGTTAAAACTACAGAGCAAGAATGTGGTGAAGTGAAGGAGTAGATGTGGAATGGGAGGAACTAGTCTGGACTTTCCAGGATGGGTTCCTCCACTATGGTTTGCTTGATCTGAGAAAATGCTCACTTTTATTTGGGGCTCCACTCAATCTTGTTATCCTTTTTCATCATATCATTGAGTGGTTTAACGATCTCGGCGAATCCAGTGATGAACCACTAGACAAAATTTATGTTTCTGAAGGAAGACCTCATTTCCTTTTTACTATCGGGCATCTACAAATTTAGCAGTGCTTCAACTCTATCAGGGTCGATGGATATCCCCTTCTCAAAGACTATATTCTTGAGGAGTTTCCCTTTAGTGACCACAAATATTCACTTCTTGGGGTTGAGGAAGATATCATATCAGTGACATCTCTCATAGATTTGAGCGAGGTGGGCGGAGTGATCATGACTGTCCCAAGAAAAGACTGTTAAATCATCCATGTAGATGATTATGCATTTGTTAACTAGGCCTTCAAACACAATTGTAATGGACTTTTGAAATTTGGCCCCTGCATTAATGAGACCAAATGGCATTCTCTGATATGAAAACATTCCCCACTTGGTGGTGAATGTCATTTTCATTCTATCCTCAAACTTAACCATAACTTGGTTCTATCTAGAGTACACATCCAGAAAGGACAACATTTATGAACCATTAACAATTTGTAACACCTCATCTAGTGAGGGGAGAGGGTGATTGTCCTTCTTGGAGGCCTTGTTTAAATTTCAAAAATCTACACATGGGCGGATCTCACCATTCTTCTTGTGCACGGGGACAAGGTTGGCAACCCATGTCGTATGTTGGATAGGAAAGATAATCTGGGCTGACAATAATTTCTAAACCTCCTAATGGATTAGGGGTTCAATCAATAGGTTTACCGACATCTTCTTTTGTCGGATAGGTTTAGAATTTGGCTTTAGGGGGATGGTATGTGTCATGATAGAGGTATGATAGGTCTTTAGATCCTCATAACCCTAGGCAATAACATCAATGTATTCTTAGAGAACCATGAGAATATTCTCCTTCTCTTCTGGGGAATAGGAGGTACCAATGTGAACAAAGTTTTCCTTATTTACCTTGTTGATGTTCACCAAATCAAATTTTCCTCCCTTCGAGGAGGATGATATCTTGTCTCAGCTCTGGGGTCCAAATAAAAGATTCATTCTAAAGCTACCATCCCCTTAGGGATGGTGTTGGTCGGTAGGTCAATTATCTCGTTGTCTTCTTCCCCCTGGCCGGTATCATCATGATCAATTTCTTCCACAATATGATCTTCAAAGATGCCAGCATTCACCATGAAGGCCAAGATGTGTTGGTCATCCTCAAAAACCTAAAAGTGGGTGATATTATCCAGGATGGAAGGGGTGGGGACGATTTCAACAAAAAATTTCCAGAGCTGGGAACCAGCCATCGACTCGAGGGTACTGCCAGACACTGCGAGGGCATCTGGAACATAGGTATATTTATGGGGAATAATTTTGATGCCAAAAGAATCAAAGTCTTCAATTAGGCTTTGTGCCTGGTCATGGTATGTATCCAGTCTTTTGTAATGACACATGTACTGGTTCTGGACCTATTTTATAATTAGCTCTGAATCACCAATCACCTGGAGGCGGGTGATCCCCTTTCATCATGAATAGGAGTCTAAGGACCAAGCCCTCATACTCTGTGACATTATTGGTGTAGTTAAACAGTAGCCTATAAGATGCAAGGAAGGACTTCCCTCATGGATTTATAAGTTCCACTTTAGCCCCGCAACCTTTCTTGGACAAGCATCCATCAAACTTCAGAATCGATAAATCATTGTTCATTTTATGGGGTTGGGGATTTTAAGTGGCATTTGGATTGGTTTTTGGGTTGGGAGGTTTATGAGGTGATCCCTCTAGCTCTGATGGTGCATAAGTGAGACTTTCCTCCTGGGAATCCTATAGTTTAGGTACATGGATGGGAGGCACCTCTGGTGTACCGCTGGGTATATTTCTTGGTCCAGGTAAACCAACTTTTTGTTCCTTATCTTGGAGGTTGGTGATGTGGTGGGTAGTGGCAGCAATGCAAGGCCTACACTCTTGTTCAGAGTGTTTCTGATAATGTACCTGACACCAGGTGCCAAAAAAGAGGGTGGTTAGAGTTGTTGTGTTACCTTGTGAGTCTACCTCACACTTTAGCTTCTCATCCAGATCCTAAATTCTCTGAGAGATTATAGGATCCTCCCCAGGGATGAAATCAAAGGTTAGGATTTCTCATGTTCGGTACACCCTGAGGGAAGATTAAGAGAAAAATAATTTCATTGTCTCTCCCAACTTTGGTGAGGGCCTATTTTATTCTAGGATTACTCTCTACCTAGATCTGATTTTATTTCCCATTCCAGGGGAGCCACAAATTGGAGAAGTCCATAGAAAAATACCCATTAAGGGCCTTTGACCAATTTTGACTTAGTAACATCTCATAAGTTTTGGGGATGTCCACCACTTGGATTTCTATTGTGCTTGATATCCGAGGATCTTGGATAAGAAAAATCTAGACATTCTTGAGCTCACCCACCATTTTCATTATAGTTTTGTCCAATTGGACATTGTAGGAGTGAGTCCGAGCTTCTGGGAGATAGATAAGGGCATGATGTTTCCCAAAGCACCAGAATCTACTAGGCAGTTGTAAGGGATCTTGCCTTCAATATTCAAGCCTAGTAGGAAGGGAGGATCCTCTGTATTTCCCCACAAGATGACCAAGTTGGCATCATTGAATGTGACAGTATTTGGTGGATGAATGACAACTTCTGGGTTTCCCAAGAGCTACAGAAGGGACTTCTTCTACTTAAAATTTAGGAAAACCCCCATCAAGGTCATGGAGGTGGTGATTCTTTCCAATGCCTTGGTGATGTCAAAATCCCCCTAGGTAAAGTTAGCTTCCCCTGAGTGGATCCCTGGCGTGGTTAGGGCCAAGTCCTTTCGGTGGAAAGGAGTGATCATTTGTGTTGTCCCAGTGGTTAGTATTCTTGGGAGGCGTTGACCTATAAGTTGGCCCTTTTCCAGCCTGACTCTGAGTGTTATAGGGAGTTTGTGGGCTGGTGAAGGCATTGGCCTCTGTTGGTAAACAAATTTCTCTTCTTCACTTTTACTCTAAAATACCCAAATATGAAAGAAACAATCAAGTACAATAGTTGGGAAATGTAAATGAATAACTAATTTCCCTCTAAATTTGAAGGTACAACTTGCTTAAATGAATAATATTCAATGAATATTGGTCTTTCCTAATCTAACTAGGGTATGTTCTTAACCTGAGAATAGAAGAGGTAAACCAAGCTAGGCCTAGACAAGAACTAGCTCAAGCAGATTAAATTCAACTAAATCTAGCCAATCTTGAGGTCTCAGTAATCATACGAGCTCTAAAAACTGGTAATGCAATGACAAATAATGATCATGCAGGATGCAAGAATGAGAGATTACTGGTTAAAATGATAATGAATCAATCTATTTAATAGGAATGTTTCTCAGACTTTGAATAACCATAAAACTTCCCCTCAATTAATTGTATCAAATCATAATACAAAACCTTGGTTTGATTATAAACTATAAATCCAATTTCAATGAAACATTCAAATTAATAGAAAGATAAATGTAATGTAGTGGAACAGTTAAAACAATAGTATTCATACATACACAAATTTGGCTCAGCAAAATTCCATTCTTCACACCAAAATTTAGTCGACCTTTGTATTTATTTTCAAAAGAGTACATATAGATCCCAGAGTCAGACCATTATAAAAAGGGTAACCAAAATGGTTCAACTTCCCTAACCAGAAATGATTAACACATGTTTATCCATTACAAGACTTATCAAAATTAATACAAGAGGGAATATTTATGTTTCCATTTTCTTCCTTTTATCTATTTTTTCCCTGTAGGTGGTGACAGTTGTGATGACCAGAATTAGCTCTTCATGTATATTGACATAGACATTGGTATATCTGATGAGACACCTAGAGTGATCTTTTTTCAGGCTCTTAACCACATCTACCTGGTCCTTCAACTCTTTCATAGCTTTATAGATGCACCCACTCAAGTGTTGGAGTTCTGACACCTTATCTAAGTGAGAAGAGGACTACTCTACTAATTTATCCACATAGTCGGAGAATAATTTCTGCATGGTGGATACTCTGATCATTTCTTTTCCTTGACTGCTTGTCTATGAGTCGATGTGGAGACCCTGAAGGAGTTTAAAATATTTTCTCTATTCTTCTTTGATTTAACATTTGTCTTTTGCAATCCCCCTTCTCCTTAAATGATCATCTCAATCTTAAACTCTAGGCTTTGAAGCAACTCAATCAGGGGTTCATCTCCTTTCTAAAGGATCCCAGCCTTCACTACCTCCTTAATCTTCATTTTAACTACTACATGTAGTGAGACTATGCATTCTTGACACTTTACGCTCTCTGATGTGAGAGTCTACAAATTCTTTTCAATGTAGCTCCTCTCTTTCTCCAACTTCAGCAGAGTGTTGCCTAGTTTCTCAACAACCACCAATCCTTTGAATTTGAGCCTCTCAATCCAACGTATACCAATTGTCCCAAAAAAATTTTCTTCCTACAAATTGGCTATGATAGCATGATTCTCTGCAACATTAGGGTCATAAGTGGTTTGGGTGCTTAGAATGCTGGTCACTGGAGTAACTAACTATATGATGAATTTAGTTAGTTCAATGACCTCTACTTTAAGTTGGACCTTAGCAGTTTTGAGTTCCTTGAGCTCTTCCTTAATTACAAAGTTAGTGGATTTCCACCAATCCACCTTAGTTTCATGGCGAGCCAGTCCCATGTCAAATGATTGCAGCTCAAAATCAGAAGCAGTCAAATCTTCAATTCTACCTTCTTTTGTGGGCTTCGCTACTTCCATGGTGAAGTGTCATATTTTTCGGTCTCGACCTAGTGTAGATAGAGTCTTTTCTTTCTTTACTTTTCTCATAGTAGCATTGGACTATAGGTCTTGTGAGAGAGTATCCTTGTTGGGATCTCTCTCTTCTATCCTTTTCCTCTTGCACTCTAGAGTGTTCTCTATCCATGACTCCGCGCTAGTGACTTTGGTGGTAGAGACCAATTCCTTTATGAACAACTTCCTGATGACTGGAGGAGTAGCTTTAGGCCTAGAAGAAAATGGATTCACTAAAGTAGGGGAGGAGGAAATCAATTTAACAACTTGAGCAACCTTCTATTTCTTTCCAGCCTCTTCATCCGATCATGTGGCTATTGTGCTGGAACTATCCTCGCCCACTTCCACTATGACAAAAGATCCTCGCCTTGGGGTATCTTGGGTCGAGGTATCACCTTGCATGCCCATGGTACTTAATTGGGCTGGTTGCTCTATTTCTTTATTCTTAACACACTCAGTAGTAGACTTGACTGCTTTAGTAGAGACTCCTTCTTCCATGGAACCAATGATAAGGGTTGAGCCACCTCCATATGTCTTGTCCAACATAATCATATTTTCAAGAGGTTCATCACCTCCACCTGCTGGTTGAGCTAACTCCTTGGCTACAGTCAGGATAGTTTCTAAAGATGATGCAGAAGTACTCGCAGTCTCTTTTGCTGGACATGGAGGCTTCCTTTCTAACTGCTTTCTCCTGGCCACCATCCATTCAACCCATTTCTCTTTTCTTTTGTAAATCCCACCCATCAAGGTCTCCAAGTCATCTATACCTTGACCTAGCATGGGTTCAGAGCTTATTGGAAGAAGCTTGATCTTCTCTATGTATGTATCATCATACATATGCGGGCTATCATCTTGCATCCCTTCAACTGCAATGTTAACTTTGAACTTTTTGACTTGTTCAATAGTTAACCTTGTGCAGAACCTTTCTCTGCTCTCTAAACCATCCTTGTAGTTGGTCCAATAATATTTGATATCATCAATGTGATGGATAGTGCGACCCATTTGCAGGTAATCTAGAGCATAGTTCATAGGATCATACTGTAGCCTCAAGACATCATATGTTTCTAAATGAAACCTATTTGAGAATGTTTCCAGAACATTCTTTATATCAGACCGAGACACACAACTGTAGACCCCAATGGTCATCGGGAAATTGTAGCCTTTCTTTCGGGTGCCTGCACATATCAAGTTCACCTAGACCGCTTGCCTCATCACTTCAACCAGCATGATCATGTCGTCTATGTTGGAAAGTTGACTTCCTGAGGATGCATGAGTCATTTTGTGTTGTCATCATGGCAACAAAGTCATGTTTAGTTTCTGTTATGAAAGAAAAAATGACTAAGTATGGAAAACAAGGTAGGCAGAGATATTTAGCAATCAACACATCAGCACACATGTGAGAGATCAATTCAGCTTATGCATGTTCATACATATATTGTATGACATGTGTACATGCTATATCCAGACACACATAGTACAGAACAACAATACAGAGAAGTTACAGATAGATCAGTAGACAAGCAGTCCAGAAGACAGAGCATGGAAGCCGATTAGTGTTTTGATTAGTGTGAATTATTTTCTAATGTAATGGCTAAGCGCCTTTGGTTATATGTTTGTAATAATATAATTAACATTGTATTAAACACGCTTAAGACAAATTGTTTGGAAGTGTTGTGTATTTTGTTTTAGGGCCGACTAGAGTCTTGTTTTGGGTCGCGCCTATTTAGATATGAACATATAAGTATGTAATGTAAAGTTATATTACAAGTGTCGAATATTATGTAAGAGGAAGATATAGAAGAGAAGTATAATGAAGTCAGTATATGATATATCTCTTTAAGAGAGTAAGAGCATTCGTGCATACACAGAACTGATCAGACAACAGTGTCATTACAGCAGTTCACTTTTGATATAGTGTATATCAAATTTCAGAAGGTTGTAGCCTTCATCCTATTGGGAAATGAACCTAGGTAGTGAGCCATATACCTTTAACAAGGTTTTGTAAAACACTCCTAGTAGGGTCAGACCTTTAACTAGGTCATTGTACTCATATTGTAAAGACTGCTTCTAATAGGGTAAAGGAACTTTAATAGGTTCATTATACCTAGTACAATATTTGTGGGTA
>MU227568.1:2451228-2463466 GCA_018584345.1 Thuja plicata
TAGACAAACATTGATTCACCCCCCCCCCTCCCCTCTCAGTGTTTCCAACAATTGGTATCAGAGCTCTAGTCCTCAGCAAATAAGTTTAACCACTTGAGGAGATCATGGACTCAGCAGGAGCAAAACATTTGAAAAAGAATCTTGAAGAAGCTCTTGAAGATCTTGATACATCTAAAAATGAAAATGAAGAACTTAGACTGAAAGTTGATGGCTCACAAATTCTTATCAAGAAATTAAGAAAATATTTGAAAGATTGTTCTACAATTGATTTAGGGAAAATGATCAAAAATCTCAATGAAGAGAATATGTCTCTGAAAGATAAAGTTGAAAATCTGGATGAACAACTCATCGACAGCCAAATTGCTATTGAAGAAAAGATCAAAGAAAGCAAAAAACTAGATGATGAACTCTTGAAAGCAAACATGAAAGTCCTAGAATTGGAAAACATAAAGAAGAAGTCGGAATCTGAATTAACCTAAGCAAAGGATAAGATTGATAAACTCCACACAAGTTCTGATTCAATTCAATCTTAGCTTAATGCGCAAAAGCAAAAAGGTCACACTACTGGTCTTTGATTCAGTGTAGCATATATTGAAATCAACTCATTACAAGAAAGAAAGAAAGATCATGAAGAATCTTCAGAGGCAAAGAAAGTTGAAAGTGTTACAGAGATTAAAATAGATCCACCTAAAGGGTAAACCAAGAAATTTAATAGAACTTGTTATGCATGTAAGAAACATGGTCATTTGTCAAAAGATTTCAAAGAGGTAAGACCTTTCAATGGTTATTGTTACTCCTGTAATAAGTTTGGTCACAGGGCTATACATTGCAGAACAAATCAAAGAAGAATGAATCAAAACAACTAGAGAAATCAACCTCAAAGAAATTTGTAGAACACTACATGTCAGATATGTAACTACAATGGACATATAGCAAAGCAATGTAGCATGATGAACAAGAGCATCAGACCTCCTATCATTTTTCACACATGTGGAAAGGCTGGACACATCTCAAGGTTTTGTCGATCTAGAACTCAAAAGCAAGAGGATCCCAAGAAATCACTATTTGAAGAAAAAGGAGAAGTCAAGTTTGTTCAAGCAAATGAAGATTCAAGAAAAATTTGGGTTGAAGTAAAGAAGGATAATAATGTTGAAAAAGTAGTTGATGCATCCACAGTAGACACACCCTCTACTTCTGCTTGAATAGACCTTCTTGGTCTTAGGGGGGGCTATTCTAGCTTGGGACCCCTGCGTAGTTGGTATACTCACCTCTGAGTATGTGCCTATGGATTCATGGTTATAAGCACATAATATTGCAGTATGCATACACACATTGTCTCAAATGCATTGGGATCAAGGTTGAAAAATCTTTGAGTAATTTGTGTATGGTTGCAAACATTAAATGCGGTATATTTTATAAAAGAAAGTAAGTGTTCGATCTTCTTCACACTTGCATTTGAGATCATAGTATTTGGAGAGCACTGGAGCACTAGGAATCAAGGCACAGAAGCATAATAGATTTGGCAGTTAAAGCATGGTTAAGAAGTTTGGAATGAAACCCTAGCAGTTGCACCATTTTAGAATTTCATGAAACCCTACTTAATCAAGTTCCATGTAAGTATGGTGACTCATGTTTTATTTGATATTGCAGAGAGGAAGAGATCCATATTCAAGAAGCATCCATTCAAATCCATATTGGATGATGTGGAAGGAGCTTTCTCCAAAACCCCGCTAGGTGTTGTTCACGTAGAAGATATCCACACATATATTTACTGTAAGAAGGAAATAGTAGGAGATATCAGTATAGGCACTCATATGGTATCTATTATGAAACTTGATTACAAATTCAAGGATGAGTTCATGCACTTGATTGATAACCCTCTTTTCAAATATGCGAATGCGCATGAGTTTGATGAGCCAGAATGGGTGAAAATTTTGCTAAGAAGAATACATGATGATCTTTATTGGATTGGTGAGGTCCCTGTGCACATCACTATAGACCTAATCTATGAATTAACTAGACTTCCCAAGACTGGACCAGTTTTTCCTACTAGCAAGGATGTCAAGAAGAAAATTGAACAAGTTTGCCTATCTAGAAGTGACAAGTGTGGAATGATAGTTGACCCTATCAAAGAAGATGACATAAAAATTCTAACTATGATACTTGGGTATTAGTTTCAGCAAGCACACAGGTTAAATAGTGTCTCTGTAGCAACAGTCCTAGCAGCTATCAGAATGGTGAAGGATAACACTCAATACAACCTATGTGAGATCTTACGCGGTCAATTGATTGACAACATTCAAATCATCAAGCATGACAGGAGAAAGACATTCAGGTTTGGATCTTTGATCATCTACTTGTATTTCCATATTGTTGGAAAGGTTGCAAACCTTTACCTAGATAGGAGAAAACCCAAAATGTCTCAAATTTATCTTAAAGCCACTTTAGAGAGCAGTGTAAGGGACGCCATGGATATGGATATCAAAACATTTAGGATCAAGATGAAGAATAGGTTCAGATTATCTAAAAAGATAGATGACAAATATAAGGATACCATATGTTTCATGGTAGAAATAGATTGCACTTGCATGGAGGTAGTTGAACCTAGAACCAAATGGATTCATCCTCTTGGTTATGAAGTGGAAGAACATGTGTTAGAAGGATATGCACAAGTTCTATTATTTGCGCCCAAAGATCCTAATGAGCCTAGGTGGGGCACTTACAAAGAGAAGACCAATGAAGTGGATACTATCTTACATAGTGCTGATAATAAAAGGAAAACATCCAGAATTACATCTAACATAATAAAAGTTCATGGAGTCACTCAAGAAGATCTTGACAAAGCTAGAGATGCCAAGATAGAAAAAGAACTTGAGAAGGCTGAACAGATCCAAAAGAAAAAGAAATTAGAGAGCACCTCTATGCCCTCTACAACCTATTGGTCCTCTCAAATTTGGAACAAATTTGGAGTGACCATGTTAAATTTTCAGTTAAGCAAGATGAGTACCCTTGAAAATTTTGTGTGAGAAGGTTCAGTTAGAATGCTGGAAAAAGATACCCCGGTGATTTTCATTAGATATTAATTGTGAAGAAGGTTAAGTACCTTTCATTTCACATATGCAGTGGGTTCCAACTCCTGAATTTCAAAACTGACATGTTTAGGGAGTAGTCATTTTGAGGTGGTCACCTAAATCTACATTTTTGCTAAGTGTTAAATTGTTGTAACTTGCCCATTTTTCTTTTGGTTATCTTGCACCCTGTTGAGTTTCATAATCCATCACTTTGGAAATGTGTTATATGCATATTAGAGAGCTTATGTCTTTGATTTCAGGTCATTATCAATCCATTTGATAAGTTTCCATATTCCCCAAAGTTGGTCACTCATAACTGTTTGCATCTTTGTTCTGCCTAGAAATCTGAATAGCCCAGTTTGACAGGTTATAACTTTTGACTAGTTGATTCAATTGAGAAAGTGCCTTTTGTACTATGTTCCAGTGGTCACATACTTCATATTTTTATGTTCCCAGATTGTGATGAATCCATTTGAGCAATTTGATAGTCTGACTCTGTTGGCACTTTGTTAAGTTTCTAAAAGTTGTTGAATGCAGATTTCTAAATACCTTACTTTGAAGGCCTGTATCTTTGATCAAATGGATAGGTATGGAATCATGGTGTGTTCCTAGGTATTTTAATCATGACAATGAACCAATATTTCAAGTTTGCAAATCTGTATGAAGTCAGATGACAAGTTTTCTAGAACCATTGCATTGGTGAATAATTCTGATTTCCATAGTTTTCAAGTACAAAATTGCTAAGCTGTCCACTTTGAGGTCTCAAAAATCTATACACAGGTGAAAATTTTGGATAATTGAGATATCCCTCATATTGAAAACATAAGAGTGTACTCACCTGAAGATTTACTAATTCTTTCCAATCCAGTTACTCACTTTACCAGAGCCTTTCCATTTCTGATTTATTAAAGTTTCACTAAAAATGCAAAATTCAAAATTAAATGGCATACTTTGTAGTTTCCCTATTTGCACCCGGTTCAAGGTCAAGAGTAATTGAAGGTTGTTCTACATTCTGGACTTAGGATTCAACTCATTTGAATATTTTCAAACTTTGACCAATTCGGTTGATTATTTTGTTAGTAAACAGATTTGTCCTTTCTTACTTCTTAGGAATATGACTCTTAATGGCCAAATTATGAACAATATCTGATTACAACAGTTGAAAAGCCATTCTCTGATTGCTGGCTTCTCTCTGAATTGGTAGGTACAGCTCCCTTTTTGAATGATATGCAATGAATTATGTCTTGATCCTAAAACTAACACAGGGTATGCTCTTAACCCGAGAGCAGAAGAGGCAAACCAAATTAAGCCTAAACAGAACTTAATCCAGGAAAGGAGAGCTTTCTAATCTATAAACCAAGCTGTAGAACTCACACATCCTATGAATTCATACACTCAGTACTAACTAATCTACAATAACTACTAGCAGAGATATAAATGAAATGATGACAACTTCTAATGAATCCTTCTCCGAATATCCCACAGCACATCCTACTGAGCTTCATTCACATCCTCAAAACAAAGGAATGAAACATCCTTTCCTTCCTACTGCAATTTAGATTAAGAAAAAGAATCATATCATTAAAAAATTCTATCTAGCTCTTCTCTGAATATCCCACAGCACATCCTACTGAGGTTTATTCAAATCATCGCAACAAAAGAATGAAACATCCTTTCTTTCTTAATGTAACTTAGACTGAGAGAAAGAACCATCTAATTAATTGGAATAGAAAATAATTGACATAAAAAACATTCAATTGTCTCTACAACATCAAGTATTCCATACCAAAAATTTTCTGACCTTTCATTAATCTTTCAACTTCATACATATAGAGCCAGGGGATGACCGTTACAAAGGAAGTTTAATCGGTTCATCTCCCTCTGAATGAAAGATGGCAAGAAACCACCTCTATCACCAACTAATTACAAGGGAAAGGAAATGGAAAAGAGGAGGGGAAGTTAAATCATTTCGCCTCCTTTCCCTTTTCCATCTTTGTCTGATAAGCTTTGGCAGCTCTTCCATGGCCACGTGTATGTGCCCGCTCAGCTTTTGCAGTTCTGTAGCTCTGTTCGTGCCACTTGAAAAAGCATCAATAAAACTGTCTAAAGACTTAGAGAAATTATCTTTCATCTATATGATCATCTTCAAGAGGGTGCCACATTTTTCACTCTTTTCTCTTTCTTCTTACTTTTTCGTTCTCCGTGTTCTTACGGAAAATAAAAAACGGGGTGCATTTCTTTGCTTTCGGAAAATTGGAAAAGAGCTTCTCCTTTTCAGAGAATTGGAAAAGAGATTCTCCTTTTCAGAGAATTGGAAAAGAGCTTCTCCTCTTCAAAGAATTGGAAAAGAGCTTCTCCTCTTCAGAGAATTGGAAAAGAGCTTCTCTTCTTTGGAAATTTGCAACTTGGCTTCTCTTCGCGGAAAACTCAAAAAGTGCTTCTTCTTTGCGGAAAATCACCTGAGAGGTGCGAAACCCGCACAGTGCAAAGTTCTTATTTGTGGAAAATTACCTTCTTAGGTAGAATTCCGTCATGGGGAAGATGATTTCTAAAATCCCGCTGAGCTTGTTCTCGCTCATTTCTTAACCAAATTGCTCACCATTTGTTGCATTAGGACCGTTGAGACCTGTAGAATCAATCCATACCAATCTTCGATCTCTGCCTGAGAAAGAACATCGATTGGAGCACAAATATTTGCCGAGTTAGGATCTACAACCTACCTAAAGTAATAAAACTCTGATAACAACCCACCCGGCTAAAACAAGATGGAAAAGGAAGGGGAACCTGACAAAGACTTCCTGTCCTAAGGAAGACTTAGACCTAGACATCAGACTGACCAGACCAATATGACATGACCATACTATGACTTCTAAATCCTCCACTTTGACAGCATGGGTATAGGATGAAAAGTGGGGCAACAGTTAGCTCCGACTGGGGACTTGGGTAGATTATATCCAAGCGAGGGACTCAGTATCTCTGGTTTTGCAAGGAATAACAAAAGGTGGAAACGCAAGAACACCAACAAAAGAAAGAAAAATAGGAAAGAAACAAAAGCAAGGGAAAGGAAACTAACCTAAGTAATGCAAAGAAATAGAACAAAACTATGGTACATTACAGGGGTTACCTATTTTCAATCTGCAATTTGATAAAGCTTCAAATCCTGACCGTTGAAGGTCAGTAGTAACACTTCACCATCTTGATACGCTAGTTTGAAAGAATTGTTATCAAATGCCTGGTGGATTATGAACGGGCCTTTCCATATTGAATCAAACTTCCTATGCATCCCTTTGGGAGTGCTTCGCTTATCCCACAATAATACATTATCGCCCACCATGAATTTTCATGGTCTTTCCTTTCTGTCAAATACCTTCTTCACTCACAGTTGATGTTGAGTGATGTGATCTACTATCTCCGCTCTCTCCTCTTCTAGTTTTGTCAAATACAAGATCCTCTTCTCTAATCCATCTCTAAATGTACCATCTTCAATCACCTTTCTAAGCTTGTTGGTAGCCAATTCTAGAGGTAATGGAAGGCTCTCTTTAGTGCCATAAGCCAACTCAAAAGGTGATACACCAATTTCCCTCTTTGGCGTCACCCTGTCCGCCCATAACGCTTCATGAAGCTTTTTATGCCAGTTTCTTTGATTATCTTCCACCAGCTTCTTAATAATATTCACCAAATTCTTATTGCTGGATTCAGCCTGGCCATTTCCCTGTGGGAAGTAATCTGAGGAATGGCTAATAGTGATTCCATATTTGAAGCAAAAACTAGTAATCTCAACTGATGAAAAGTAAGTTGCATTGTCCATCACTAACTTATTCGGGACACCAAACCTAACCAGTATATTTTCTTTAAGAAACTCACATACCACTTCTGAAGTTGTCTTCTTTGTTTCCTTATCTTCCACCCACTTGGTGAAATAATCAATGGCAGTTATTATCTACTGGTGACCAGCGCTGGAAGCTGGATTAATTGGGCCGATGAAATCAAGACCCCATTGTTGAAAAGGCTCCTCTATCACCACAGGCTTCAACGGGAGAGTAGCTAATTGAGGATGCCCTGAAAACATCTTGCATTTCTTGCATTTTTCTACCCAGGAATAGGCATCCTTGAACATCCCAGGCCAGTAGTAGCATTGTCTCAAAATTTTGAAAGCAGTGACGGAGGACGAGAAATGTCCTCCACAGGCTTCATTGTGAAAAGTTTTCAGCAGCTTCTCTTGTTGTTGCTTATCTACACATCTGAGGAAAGTACCATCAATCACCTTCTTAAACAATTTATCATCCCAAATTATGAATTTAGCAGCCTTTAATTTTAGCTCTCTTCTTTGTTTCGCCGTCAGGCCATCTGGGCATTCTCCGTATGTGAGGAAGTAAACAATATCTTCGAACAATGTATCTTGGAGTTCCATGGCCAAGACCAGCTGCTTTTCTTCGGATTCCTCTGTCTCTTCCACGATCTTGTTTTCCGTGATTGCTCTACATAAAGCATTTCCCCTTACCAATTTAGTGGGCTTAATTTCAATGTCGTATTCCTGCGTCTTTGCTATCCAAGATCCTCGAGCATTGCAACCCACTTCTTGCTGTGTCAACACACTTTTCACTGCTACGTCTAGGACATACACCACAAAATGTGAATGAAAGATGTAGAATTGGAAGTTTTTCAATGCTTTAACCACTGCAAAAGCATGTTTCTCAATCTATGAATATTTCAATTCATGATTTTTTAAGGGAACGCTCATGAAAGCTACAGGGGCCTGAACTCCTTCATCATTACTTTGCATAAGTATAGCTGATAGAGAGTGCTCGAAAGCATAATAGTAGATGAAGAAATCCCACTCATAATTTGGATGACTCAACACCGGGGCATTAGAAATAGCATCCTTGATGTTCTGGAAATCTTGTTTCCCTGGTTTGCTCCATTTAAAATTTGCATTGCCTTTCATCATATCTACTATGCATTGGGTTATCTCTGCAAAATCCGGCACAAATCTCCTGAGAAAGTTGACTTGCCCAAAAAATGACTTCACTCCTGTTCTGTTCATTGGCAAACTCAACCTTCGAATAACCTCAACTCGCTCTGGGTCGATCGTGATTCCTTCTTTGGAGACTATGTGACCGAGGATCTTTCCTTCTGTTACACAGAACATAGATTTCTTCGGGTTGAGGGAGATTAAATGATCTCAACATCTTTGCAAGACCTTTCTCAAGTCTTCTATGTGGTCTTTTCTTTTCTTTGAAAACATGGTGAGATCATCCAGATATATCCCCATGATCCGATCCTTTAGATCAGCAAATGTTTTTCTCATGCATCTTTGAAAAGTAGCACCTGCATTTATCAGACCAAAAGGCATCCTGTGGTATGCGAACGTACCCCAGGGGGTTGTGAATGTCGTCTTGTGCTGATCTTTCTCTTCCACTTCAATCTAGTTATAGCCTAAGAATCCATCGAGCATTGACATCATCTCAGACCCAGCCACCATTTGTAGTAGATAATCCATATTGGGAAGGGTGAAATTGTCTTTAAGAGACACTTGATTCAAATTTTGAAAATTGACGCAAATTCTGATTTCTCCGTTCTTTTTTTGAACAGGCACTATATTAGCTAGCCAAGTAGAGTGATGGATTGGGTAGATAATTCGAGCCTTCAGCATTTTGTCTACTTCTTAGAAAATGGCATCTGCTATCTTGGGGTTGTAATTCCTTTGTTTTTGGCGAAAAGGGACAGCATCTGGCTTCAGAGGAATTTGATGTTTCACTTTTCCGCCTCTATAACTTTTCAAGTCTTCGTAGCTCCAAGCGAAAACATCCTTGTACTCTAGGAAGAGTTGCTTGGCGGCTTCCTTCTCTTCAGATGAACAACATTTGCCAATGTTGATCATCTTGGGGTCATCCGGATCACCGATGTTCACTCCTTCATACTCACCAGTAGTGGGTCCTTTTTTCGTCCTCTTCTGCTTTATATAAGCATCATGTCTATTAAACAGCTTTTCCAAAGACACAAAATAAGGCAGGATAATATTTCCTTGTATCTGAATCACTTCACCTTGCTTTTCTGGTGATTCATGACTGGAATCCTCTTTATCCCCTTCATTCACATGGTGTTCAGAAGTAGTCTTGTCACTTTCCAAGAACAACTGCAGGCTCTTATCGTCTTCAAAGACCTGCCATGAATCCATATTGTTTGGAACAGAAGCTCTATAAACAATCTTGATCTGATACTTCTTGTCTTTAAACTTTGAATGAGGCAACAATAAAGAAGCTGAAACTGCCAGGGAGTCAGCCTTGGAATTCAACTCTCTTGGTACTACTTCAATGGAGAAGGCATCCAGACTTTCTATTTCATCCCAGACCCTATTTCTGTAATTCTTCAATCTGTGGTTCTTGACAGAATATTGTTTTCTAACCTGTTTCACAATGAGCTCTGCGTTGCCTCTAGCCTTCAACAATTTTACTTCTTTTCCTTTTTTTGCTGCAATTCCAAGTAATAGAGCCTCATATTCGGCGGTGTTGTTGGTATTCCCGAATTCCAACTTAAAGGCCATAGGCTCGGTTTCACCCTAAGGAGGGATTAACATGACGCCCGCACTAGATCCTGATGAAGAGCAACTTCCATCAAATTCCAGGGTCCACACACCGGTAAGGTTTCTCCCTTCACATGAAGCTCTTTCATCTGGACTTTCACTTCTTTCTTCACTCAGGGATTCTTTGGTGAACATTTAATTGCCAAATTCCAACTCTTGGTAGAGTATCTGGGCTTTGGGATCATCAGATTTCAGGACAGTGAATTTAGATTTTTCTTCAGGCTCCAACTTAACTTTCTTGTTCCCAATCGGTATCATAGCTTGAGACCAGTCTAACTTTATCTCTCCTCCTAAGTCTCTATAGAAACTTCTACTTAGGAGGAGACCATAGCTTTCCAGGATGTCTGCCACTAGGATAGTCAATAAGAGCTTCTTTTCAGGGTGAGAGGCCAAAGCAACCTGGGCATCTTTAATTTGTCCTAGCAAGGGGACCTGTTTAGCATCCATTGAATAACATCTCCCATGCACCTCTGTGAGACTAAGACCTAAGGCTTTGGCCACTAAATACGGCATGACATTGTCCGACGCTCCAGAGTATATTATGCAGTTACTTAGTTTACAACCATTAATATACATTGAAACATAGAAGGGGTCAGGTTTCTGACCAGGAGAAGTTGCTAACACAGTACATTCTTCTTGATGAAACAAATTAGCTGTTAATGTTTCACTCTCCTCTTCTGCAGTCACATTGTGGTTCAAGTTTGAGACATCCCCCCTACATCTCTCCACTAGTCTTTTCAATTTAGAAAGATGTGAAGCTAAATAATCTATAGGGGAAATCTGAATTTTTTCTTCTTCACAAAATTGGATAAAATCAAAAGGTGCTTTATCCTTACTCGTTTGAGAATTTGAGGCTCCTTGATCAGCATGGGCATTGCTCGTGGAAGGAACTAAGTCACCTTTGAGAGGTTGGCTTGAAGACTGGTTCTTCAACTTCTGTCCCTGGGTGAGTACTTGATACGAAGTCCTGTCAATGGTAGCATAGCATTCACCTTTGATTTCAGAGTCAGATTTATACTCAACAAATAAATTTTCGGAGTCACCATTGGAGTATGTATCCAAATCTACACAAGGAGCTGCTACAGTCAGCTCATTGGTGGCTAACAACTGCATCATATGGATGGTCTCTGGGAAGTTCTCACCATCATGATCTATAGTCAAGTGAAACACGCACATGTTCCCTTTCTTGGGTGCTGCCTCGATCTGCAATCTCGGCTGGGCGCCTGTAAGTTGTAGGAACTTATTGTCTGCACCTCTTCCTGGCACATTCTGAAAATTCCACTGATAAGAGTTGTTGAAACCCGATAATTGCTTCTTCATCGCGACCAACTCATTTGACAACTTCTGAAGCATCTCATCAGATGATGTAGATTTTTTTGAAACTGGCTACAAAATCCCTCATACTCATGTGAGGTTGCTTCTTGATGGACGTCAATTGCGTTAACAGAGCATGCTCATCTTCTGCAGTCTTAAATTGGGCTTCGAACACCATTCTCATCGTGTTCCAGCTAGTGATAGACCCATCATCCAGATGGTAGAACCAATTCATGGCACTCTTTGTTAGAGTCTCAATGAATAATCTTATAGCAATGTCCTCATGTGCCACCCCAAAGATGTGAGTGGCTACAGAGAATGCTTTAATATATTCATCTGGAGTGACCTTTCCGTCACCGGAAAACTTAGGAAAATTCTTTCTCGACCCCGCAGGAAGCGGATGATAAGCTGCTAACGCTAAAGGTCCAACTGATGTGGCCCATGGAGCAGCCATGATAGCCCTTGCACTATGCAGTGGAAAATTAACAACCGAGGGAGTATTGATACCGTGAAGAGTCAATACCTGACAAGTGTTTTGTGAAGTAATTTGATTCCTAATAGGGGAAGCCAGTCTACTTTGACTCTTCTTTTCTCCTCTTCTTTTAGGAACCTCTAGGATGGGAAAACCAAGCTCTTCTAGCTTGTCAAACATAGGATCTCGCCCACCCTGTTCTCTGGTACTCCTGAGGAACTTTGTGCATTCCAGGGTGCTGGGAAGAGTTTACTGCTAGGCTTCTCTTTGTGCTTGTCTTTCTGCTCTACGGATATTATTCTTTTGAACAGCTCTTTCTAAAGCTTCTACCTTTCTTTCTTCTTCCTCTAATACCTGGCTCACATTTCTATAATGCTCAGTGTTCCTCCTATACCTCCAAACAAATGTATTGAGAGACGAGCTTATGTCTTCTTGATCATCTTGAAAACCAAGGTTTGGTTGGAGCACTGGAAAGATATTATCATGAGGGAGTACCATTTTTCCTCATGATACCATGTACTGATCTACCGACTATTCAAGTCCCTAGTGGAGTCGCCAAAAATATGTTAGTAAACAGATTTATCCTTTCTTACTTCTTAGGAATATGACTCTTAATGCCCAAATTATGAACAATATCTGATTACAACAGTTGAAAAGCCGTTCTCTGATTGCTGGCTTCTCTCTGAATTGGTAGGTACAGCTCCCTTTTGGAATGATATGCAATGAATTATGTCTTGATCCTAAAACTAACACAGGGTATGCTCTTAACCCGAGAGCAGAAGAGGCAAACCGAATTAA
>MU227568.1:2463560-2515757 GCA_018584345.1 Thuja plicata
TAGCAGAGATATAAATGAAATGATGACAACTTCTAATGAATCCTTCTCCGAATATCCCACAGCACATCCTACTGAGCTTCATTCACATCCTCAAAACAAAGGAATGAAACATCCTTTCCTTCCTACTAAAATTTAGATTAAGAAAAAGAATCATATCATTAACAACTTCTATCTAGCTCTTCTCTGAATATCCCACAGCACATCCTACTGAGGTTTATTCAAATCCTCGCAACAAAAGAATGAAACATCCTTTCTTTGTTAATGTAACTTAGACTGAGAGAAAGAACCATCTAATTAACTGGAATAGAAAATAATTGACATAAAACACCTTCAATTTTCTCTGCAACATCAAGTATTCCATACCAAAAATTTTCCGACCTTTCATTAATCTTTCAACTTCATACATATAGAGCCAGGGGATGACTGTTACAAAGGAAGTTTAATCGGTTCATCTCCCTCTGAATGAAAGATGGGAAGAAACCACCTCTGTCGCCAACTAATTACAAGGGAAAGGAAATAGAAAAGAGGAGGGGAAGTTAAATCATTTGGCCTCCTTTCCCTTTTCCATCTTTGTTCGATAAGCTTTGGCATCTCTTCCATGGCCACGAGTATGTGCCCGCACAGCTTTTGCAGTTCTGTAGCTCTGTTCGTGCCACTTGCAGAAGCATCAATCAAACTGTCTAAGGACTTAGACAAATTATCTTTCATCTGTATGATCATCTTCAAGAGGGTGCTGCATTCATCACTCTTTTCTCTTTCTTCTTACTTTTTTGTTCTCCGTGTTCTTGCGGAAAATCAGAAACGGGGTGCGTTTCTTTGCTTTCGGAAAATTGGAAAAGAGCTTCTCCTTTTTGGAGAATTGGAAAAGAGCTTCTCCTTTTTAGAGAATTGGAAAAGATCTTCTCCTTTTTAGAGAATTGTAAAAGAGCTTCTCCTCTTTGGAGAATTGGAAAAGAGCTTCTCCTCTTCGGAGAATTGGAAAAGAGCTTCTCTTCTTCGGAAATTTTCAACTTGGCTTCTCTTCGCGGAAAACTCAAAAAGTGCTTCTTCTTTGCGGAAAATGACCTGACAGGTGTGAAACCCGCACAGTGCAAAGTTCTTCTTTGCAGAAAATTACCTTCTTAGGTAGAATTCTGCCATGGGGAAGATGATTTCTGAAATCCTGCCGAGCTCGTTCTCGATCATTTCTTAACCAAATTTGTCGTTGTTTGTTGCATTAGGACCGTTGAGACCTGTAGAATCAATCCATACCAGTCTTCGATCTCTACCTAAGAAAGAACATCAATTGGAGAAAAAATCTTTGTCGATTTAGGATCTACAACCTACCCAAAGCAATAAAACTCTGATAACAACCCACCCGGCTAAAACAAGATGGCAAAGGAAGGGGAACCCGGCAAAGACTTCCTGTCCTAGGGAAGACTTAGACCTAGACATCAGACTGACCAGACCAACATGACATGACCATACTATGACTTCTAAATCCTCCACTTTTACAGCATGGGTATAGGATGAAAAGTGGGGCAACATACTTCTCCATGCTAATTCCAGATTCAGTTTCTACTTTTTCACTGTGTTAAAATTCAGAAAGGTGTTAAGATGCTAATATTTGCAGATTGGCATCAGTTGAGTAGTTTGTTTTCAGAGGAAGTTAATTAAGGATTCATGTTCTACATATGAAATTCAATCAGGCTCCAGAGATTGAAATTCTGAAGGATCTTTTTGATGGTTTGCAAATTCAGTTTCAAAGGCATTTTATTCAGTTTGAAGTGCAGAAAAGAGTTAAGTTTTCAAAATGGTCATTTTGCAAGAGTGATAACTTGTTGTCTGAGTGAGATTTTTAGGAACCGATCATGGCATCTTTATTATTGCATATGAATGTACTATTTTACCTAATGGTTAAATTTCAGAGCTTGTTTCAATGATTTTGTGATGGTCGTTCTAAAGGAGATTTATGTTGTTTTAGCATTTGCACCTACACAAGTTTTCTGAAAGGCTAAGTTTGCACTGTTATATATTGTGCCTGAGGATGAATTTGAAGAGGCCCTCTTGCATGCATAGTTATTGCAGATGAATGAACCTTTTTCCAGGTATCATGGTCAAATTGCTTGTTCCAGTCAATTTTTTGAGGCCGATTCCAGAAGCCAAATACTAAAAATGAGATCAAATTGCAAAGGGGTATAAATTTTGAAAAAAGTGGATGAGCGACATACAGTTTGCAAGTGTCAAAGCATAAAGAGGGGTTTTTATTAGATGATGTAGTTGTGGTTGATTTGATAACCATGTATGCATAAATGGAAGCTACAAATAAAGCATTGACAACCATCAGAGCTCGAACCAAATGCGGGCAGCAATGGATGAATTTTGCAATGAGTTTTCTCAAAGTCTACAAGTTAATGAGGAGTTTTGGGACACATTCCAACTGTGTATGCTCTATCTTTCACAATTTTCTAGTCTCATACCACTCAAAAGGATTGAATAGTGAACTTGCACAAAGCGTTGATGGTCAAGATCATTTGAGCATGACTCTTATGGATGCATTTTTGCAGCAGCATGATGACGGACGGGAAAGATGTACATTTTCATCATGGTCATCAAATAGAATTACAAAGTATGGTCTCATATTTTAAAATGATTGCACGATGTGAACAAAATGGATTTATTGGTTGGATTTTAGAATCTTTCAGGCAATGCAATCGGCAGTTGTAATGCCATTCACGCAGGGGATGTAACCAAATCCAAGCAGAGACAAAGCATGTAAAGTCTTTTAAAACCTTGGCAAATACTAATGCCCAAGCCTTTTCCTATGAAGATTTTAAAAACATTAAATGCTTTTTCATATACAAACTGCAATAGATACCAAGCATGATCTGTGAAAAGAACAAGGAAAGAAAGCAATGTTTTAAAAACAAAAAGACATACAACAACAAAGCATGCGAAATACCAAGAAAAGATTGGAAAGATGGATAATACAGCCATAGTTTTAATATAAATATAGACAACCAAACATTGGAGCCCAACTAGAAGATGAATGCTGACTTCTCTAGTGGTTGTGCAACATTGAAGAGAAGTATGTAGAGGAGGATAGACAAGTTTTTGAGGGAGCAATAAACAAATCTCATACCTGCGCAAATGTTCCAGGAAGCTTCTTGGATTTTCCAAGGCTCAGCGTAGAAGATATCAGATATTGAAAAATTTATAGATTACAGTCCCAAGTGCCAGGAAATGCATTGAAATGTAGATAAAACATCACACATGGGCATTAAAAGAGATTTAGTTTTAATGTCTAAAAAAATAAGGAAAGCTGCGCAACATGTTGGAGGGGTTAAAAAAAGTATGAAACCAGATTGCAAAGTGTATTTGGCATCCTCTGCAACCACAGAACTGGGGTCTATGCAGATATGGAGGGGGAATGGAATGTTTTTAAACATATTTAAAACAACTCTTCCTTACATGGAGTTATAATATGTCATTCAATATGTAGAATAAACATTAACACATTTCAAAGCATTGCAGAATGTTTAGGAAAATCATGCCAAAAACCATATGGGAGGTAAGGTTTTTTAGCTTTGTAAGTTGAAATTTGCAGATGTAGATCCACAGCAAGTGGCACCTTGAACTATGGAACATGTTTATGGTCTCCATCTACAATAAAACAACTCCCTTTGCATGCAGTTTCTACAGGCAGCTCCAAAATATTGAAAACAATGGAGATGAGTTATCCCACATTGCTTATGCTGTGGCATTTTTTAGTATTTATATACTAAAATGCATACTTAATTAGTAAGTAAGAGAGCCCAAAGGCTCTTGGCGGGCCCTTGAGGGCTGGAAGAATGAATGCATAGGCAGACCCCTAAATTTTAAGCCAAATTTTGAAAATGACTTTAAAACATTGAAACTCATTATCCCACATTCATGCCATGGCAGAATTTCAAGATGTTTATATGCAGAAACACAAACACATGAATTTGAAGAAAGAAGAGCAGGCTTTCCACACATGTGCCCAGTCATCTGACACCTTGGTTTTCATGCCCAAAAATGAAGGAAAACAAATTTTAATGAATGTGACATGTGGCATCCGGTCGCGCAGTCAGGAGAAAGATTGCAAGTAACCACCAGGATTCAAAGACTTGGCGACTGACAGTTAGCGGTTAGTCGCACAATCGGGAGATGCAAAAGATAACCGCAAAGACTTGGCGAATGACCGCTAGCGGTTAGTCGCAAAGTAGCCAGATGGAGAAGATAATCGTCATGACAAGGAGATAGCTGACAGTCACGTGGTCACCAAAGGAAAGTTAGCCGCCAGATGTTAGTCGCCAGGTCACTAGATTTAACCATGGTTAGTGAAAACTTCTAGAGACTTAGAGACTCAGTGTGTAGATGTAATTGTGGTTAAAGGTAAGTTAAAAGAGTAGTTAAAGGCAGCGAATAAGAGGGTTCCACATGCTAATTTCTGGTGGCATCTGGGCTTAAAATGCAGAAAATAAATATTTCAAGGAAATTTAAATATTGTGTAAAGTTTTAAAGGTTCAAATGTATAGTCTGGTGCAATTTTTATATTGCAAGTATTTGAAAAATGCATTCTGAGAGATGTTTGAGGACAGTTGAAGTCAGAGGGTTTTTCCAGGAAGATCAGATTTGGGGATATGAAATAAAGATTAGATTTGCACAGAATGGAAAAAATATATTTATTTGTTTTCAATACTTGACAGATGAACTTACGAGAAGATATTTATCAGAGGATAAAATCAGATTTTCTCAGGCAAATAATGTCAGATTTTAAAGATATTTTGCAAAAAGATAATCAGATATTTTGCATAGATTGAAAGTCAAATCAGATTTGTAAAAACATTTATGGACAAAATAAAAATGATATCAGATCAGTCATATATTGAAAGACTTTGGAAACAAAAAAGAATCAGATTTTAGAGATCACCGATGATAACAGATGCAAGGGATAAAGGTAAAATGAGCTTCAAATATTTTCAGAGGAATGAGAGCAGATTAGATTTTCATAAAGGGGACAGGTGTATGACAAGCATGAATTTTAGGGTTTATTTCTCTTCTTTATATTCTCCTCTTCTCTATGTTTTGGGGGTTCCTCTCCTCTGCTCTATTTTGGGGTTTTCCCTGCAGGAGTTCAAAGTAGGTCCCAATGATTGTTGAATATATTACTGTGATGTAAATTCCTCATCTTGTCTCAGTCTTTTAAGCTTCTTGTCTAGATATGTTATGATAGAATTTGTTAATGAAATACACTGTATTTGCTCCTCTTTCATAGTTCTTATCTCTTTATACTCTATTTTTTCTCTAGTATGGTTTGTTTGTAAGGCATTCAAAACATACCTGCTATAAGGTAGTGTGTCTAATTGCCTGTGAGTTCCTTTCAAGGAGAGGACTAAGTCTCATAAGAAATTTTAGAGAGTAAAGCATTTTGTAAGGATTTGATGTAGTGGTATGAATCTGAGAGGATAGTTTGTAAGGCATTCTATCTCAACTACATGTAGTTTGTAAGGCACTCTACAGTATCTTCATTAGTTTATCTCTGTTGTTTCATGTTTTCATTGACTCTTTGCCCAAGGATAGGCACTGGTTAGGGTTTACTATTTAGTTTGTATTCAACCATCAAGCATAAAACAAATATTCAAGTATATCTTTGTTACTAAGTGCATACCTATTGAAAAAGGATTGTGTTAAAGTAATACAGTTCATATTGTTGATTCCTTAGATAGTGAATCAAAAGGTTAACCTTCCTTGAGTTTAAACTCAAAAAAAGAAGAAGGATAAAACATCCTTATGCCACTATTATTTGTTATTACACTCATAGTATTCCCTATCAAGCTCTATTTCAGATTGTTTCCAGTCATTTGAAGAGTGGTATTTTATTGATATAATCAAAAATATAATAACATAGCAGTGAAGACCCAATCCACCATTTGAAGTTTACTTGAAACACAATGAACTATCTAGGTAATACCTGCCTGAGTCTGTAGAGCTCAAAAATGAAGGAGCTGATAACATGTATCCCCAGTGTTATCAAATACCTTAGCAATTAGCCTTTCTATTGCCTAAAGAGAGTTTGCATTAAAGTATAATTAGTATATTGTCATCATTAGGTAAGTGTTGCAGGAAAAAGTGCTAACAAATTGGTGACTCTGCTGGGGAGTAAAAGTGATTAAGTCAGTATAAGTAAGTTATAGCCCTACTTTACTAAAATATCCTAGAGTCTGGTTATAGAGTCATTGTTTGTAAAAACATATTCTTCAAGCTCTTGTAAAGTGAGTCAAGCCTATTTGCCTGCCATTGCAAAGTATCTAAAGTCTAAAGTTATTGAAGAAATATTTACACAATCTCACTACTGGTGAGTGGTGACTCTGAGATTTGATTTGCACCAGTGTGCATGTTAAAGAAAGATTACAAAGAAGGTGAGCTTGCAGTGATAGGGAAAGCAGATATTTCTACATATTTTGAAGCTGATTTAAAGGTGTTTTCAAAGCACACATTCTTGTAGCAGCTCAAGTACATCTAGGTATTTCAAAAGTTTTAATAGTTTTCCTTATCAAGTGATTGCAGCACTAAAAGCAAAAAGGAATCAGTTAAAAAAAAGGTTTATATATTTCAAGTTTTTACTTGCAATTTTGCAAAATCTAAATGAGATATGTAATAAATGAGAGTGACAGTTTGTAATCCTTTTTGACTGCTAAGATGTCACAATCTAGTGATTCGAGGGGTAGTAATTTGTTTGGGGTAATCAGTTTTGAAGGTATCCCTGGATACCCAAACCATATTCCATCAAGGGTTAGGGCATGTTTACCAAGGTTTACTGGTTGTGATGAATAGTCAGCTGAAGAGCATTTAGAAATTTTTTTTGATTTGGTAGACAATCATAATATCTCACATGAGGATGTATTGATGAAACTTTTTGTAATATACTTAGCTGACATTGTAAGAGACTGGTTTAAAGACCTACCTCATGGCTCAATAGAATCCATGCTAGCATTAGAGGCTTGTTTTATTGAAAGATTTAGTGATTTTGAGCAGCTTAGTGATGTAGAGCAGTATGAGGATGAGGAGCACAGTGATGAGCAAGACATATCTAAATTAAAAGACCCAATATCAGAGTTTGATTTTATCAAAGAAGAGACAGATATGTTGAGATGAAGGCTTCAAGAGAAGGTTGTGCTACTTTTACAAGGACACATGAGCAGAGAGGAAAATGAATCACCAAATGATTTTTTCATAAGATTCACTAATAAGCTACAAGGTTATGGTATCATTTTTTGTCCTTAGGAGTATGTATTAGTTGAGTTATTGGTTCAAATTTGTTTCCCTTATACATATAAGTTATCAATGGCTCAGAGGGCAGAATTTTTTCAACAAGTTATAGAATGGATAGAGGGTTTAGAAGATGCTTCTTCTAAAGATGTATCTGATGTTGAAAGCAATGATATTGAGTCTAAAAATTTTGAGATTATTGAAGATGCTGATGATAAATCTGATTGTGAAGAATATAATGAATCTTATTTTAAAGATGAATATATGTTTAGTGATGATGAAGAGTCTACTACTGGTGAAGATATTGCTGACTATGATATTGATATAAAGCTTTATGAGCAGCAAGACAATGAGAAAGATATATGCAACCAGCAAGAAGACAACTATGATGCAGACACGAGTGTTTGTAGTGAGGACCTTACACAAGATGATATGATTTTAGAGGTTTCACTACAAGACTCCAACAAAGAAGAAATTTGTAGCATCATGCAAGAAGATAGTAAGGTGATAAATGAAGAAGATGACTGTTGTTCCCTTCACAGTGAAAAAATTATAGAGATTTTATCTTTTGAGCATCTCAGATATTCAGGAAATAAAAGCTTTGAACTTTCATGCCCAACACATATTTATTTTGACAAGGAAAATGAATCATTACGTTCTAATTTGGACATATGTGATACTATTTTTTCTTGCACTCCTTCTTCATTAGGCTACAATAAAATTTAGTTTGATTTAATAGATGATGAGGTTTTCAGTGTGGTTTCAGATTCAGTAGATGCGGAAAATCTAAATATGGAGTTGAGTACTGATTTAGAGAATAGTGTGGATTTTGAATCTTTTCTTGATTCTAAGTCTGCCTTTGAACTATTTAATAGTGGTCAATCAGTGGCTCAAGTTTGAAAGGAAGAAACTAAATGTGCTGGTATTTTCCCTCCCACCCACCACATTTCTTTAAAATTGTTTGATGATGATAAGCTGCAAGGTGCTCCTATTTTTGATGAAGAGGTTATTGCTCCATGTCCTAAGTTTGATTATCTACAAGGTGACGAGTCTTCTCTGATTTTGCATGATATGCAAGTGATGGATGTAAATGAATTTACTGATGCTTGCCCAAGTAGTATGATAGAGATTGGGTATCCCTCCTTTCAGTTGGACAGTGAGTTTTTCAGTTGTGGTTTACAAATGAAAGATGATAAATGTCACAGATATCAAAGTATGTTCTTATCTAGTGAATGTGACATATATATGCCACAAATTTCTTATGATGAAATTCTGCCTAATATTTATGGAAGCTCATATAAAGAATATGCAGATTTGTTGTCATGTGATGAGTTGATAGAGGATGACAGTGGATTGGATCATACAGATAAGAGTGGCACTGTTATCATATTTTGGAAACATGGGGCAGAGAGCTTTGTGTTTGACAGAGGTAAGAGTTGATTTCAATTGTGGGGTTTTGGGCCTCTTGTAGATAATGAACATATTGTACAGTTTCTTTCCCTTTCAATTGTTTGTTTGCTTTCAGTAAGAGGTTTCCCCATTTTTTGAAGAGTTTTGAGAGATGTAACAGAGAAGAGATATCAGTGAAGAGAGGAAAGTGAAAAGAGATAAAGTCTAATTTTTGAGTTTTGGGGTGGTCTTCTTCTCCAGAGATCTGTGGTTCTCAGTATAAAATTACATTTTAAACCATCCTTAGTCAGAGCCACTGTTGGTCCTTTCAAATTTGGAACAAATTTGGAGTGACCATGTTAAATTTTCAGTTAAGCAAAATGAGTACCCTTGAAAATTTTGTGTGAGAAGGTTCAGTTAGAATGCTTGAAAAACATACCTGGATGATTTTCATCAAATATTAATTGGGAAGAAGGTTCAGTACCTTTCATTTCACATATGTAGTGGGTTCCAACTCCTGAATTTCAAAACTGACATGTTTAGGGAGTAGTCATTTTGAGGTGGTCACCTAAATCTACATTTTTGCTAAGTGTTAAATTGATGTAACTTGCCCATTTTGCTTATGATTATCTTGCACCCTGTTGAGTTTCATAAGCCATCACTTTGTAAATTTTTTACATGCATATCATAGAGCTTATGTCTTTGATTTCAGGTCATTATCAATCCATTTGATAAGTTTCCATATTCCCCAAAGTTGGTCGCTCAAAACTGTTTGCATCTTTGTTCTGCCTAGAAATCTGAACAGCCCAGTTTGACAGGTTATAACTTTTGACCAGTTGATTCAATTGAGAAAGTGGCTTTTTTACTATGTTCCAGTGGTCACATACTTCATATTTTCTAGTTCCTAGATTATGATGAATCCATTTGAGCAATTTGACAGTCTGATTCTGTTGGCACTTTGTTAAGTTTCCAAAAGTTGTTGAATGTAGATTTCCGAATACCTTACTTTGAAGGTCTGCATCTTTGATCAAATGGATAGGTATAGGTATGGCATCATGGTGTATTCTCAGGTATTGTAATCATGAAAATGAACCAATATTTCTAGTTTTCAGATCCCTATGAAGTCAGATGACAAGTTTTCTGGAACCATTCCATTGGTGAATAATTCTGATTTCCTGAGTTTTCAAGTACAAAATTGCTAAGTTGTCCACTTTGAGGTCTTGAAAATCTATAGCCGGGTGAAATTTTTTGATAATTGAGCTATGCCTCATATTGAAAACATAAGAGTGTACTCACTTGAATATTTACTGATTCTTACCAATCCAGTTACTCACTTTGCCAGAGCCTTTCCATTTCTGATTTATTAAAGTTTCACTGAAAATGCAGAATTCAGAATTAAATGGCATACGTTGTAGTTTCTCTATTTGCACCCGGTTCAAGATCAAGAGTAATTGAAGGTTGTTCTAAATTGTGGACCTTAGAGTGAACTCATTTGAATATTTTCAAACTTTGACCAATCCGGTTGATTACTTCTTCATGCTAATTCTAGATTCAGTTTCTACTTTTTCATAGTGTTAAAATTCAGAAAGGTGTTAAGATGATAATATTTGCAGATTGGCATCAGTTGAGTAGTTTTTTTTCAGAGGAATTTAAACAAGGATTCATGTTCTACATATGAAATTCAATCATGCTCCAGAGATTGAAATTCTGAAGGATCTTTTTGATGGTTTGCAAATTCAGTTTCAGAGGTATTTTATTCAGTTTGAAGTGCATAAAAGAGTTAAGTTTTCAAAATGGTCATTTTGCAAGAGTGATAACTTGATGTTTGAGTGAGATTTTGAGGAACCGATCATGAAATATTTATTATTGCATATGAACTTACTATTTGACCTAATGGTGAAATTTTAGAGCTTGTTTCAATGATTTTGCGGTGGTCGTTCTAAAGGAGATTTATGCCGTTTCAGCATTTGCACCTACACAAGTTTTCTGAAAGGCTAAGTTTGCACTGTTATATCTTGTGCCTGAGGATGAATTTCAAGAGGCCCTCTTGCATGCATATTTATTGTAGATGAATGAACCTTTTTCCAGGTATCATGGTCAAATTTCTTGTTCCAGTCAATTTTTTGAGGCCAATGTCAGAAGCCAAATACTGAAAATGAGATCAAATTGCAAAGGGGTATAAATTTTGAAAAAAGTGGATGAGCGACATACAGTTTGTAATTGTCAAAGAATAAAGAGGGGATTTTATTAGATGGTGTAGTTGTGGTTGATTTGATAACCATGTATTCATAAATGGAAGCTACGAACAAAGCATTGACAACCATCAGAGCTCGAACCAAACGGTGGCAGCAATGGATGAATTTTGCAATGAGTTTTCTCAAAGTCTACAAGTTAATGAGGAGTTTTGGGACACATTCCAACTGTGTATGCTTTGTCTTTTGCAATTTCCAGTCTCATACCCCTCGAAAGGATTGAATAGTGAACTTTCACAAAGCGTTGATGGTCAAGATCATTTGAGCATGACTCTTATGGACGCATTTTTGCAGCAGCATGATGATGGACGAGAAAGATGTACATTTTCATCATGGTCACCAAATAGAATTACAAAGTATGGTCTCATAGTTTAAAATGATTGTAGGATGTGAACAAAATGGATTTGTTGGTTGGATTTTAGAAACTTTCAGGCAATGCAATCGACAGGTGTAATGCCATTCACACAAGGGATGTAACCAAATCCAAGTAGAGACAAAGCATGTAAAGTCTTTTAAAACCTTGGCAAATACTAATGCCCATGCATTTTCCTATGAAGATTTTAAAAAAATTAAATGCTTTTCCATATACAAACTGCAATAGATACCAAGCATGATCTGTGAAAAGAACAATGAAGGAAAGCAATGTTTTAAAAACAAAAAGATATACAACATTAAAGCATGCGAAATACCAAGAAAAGATTGGAAAGATGGATTATACAGCCACAATTTTAATATAAATATAGACAACCAAACATTGGAGCCCAACTAGAAGATGAATGCCGACTTCTCTAGTGGTTGCGCAACATTGAAAAGAAGTATGCAGAGGAGGATAGACAAGTTTTTGAGGGAGCAATAAACAAATCTCATACCTGCGCAAATGTTCCAGGAAGCTTCTTGGATTTTCCAAGGCTCAGTGTAGAAAATATCAGATATTGAAAACTTTATAGATTACAGTCCCAAGTGCCAGGAAGTGCATTGAAATACAGATAAAACATCACACATGGGCATTAAAAGAGATTTAGTTTTAATGTCTAAACAAAATAAGGAAAGCTGCGCAGCATGTTGGAGGGTTTAAACAACGTATGAAACCAGATTGCAAAGTGTATTTGGCATCCTCTGCAATCATAGAACTGGGGTCTATGAAGATATGGAGGGGGAATGGAATGTTTTTAAACATATTTAAAACAACAACTCTTCATTATGTGGAGTTATAATATGGCATTCAATATGCAGAATAAATAGTAACACATTTCAAAGCGTTGCAGAATGTTTAGGAAAATCACACCAAAAACCATATGGGAGGTAAGGTTTTTTAGCTTTGTAAGTTGAAGTTTACAGATGTAGATCCAATGCAAGTGGCACCTTAACCTATGGAACATGTTTATGGTCTCCATCTACAATAAAATAGCTCCCTTTGCAAGTAGTTTCTACAGGCAGCTCCAAAATCTTGAAAACAATGGAGATGAGTTATCCCACATTGCTTATGCTGTGGCATTTTTTAGTATTTATATACTAAAATGCATACTTCATTAGTAAGTAAGAGATCCCAGAGGCTCTTGGTCGGCCCTTGAGGGCTGGAAGAATGAATGCATAGGTAGACCCCTAAATTTTAAGCCAAATTTTGAAAATGACTTTAAAACATTGAAACTCATTATCCCACATTCATGCCCTGGTGAAATTTCAAGATGTTTATATGCAGAAACGCAAACATATGAATTTGAAGAAAGAAGAGGAGGCTCTCCACGCGCGCACCCAGTCATCTGATGCCTCAATTTTTATGCCTATAAATGAAGGAAAACAAATTTTGATGAAAGTGACATGTGGCATCCGGTCGCGCAATTGGGAGAAAGATTGCAAGTAACCGCTAGGATTCAGAGACTTGGCGACTGACCTCTAGCGGTTAGTCGCGTAGCCAAGAGATGTAGAAGATAACCATTGAGACTTGGCAACTGACCGCTAGCGGTTAGTCATGAAGTAGCCAGATGGAGAAGATAACCATCATGACGAGGAGATAGTCGACAGTCACATGGTTGCTAGAGGAAAGTTAGCCGCCAGATGTTAGATGCCAGGTCGCCAGATTTAACCATGGTTAGTGAAAACTTCTAGAGACTTAGAGACTCAGTGTGTAGATGTAACTATGGTTAAAGGTGAGTTAAAAGATCAGTTAAAGGAAGCGAATAAGAGGGTGCCACATGTCAATTTCTAGTGGCATCTGGGCTTAAAATGTAGAAAATAAATATTTTAAGGAAATTTAAATATTGTGCAAAGTTTTAAAGGTTCAAATGTATAGTCTAGTGCAATTTTTATTTTGCAAGTATTTGAAAAATGCATTCTGAGAGATGTTTGAAGATAGTTGAAGTCAGAGGGTTTTGCCAGGAAGATCAGATTTGGGGATATGAAATAAAGATTAGATTTGCACAGAATGGAACACATATATTTATTTGTTTTCAATACTTGACAAATGAACTTATGAGAAGATATTTATCAGAGGATAAAATCAGATTTTCTGAGAAAAATAATGTCAGATTTCAAAGATATTTTGCAAAAATATAATCAGATATTTTGCACAGATTGAAAGTCAAATCAGATTTGTAAAAACATTCATGGACAAAAGACAAATGATATCATATCAGTCAGATATTGAAAGACTTTGAAAACAAAAAAGAATCAGATTTTAGAGATCACCGATGATAACAGATGCAAGGGATAAAGGTAAAATGAGTTTCAGATATTTTTAGAGGAATGAGAGCATATCATATTTTCAAAAAGGGGACAAGTGTATGACAAGCATGAATTTTAGGGTTTATTTCTCTTCTTTATATTCTCCTCTTCTCTCTTTTTTGGGGGTTCCTCTCCTCTGCTCTGTTTTGGGGTTTTCCCTATAGGAGTTCAGAATAGGTCCCAATGATTGTTGAATATATTACTGTGATGTAAATTCCTCATCTTGTCTCAGTATTTTAAGCTTCTTTTTTGGATATGTTATGACTTAATTTGGTAATGAAATACAGTGTATTTGCTCCTCTTTCATAGTTTCTTGTCTCTTTATACTCTGTTTGTGCTCTAATATGGTTTCTTTGTAAGGCATTCAAAACATACCTGCTATAAAGTAGTGTGTCTAATTTCCTGTGAGTTCCTTTCAAGGAGAGGACTAAGTTTCATAAGCAATTTCAGAGAGCAAAGCATTTTGTAAGGATTTGATGCAGTGGTATGAATCTGAGAGGATAGTTTGTAAGGAATTCTATCTCAACTACATGTAGTTTGTAAGGCACTCTACAGTATATTCATTAGTTTATCTCTGTTGTTTCATGTTTTCATTGACTCTTTGCCCAAGGATAAGCACTGGTTAGGGTTTACTATTTAGTTTGTATTCAACCATCAAGCATAAAACAAATATTGAAGTATATCTTTGTTACTAAGTGCATACCTATTGAAAAAGTATTGTGTTAAAGTAATATAGTTCATATTGTTGATTCCTTAGAGAGTGAATCAAAAGGTTAACCTTCCTTGAGTTTAAACTCAAAAAAAGAAGAAGGATAAAACATCCTTATGCCACTGTTATTTGTTATTACAGTCATAGAATTCCTTGTCAAGCTCTATTTCAGATTGTTTCCAGTCATTTGAAGAGTGGTATTTTATTGATGTAATCAGAAACATAATAACATAGCAGTGAAGACCCAATCCACCATTTGATGTTTACTTGAAACATAGTGAACTATCTAGGTAATACCTTCCTGAGTCTGTGGAGCTCAAAAATGAAGGAGGTGATAATAGGTATCCCTAGTGTTATCAAATACCTTAGCAATTAGCCTTTCTCTTACCTAAAGGGAGTTTGCATTCAAGTATAATTAGTATACTGTCATCATTAGGTAAGTTTTGCAAGAAAAAGTGCTAACACCACCATTGACTTAGACTCATCTCCACCAAGAAAGAAGACTAGAGGATGAAAGTAGGTGCCCTCAAATCACCCATCCTCAAGGAACACTCAGAGCAAAGAAAAGTATACTCAAGCTCCTCCTGAGGTAGGATTTATACCTAGTCTAAATGTTTTGAAGAATAGGATTGTAAATGAAGGGAGATTAGATACACTTTCTAAAGTCTATGACAAATACCAAGAAATAGATAAGACTGGGATACATTCTATGATCATATCTCATACGATCAAGTTTAAGAAGACAGTTCTTGAACTCAAGGCAGTGATACCAGATCAGTTATGGAACATATTAGAGATCATGAAAAGACATGAAATAGTGGAAGACATGAATATTAGTAAAGAAACATTGGATACTCTTCTCCCTATATGCTCGCATGATGAGAAGGCTATATTATTAGATCTGGTGAAGCCTCATCTCAGAACCAAGACAAGGACTTTACAGATTATGAACAAAGAGTATGAAAAGATAGGTAAAGAGATTGAAAATGCATTTTCACAAGTATTTATGGATAGACACATGTATCCACCAATGACGCCTAATACAAAAGTAACTCCAGCTCCTCCTAAACAGGTTACAAAACTAGTAATTCAGAAAGCACCTACAATAGGTCCTTGGGTTTCAGCGCCCACAATGACAATAACTTCTGATACAGATAAAGACTCAAAAGATACTATAGTAGTTGATAGTATCAAGATATGCATGACAACATCTAAAAAAGATATGGACAAACTTGATAAAGCATTTGTAAGCACTGAAGAAATGTGCACTGATGATACATCTGCACAATAAGATGAAGTTCCCACCAATGATGAAATTGACATAAATGAAGAAAAAGATACTCAAGGTGATGAGACACCAATAAAAGAGACACCAGTAAAGATTGAATGTATGGATACCAGTCAAATTACTATATTCTCACCATCTACCTCATTGTTGTCAAGGTTAACTCCTAATTCAGCAAGTCTGGATGCATGGGGTGAAGAAGACCTAATCAAGATCAGCATTCTTGCTATGGAAAAAGAAAAGGAGAAACAAGTGATGAGGAACCCTCACTTCTTGGAATCTGTAAACATATTAAATGACTTAGTGCCTGCTGAAAAGAAAGTAGGAAAAGTTCAATCAGTTGAAGATGTGGATAGCATTCTGACAAACTTACAAACACATTTTACAAACCTAGTAGATTCAGCTACTAAGATTGCAGAAGATGAATACAAAAAGGATAGATTGAATTATTTGGTAAAGAAATTTACCTTAGACTTGAACTCCTTAAACATTGGGCAATCCATACTGAAAGAATTGGCAGCTAAGGGAAAGAAACTTATAGCCAATTGCATGGACAGAGTGAAGTTCACCTCTGAGCACATTAAAAAGGTAGAAGAGGTAGAGATAATGGTGGATAGCATTAGAAAATCAGTTGAGACTTCCACACAAGACATTAAAAATTTAGTTGAGAAATGCACTTGCGCCATCTCTAGCAGTCATAAATGAGAACATCAAGAAGATTGATGCCACCATTGCAACATATGATCAAGGTCCATGCATGGATCTGATGAAAATGGAGAAACTGACTTATGCCCTATGTGCACATCTTCAGACAGTAGATGCAATGAAAGTATTTTGGTAGAAAGAGATCCAATCTCTTCAAATTGTGTACCCTGAAGTTTACATGGAGTAAGTATGTAGAAGAATTAAAAGTTTTTGTAAACCTTTGTCATTAATGTCAAAGGGGGAGTAATATAGAATGTGTATATGCAGAGAAGTATATGTATATATCAATAAAATGTTATGATATACAGTCATTTTTTGTGTTAAGTCATTTTGAGAAACTTGGCCACATTCCTTTGTTTCCATAAATGACAAAGGGGGAGATTGTTGGAAACTTGACTTCCTGAGGATGCATGACTCATTTTGTGTTTTCATCATGGAAAAAAAGTCATGTTTAGTTTTTGTCACGAAAGACAAAATGACTAAGTATGGAAAATAGGGCAGACAAAGATATTCAGCGATCAGCACATCAGCGCACATGTGAGAGGTCAATTCTGCTTATGCGCGTTCAGACATATATTGTATGAAATGTGTACATGCTACATCCAAATTTGCATAGTATGGAACAAAAGTATGGCAAAGTTACAGACAGATCAGTAGACCAACAGTCCAGAAGATAGAGCATGGAAGCCGACTAGTGTTTTGATCAGCGTGAATTATTTTGTAATGTAATGGCTAAGCGCCTTTGGTTATATGTTTGTAATATTGTAATTAACATTGTGGTAAACATTCTTAAGCTGATTTATTTGGAAGCATTGTGTATTTTTTTTAGGGTCGACTAGAGTCTTGTTTTGGGTCGCGCCTATTTGGATACGAACATATAAGTATGTAATATAAAGTTATGTTGCAAGTGTCGATTATTATGTAAGAGGAAGATACATAAGAGTAGTATAATGAAGTCAGTATATGATATAGCTCTTTAAGAGAGTAAGAGCATTCACACATACATGGAATTGATCAGACAACAGTGTCATTACAGCAGTTCACTTTTGATATAGTGTATATAAACTTTCAGAAGGTTGTAGCCTTCATCCTATTGGGCAGTGAGCCATATGCCTTTAATAGGGTTTTGTAAAAGACTCCTAATAGGGTCAGACCTTTAACCAGGTCATTGTACTCATATTGTAAAGACTACTTCTAACAGAGCAAAGGAACTTTAATAGGTTCATTATACCTAGTACAATATTTGTGGGTACTAATTCCCACCGGGGTTTTTCTCTAATCAAAGTTTCCCCGTAATCATATCATGTGTTATGAGTTCCTATGCTAAGATTATTTCTGTGTATGTTTGATTTATGTTTAATTTTCTAAAAATTAATTAATAGACAAACACTGATTCACCTCCCCCCCCCTTCTTAGTGTTTCCAACAGTCTGAATATCTGGGCAGCTTCAGAGGGAAATTGTTGAATCCTGGAAGATGAAGGTATGAGAAGTTTGTAAAATGGATAAAATAAGATCTGAATTGGTTGATGAATGCCATGGCTTCTGGAGAAAATATCCTTTCTGAGAAACCTTGTAACTCCCTACACAATCTCATTGTAAATGCATCATTGACTTTGAGATATATAGTATAACTATTATGCAATTGCAGACAGGGAAAGAACTCATAGCTTTTGACATCTTCCAGAAATTCTTCTAATCTAGGAAGTCCTGGCAAAAGTTGAATAGTATCCAAAATATATAATAGGACTGAGGACATATAGAACTCATTTTGATGTTTAGCTCTATTTATGGCATTGGAGAGATTTTTGCTTACCATGAGGGCCTAGTCAATAAAATGGTGTTGAGAGAAAATCATCTTGACTAGGAAGAAATGATGCTCAACAAAATTTAGCACATCGCTCTCACCTTTAATCCTGTGAAGTAATACTAGGATATCCACAATCTCTGGCTTTAGGTTCATGCCATATAGAGTTTTGGGCAACTTTCCTTTGGTTCTCTTCGACTCCTGGAACCATGTCTTCATTATCTCCTTCTACATGGCCTTCTTTGCTCCATATTCAGTAACCGCACAACTATAGGTCATCTCTGAGTATTCAGCTTGCTCTGGAATGCAAAGGGAGTTCTGAATAGAGTCACAGTCAATAGATACTAGCAGCGTATCATTGGGAAAGTGAATTTTCTTAGTGTCTGGGTTATAGTGAGCTATACATTCTGTAACAAGCTTAGGAGCTTGAATTTCCACAAGGAAGCTGGCGGCTTCGACTAGCCCACTCTCCTTCAGTTTTTTAGTAATGGGGTGTATTGTATCTGCCTTCAATATATTCTAGAATCTCTTCATATTGAAGAACTTCAGAGAAGTGTCCATGATGTTGTGAAAATCAGAAGTGATGTCATTCATTCTCTTGAACCCCATAAATCTAGTAGCCATGCTTTGATTGATTTGAAATAGGAACTAGGGATAAATCTTAGGAACACAAAGACAAAGAACAACTATTGTCAAGAGATTTTAATTTAGACAATTCATCAAATAGATGGTAGTTCCTATTTGTATAACTTCATTGAATTTATAAATTTTTAATTCTTACCATTAACGGCCAAATTCCCGTGCCACACGAATGAAGATACTTAAGCATTTATGAAAAAATTCCATTATGAAGAAAAATGACTTTATTTGAATTAATTAATTTTCTTCTACGGTCCATAAAGAAACATGTTTTCACTTTAGATAACCGTAATGGTAAATTTTTAGAGGTAGCGGATAATTTCTTTCCCACTTCTCCTTCGGCGGAGAAATGCTTTTGGGGTTCTCCTTTCTCAGAAATCCACCAAGGGGGAACCTTAGCCCGTTGCAATGCTAAGTTCACATGTGGTGATCTTATTTTCTTTCTTTATACCTTGAAACCCCTCATATGTCAGTTTTTCTTCATGGATCTTGCATATAATGATCTAGCAAAAAATGCATCTCATGGGTCAAAACTCGCCTATTTGGAGTATTGGAGAAGACATTTTCTTCTTTTCCGCAATTGAGATTTCCTTCTTAGATTATTCATCATTTGATAATTCTTCTTACTCAATGGAATTTGCATTGAATATAGTTTCCTTTCTAAACTTCAATTATCTATTTCCAACTCCAACTGACTGCTGAGACTTTTGGAATTACCCACCATGGAAAACACACTCTACAAGTGATTTTTCGCCAAGGAGAAGCCTGAAACAAAATTTCTGCCAATGCTACAAAATGAAGTGTCAACGCCAAAGACTTCAAATGTAAATATAACCAATGTTAGAAACCATTGAAACATGACCTTTACCAGATTTGGAAACTTAACCTACCTAATGAAAGATGATCTCAGATAAAAATTCTCTCTAGCCTACAAAAGAGAAGTCAATTTGGGGGAAATCCAATAAAAGCCTCTTAGCCTAAGGGGAAAACTAGACTTAGACTCAAGAATTTATTAAAGATCTCAAGACAAATGCTACACACTAAACTTCCATTTCTGTCTAAGGGTATACATGACAAAAATGGGGTAACAACCTCAAAGGTCGGGATGGATTTGTCAAAGAACCCTTGCAACTCGGGTTCTTCTTTGTCCTCTTCGTCTATCCCAAAGAACACTGTCTCACATGTGAAGGCAGTGTGATGAGGCTCTGGTGAGGATGATTCTAGGGGAGTAGGGTTAACAAGTTGTTTTCTTTCTGACTGGGAGATCATGATGATCTTCTCTAGTGTGGTGCAGTTCACCTCAGAATGTGAGCCAATATCATGCAATCTACACCATGTGGTCAGGGGGTGGAATTCTATGAGCTTTGCAGAATGACTAGGTATAGCACCACCCTGAGTGGTATTTTTATTTTGAGGAGGACCTCTTGTGTTTGCGTTATTGTTCCATTTCTCTTGGTTGGGCTAAGGCCCGTTATTATAGTTCCAACCTCTAGATGTGGCATTTCGTTGGCCGGAGAAAACATTCCCTCTTTGGGAATTGGAGTTGTGGGGCACAGAAGGACTGACCTTCATCTATCCCATGTTTGTGGTTAATGAGGACACTAATTTTCAGAGGGATTCAACCTCGACTGATAGATGGGTAGTTGTGTCACAGTATGATGGTTGTTGTGGTGGATTTTTGGAGAAAGTGATAGAAGCTCCCAAAGTAAAGGACAAAAATCCTCCGGCCATGGATGAATGGAAGAAAGATACTCCAGAGGGTTTTATCAAAGGTTTTTCATTTTCTATGACTAGTTCCAGGGAACATATTCCAGACCTGGAATTGTTTGGGCTTGAGATGAGTAAATGTACCGGGCCTATTGGTCTATCAGCGTTAGGCCCATGGCCATCATTGGTGCATCCATTGCCATATTGGGGTTGTATCCCCCATCATAAGGAGTTCTGCCAGGAAACATATTGAAGGGTAGGATCCGTCCAATCCCACTAGGATCCTTTCTGAAACTGTAGGACAACTCCAAGGCTAAGTTTTAAAGTTTTTCCAGAGTATCCTGGTCATTAGGAGCGGTAGTTCTCTAGAGGAGAGTAGCTACAATGGGGTCCATGGCATTCAGGTATATCTGGATGGTTACATTAATGGATGGGATGAAAGGGCCCATGCACCACTTCAAAGAATGTTGGAACTGATGATTGAATGCAGTGAGGGGCTCATTCAGTTCCTTCCTGATGGAGATAAACTAACTGTGGGACCAAGTTGGTCCACGTGAATGCGGAAGGCCACCAAAAATTCATCTTCCATATCCTACCAACTGTTGATGGAGTTGGTGAGCAAGTTTAGGTACCAGTTCAAATCATTTTGTCCTAAGGATAGAGGAAACATCTAGGTTACAACATCTTGATGTTGTATTTGGTGTCTATTCATGGCATCTTTGTAAGCCTAGAGGTGTTCTTCTGCAGTTCGGGGGCCTAGATGCTCATATTTGGGGCAGATCTTCTCTGGATGCAGAGAAAGATCATTAGTAGCACCGAGGAACTTCCCCATTAGGGACTAGGTATTACCAAATTAGGTAACCATTGGGACTATTTGGTTTTGGCTAGGTTGAACGTTAGTACCTGAGATTGTCTGAGGGATTTGGGTATTCTTGTGTGTAGCGAATCCCCAAAAAAAGTTGGCTGGCTATCTTGTTTGTTGGGTCCTACTCTTTCAGATGGGAGGTCTGAGTTATACAAACTCTTCAATATTTGGGGCTGATTAGAGTATTATTTCAAAGTGTAATGGTGAAAATGACCCTATTCTATGAAAAGTTTGGTTCCTAAAACTACTTCTTGGGGAGCCCTCAAGTAGTTTAAAATTGAGATCTTCTGAGGGAGACAAGCTCATGCCCTCCTTCTAGTGCCATTTTTTGTTGATGGGACTTTGTGACCGGCTCCACCAATAGAAGATAATTTGTCACCAAGTACCGAGGTACCTTTCAACTCCACCTAAAGAGGTTTACCAGAGAATTAATTCTCCTAGCCTCCAAGCACCTAGTAGTCAGGTCTTGACGGTGCACAGGAGCTAAGTTGGGAAGGTGACTATTGTTTGAGGGGATAGCTAGTTTTTACTCATCTCTTCCAGGGATTTCAATGGGAATGGGGATTCCCTTCAATCATTTAGACTTAATAAAGAAATTGCAAAAGATAGATTAGAGTTAAGATATATTTCTACTTATAGTTGTGCAATACATGTTTAAACATCAACAACTCTCTAATACTAGAAAACCAAACTAATTATTGAATACACACATAACCAACAATTCACATGCATTCAATAGAAAAGGGAGATATAAAATTAACTAAATGAAAATATCAAAGCAAAGGACATGAGAAAACATACAACAAAAAAGATATTTCTACTTCAGAGATCATAACAACGCATAACATATAGCGACAAGATGTTCTTCCTTCTTCATTAACTCAAATGGTTCCAGCATCACTGGCGAGTACATCCATGGCTCCAAGGGAGAATTCTAAACTACTAAGAACAACTGGTCAATGAGCTCCTAAAAACAACTGAAAGTAAAATGCTATGCTTCTATTACTTGTTAGACTGCAAAATCATCAATTTTTTAGACCCTTGTTATGGCATCAAACTTCTTATTTATACAAAAATTTGACCGAAGATTCTAACCTAATCTAACTGTACACTTTCCAAATATAATACATTAGCCTATGGTTGGTACTACCTGCACCACCTACAATCACCTCAAAATGTGTAGAGGTCTGACAAGATAGAAGAAAAAGATAAGAGGAGAAATCTAGAAGAATCAGACTAAAGAAGAGAGCTGAGGTACTTATGGAAGAAATATGATTGTCTTGATATCCTAGGCTACATGCCTCATAAATGCCAATTGTGGCTCCTTGTCTTTGATGTGCACCAGGTAGTTACTGAAGGAGAGGGACCTCAGGGGAATCATCTGTCAGAACCATCTCATCCACCTGACATATCTAATCTAGATCACCTACCTTATAACCCTTATTAATTACTGATAGTGATTGGTCAGCTCTAGGGAACCTGGACATAGATCACTATCAAGAATAAAAAATTGGGACCCAAAATTTAGGAGTCCAAGAGATTACGTTCAAAGAATAATGAATTTGCAAAACTTTTCCCTGCTGGCAGAAATCTCTGGAGACCAAAGAATCTTACTGTTCCTTGTTATTTTTGAAGGCCTCCAAAATCAAGATGATTCCTTCCTCATCCACATCTTTGATGTAGTCCCAGCAGTCATTGAAAACCCATAACTTCTCTTCAACATTGTCGGCCCCCTCCTTGAATTCTACAACTACCTTCACTATGTCGTGGGACCAGAGAATCATTTTGGTTAGGCGTGACATTTTCCCTCTGTAAAAATCCTCAAAAGACTGGTACCGTGACTCCATCAACTCATTAAAATTTCTCAATACAAAATCCTCCAGAGCACATGACCCAGTGGTGAAGGGATCAACTTACAAAACCATTGGTACAAATGTCATATATGAATTTAAAGAATTCCTGACTTTCAGGATTCTATCCTTAAGGGCCACTACCAGTTGCTTGCTTGTCTTGATTTTGAGACCAAGTCATGAGTGTTGGACCCAGAGGAATCCAAAGGGTTCATCTCCCAAAATACCTCCTTCTGTGATGACTTCCTCTCCGAAGTTCATTATTTCCTCTAGTTTGGACCTCCACTCTTCATACTTTTCCATTGCTTCCTCCCATAGGGAGACAACATTGTTCATCTAGCCAAAGATTTTATTGGACTCATAGAGGTTTGGGAGTTTTGTTGCTATGAAGTGCCTTATGACTATGATCTTCTCAGTGACCCACCCATCCATAGCTTGTGCTTCCTTCTTCATGGCCCTCAGAGTATCAATGTCCCCCTATGGGAGCAGTGTTCTAGATGTGGAGGCTTCTGGATGGATTACAGACAATGGATGTGTTAGTTCTGCAAGAAAACTGAGGAGATTTACATTCTTTTATTTTTCCTTCATCTTCTATGCCTCTTTATCATATCGGGTCTCAATTTCCCGACTTGCCTCTTTCAATAGGTTCAATTCTCCCTTTTTGTCTCTCCTCCCAAGGGAACTTCTGTAATTGTATATTTTATAGCTCCTACTACTGCTTCCTCTGCATCTAAGGGAGGTGTTGCTACTACTATGATGGTACTTCCTCCCATACTGGTTTGAAGGTTATGGACGGTCCAAGCCTTCTTAGGCTTCTGAGCCTCTTGATTATAGGCCATCATTTCAGTGAGAGAGGGGAAATCTCATTACTGTCGGGGCCTTCCTTTTTCTCGACTCTACTAGCCACTATGGTGGTAGGGGTGGTATTATATCTAGGTCTTGGATATTGGGGTTTTCATTGGGATTTGACCACTCTTCTTTGACATCTATGCTCTTTGTGGGCTCCTTTTCTCCACTCTCAGGATTCCCTATTTCTCCCACCTTGGTGACATTTTCATCTGTGGTGTCAGGGACCCCATCTTCCCTGGCACCTATAACTGTTGTAAATACAATATGAGAAAGAAAGATACTAAGAGGGGGATGAATCAGATCTTAAAACTTTTATCCTTTAAAATAAAACTGATCCACAACCATCATAAATGAAATTGACCTATCAACTAGTAGCATCCATGATAATAAATAAATAACTCAAGACACAGAATTTTGGTAACCCACAAACCCAATAAGATAAAACTGGGGTGGGGATGACACCCACAAAAATATTCACTACTATAGCAATAAAGTGTGCCTGTTAGGGCTACAAAGTTTGATCATAATATGTAATCTACCTGGTTAAAGGTCTATCCGGTTAAGAGATACAGATTATTACAATCTACCTTGTAAAAGGATTTAAACTTACAACAAAGTAAGCACTCGGCTAAGAGATTTATAAAGGTCTGTTAGAATCACTTTGTTAAGAGATTTCACTTGATACACTGGTTAGAATGTCTCAAGAACTGATCCTTCATTATGCACTTTGATCCTGATAACAAATATCCTCTTTCCAATACCTTCTCTGATCTAATAATCTATTATGTCTTTACTCTGTTGTTCACTACTCTTTTAATCTGCTAGATCTATGCTTCTTCTTTCAAAATAACCATTTGTACATTATTGATGAAACATTATGACCAAGTACAGGGTACTGGCCAACTTTGCCTGTAAAGGTTGTCCATGGAAATGAGATTCCTCGGGCCTTCAAGCATGTGAGAGTCAGGTCTTGACAGTGCGGGAGCGTAGTTGGGAAATGTGACTATTTTGTTCGGGGGGATAGCTGGTTATCTTGGCTCATCTTCTCTGGGATTTAAGTGGGGATTCCTGCAAGAATTCATGACTTTACCAAATAAACTTCAAAATATATTACAAGGTTAGAAATATTTCATCTACCTATAGTTATGCCGAACATTCAAAACATCAACAATGCTCTAACATGCTACACTAAATACTGAAGAAATATAGAACCATCAGCTCATATTTAATCAATAGCAAGGAAAATGGAGGTTGTTAATCTACTTAAAATATCAGAGAAAGGGACATAAATAACATACAACATAAAATACTATTAATCTAGAGATCAGAATGCTAACAAAATCATTGATAGAACCCTTCCTTCTTCATTAACATGTTTCCAGAAAGCACTGGTGCATACAATAATGGTGGCTCCAGGGGAGTATTTAACTACTTAAATCTTCTAAAAATGAAGGAGCATTGAGATCTACAAATAAGAAGTAAGAAAATCAAAATGCTATTAGCTATGGACTACAAAATCATCAATTTTTTCGACCCTTGGAATAAGGTCAAACTTATTATTTATACACAATTTTTGACCTAAAACTAACCTAACTTATTTTACACTTAACAATATAATACTATTTCTGATGGCTAGTACTACCTGCACCATGCTAAAAAAGACCTCGAGATGGAGAAGGTCTGACATGTCAGAAGAATAAGACAAGAGAAGAGGAGTGGAAGAATCGGCCTCAAGAAGAAAGCCAAGAGGAGAAAAGAAGAAATCCAATCCCTCGGGGATCAAGGCTACATGCCTCATTAATGGAAAAGTGACCTCTCTATCTCTGATGCACTAGGTGTTACTTTGGAGTGGCACCTTGGGAAGACCACCTATCAGAATCATATTCTAAGCTAACGTGCCTTGTTGTAGTTACCTATTTCCTAACACTTTTATTAACCATCTGATAGTGACCGGTCGGCTTCAGGTATAGAGACACTAATTGCTGAAAGAATACAAAATTGTGAGATCTGGAACTCTGGGATCTAGAAGCTTACATTCCCTAAAAAATGAATAAATACAAAATACATCTCTTGAAAATCATCTCCAAAACCCAGAGAATTTTATTGTTCATTGGTATCATTGAAGGTCTGTAGGAGCTGGGTGATCATGTCTTCATCAATGTCTTTGAGGCTGGCCCGATGGTACTTGACCACATCTACCTGTTCACCTAAATCTGGAACCTTTGCTTTGAATTCTACAGCTATCTTCACCGCGTCATGACCTTTGAGCACCATGCGAGTTATCTGTGTCATCTTCACTCTATCTATCCCCTCTGAGGATCCATATTGAGACTCCATTAGCTCGTCAAACCTTCCCATGACATATTCCTCTAGAGTGCACATTTTAGTGCTAAAGGGATTAGCTCCGGAGACCTTCAAGATAAATGAATTGTATAAATTAAAAGAATATTGAACCTCTTGGGCTTTGTCACGCAAGGTCCCTACCATTTTCTTGATTACCCCCATTGTGAGGTCAAGTCTGGAGTGCTGGTTCTGGACCAAGTTAAAATAATCCTCTCCCAAAATTCCCACCTTGGAGACAACTTCCTCTCCGATGTTGATGAGTTCTTCCAACTCAACCTTCCATGCTTCATAGTTTTCAATGTCTCCCTCCCAGATGGAGATAGTAGTTTTGGCCTAATGTAGAACATTTCTAGACACATATAAGTTTGGGAGTGTGGATACTAAGAAATGATAGATGTTTCCCACCTGTTCTATAACCCACTCATCAACTACCTAGGCTTTCCTTTTCATCGCCCTTAATGAGTCTATGTCACCTTGAGGGAGTGGTTCCATAGATGCAAAAACATCTGGGGAATGGAAGTAATAGGCTGCACAAGCTATGTTAGCAGCCCCATGAGGTTTGTGTTCTTTTCTTTCTCTGCCCTGAATTTCTAGATCTCCTTTTCATAATGTGCCTCTACTACTTTGGCTTCTTCCTTCAACAAGTCTATCTCACCTTGTTTCCCTCTCTTCCCCAGTGACACTTTGGTGATAGAGTATTCATCGGCCTTAGTTGTGGCTTCATCCAAATCTAGGGAAGGTGTTGCAATCACCACAACTATATGTCCACCAAGCCCAGTCTGAAGAGTATGGACTGTCCAAGCTTTCTTGGCCTTGGAAGGATTCTACGTTTGGGCCATCATCTCTGCCAATGAGAGATGGGCCCTGGGTGTTGCTGGGGCTTTTCTCTTCCAAGACTCTACCAACCACTAAGGTGTTAGGGGTGGCTTGGAAGCTAGTGTCTATTCCTATTCTTCCCCTCTGGGATTTTGTTGTGCTTCCCTGATATTCTAAGCCATTCCTGGCTCCTTTCTTGTATTTTTAGGCCTATCGGCCAGATTTGTCTCAATAGTTCTTGTGTCATCTACCCTAAAGTCTGCACCTTCAACATTGTTGGGATCAACTTTTATTTCTCTAGGATTCTGTTCCCCACTCTACTATTTTTCTTCATTAACCTCCTCTGTCAGAGTGCCCTCTTTAATTGGTGTATTCTCTGGAGGAGGTGGAGGTATTGGGCCAAGATTCAATGTTTGAGTCGTTATGATTACCTCACCAAATGTTTCCTTTGGGAGCAGTGTCTGGAGCATGGTAGTTGGGGTTATGGTTGATCCTACTGGTCGAGTTCCCCTAACTGATGTCAGTTTCTCATCTTGCATTTGCCTAATCCTTATGGTTCCTTCAACCTATATCTCTGGGATGTTGGAGATGTTCACCCGTGCTTGCTCTTCTTCTCTCTCTGCCTAGGTTTCTTTTTTTTGGGATGCTTACTTCTCTGGGATGTTCCTTTCAAGAGGGGGTGCTTCTTCCTCTTGGGCAATTATTTCTTCAACTGACCTCCTAATATCCCCCTATAAGTTCCCAAATTCGTTAGTTCCAAATAAATCATAAAATTCATCATGGGGAGGGGAGTTCTCTAGGATATCCTTAGGTTCTTTGTTTGGCTCCGGAGAGTCAGAAGAAAGGATTTGTACTTATTGGATTCTTAGCATCCCAATTTCTGGCTCCGCCTTTGGTTGAGATTTCTTCTTTTTATTCCTCCTGGTTATCAAAGGGGGCCCTACATCCATCATAGCTACCCACTCCTCTTCTGCTCTGATCCTCATTGCTCAGACCATCAATGCTGCCAATGAAGGGGAAGGAGGGCGAACATGTCTAGATAGGTGCATTGTACAATGTTTCCAACTGAAGTATTAGTTCTGGTGACTACACCAAACACAAAAATTTTGCGGCCTTCATGATGCCAAAGGTGACCAAATGAGTAGCCATACTATCTCCACTAGCCTTCAACCTATAAATGGCTTGGATCAAGCCTTGCATTTCTGCCCAAAGTCCAGGCTCCATGTCTATTATTTCTTGGATTTTGGAGTCCACCTTGGATCCCATGAGAACACCCTCCTTTGGGTATTTGGAGGTCAAGGGCAGCTTTGCTAACATATTTTTGGCCTTGGTTTTTGTGGCTGCCCAAGTGGAGGTGGTAGGTAGCTCCGGGATATCAAGAGGGGTGATTGCTTTAGACATCTTGATTGATTATCTGCAACCTACAAGACCAGAGAACCATTAGAACATGGTATATATAAAAGAACATTCAGAACTCTGGGGAATTTGTCACCATCCTGGACCTATCCAAAAAGTGTTAGCATATATAAAAAATCTTGGAATACTTGAAATAGACATGAGTAGGACTCTGGGGTGTTGAACCAAGTGACAGGAGGAAATGAAAGACAAGGGATTTCTCGGGACCCAGAGTCTGGATAAACTAGTCATTGTCATGTCAATGTGACTAGTGGGAAACCATACTTGGCTGATGTGGGTTGGCATCTGGTCAAGTAACAAGTGATATAAAGGCATTAATGATGAAAAGTGGGCTAACATGGGGTAAATTTAATTCTAGATGGGACATGGTTTGAATACCCACTCATGGGAAATTAATCTCACCTTTAAGGTGATGAGACAAAAGAGAGAGAAAGCTGCCATGGCTCAAACCATCGGGGTGCCAAGTTTGAGTTTTGGTGAATTCTCCTTGACAAGCTCAAAATGGTGAGTGAAAATATGAAAAAGCATGAAGATCTCATCATCTCAGAAGGATATGCACAAAGTATACATAAATTTACAAAGGGTCGAAGGCCAGAACACATATACACTAAAATGCAGGGTATTTAAAAACTTCTTATAGACTTATACAATATTCACATAAGTACATGAGCTACCCTAAGAATATACATTACATACATTAGTTTACAACTACATAAAGGGTGAACAACCCTCTGGCAGAGCCAACCCACCAAGGGGAGGCAACCCAAAAAGTGAAACACAAATGCGAACCAGCTAAACTGAACCAAGAGAAACCAAAAACAAAGGAAACAACAAGAAAAGAAAACAAGAAACTAGAGGACAAAATAAGGACCTACCTAGAGACACAAAGAAAAATAGGATAGAAGCACACCAAGAATTCTCTGTAATAGGTCTACCCTCAAACGACCACAAACAGACACCACAAATCAACTTGTAATTGACCACTAAGCACAAAACAACTCATAATTTAATCACCTAGGAATCACTCTAAATGCTCTAAGTGTTCTTAATCCCAGTAACTATGAAAGTGATGGGTAGTTTCCATTTATACTTTTTAGAGTAAAATTAAGTTACACTTTTCTCCACAAACTCCAAAATAGGCAGACCTCCAGACTCCAAGCCTGGGGATCCCACGCAACTATGCCTTCTTGCAAAAGGAGACATAGTTGAAAAGAATCCCATATTCCAGAATCTGGCTCTGGAGAGAACAAACCCTGGGACCAGGCCCGGAGACAAAAGAAACAAAAATAGAAAGAAAAACAAACCTCATGGAAGAAAAGCCCATAGGGAAAACAAAGAAAAAGGAAAGAAACAAGGCAAGAGAAAAGCGAAAAGAGGGGACCCAACATTTTGTACAAAAAATTTTGAAACTTTCCAAGGATGAGAGAGAACAAGCCAAAAAGGAACAATATAAAAAGATAAATTAAATGATGCATAACTGTGAAAAGAAATGTAGACTCAATTCCAAGAGAGTGGGGGAATATTTTATTTCACTATTTGATTTTCCAAATTCTATGAAGACACATGGGAAACCATAAATTTCTCATCCACCTCACAAATATAACTCTCATTTTGTAAGAGAGGGTGAAAAATTAGCCTTAGGAAAGGAGGACAATGAAGTTTTACAATGGCTCTACAAATAGGAAGATACTTCAAACAATCCCGTGGAAAGAGTACAACACATCAATATCCAAACTGAACAATATGAAAAGGGATATCAAATTATACAAAAAATGGGATACAAGGGAAGAGGAACCCTAGGATTCAAGAATAGAGGATTGCTAGAACCCATTGAACCTGCTTGGAGATCAAAGGATGAGAAATCCAGAATAGATTATCAAGACAAAGGAGAAATTTCAAGCCCTATGCATGATTTTCATGAACATGTACACATGGTAGGATCTGAGAGTGAGGATCATTCTAGTTAATATGAGTGGGATTCCCTATCTGAAGACCTTTTTCATGATAAAGAAGTTGATTTTATTCATAAATATGCTATCATTCCTAATGTCAAAAGTCAAGACAATGAGAATCAAAGTTCAAATTCTATACAAGCATCAAATGAGCCTCAAGAATCCAATGTAGGCTAAGAATCTAGGGGTAATCAATGGATAGGTGAACCTTGGGTACCTTCATGAGGGGGGTGATTCAAATTTTATATTTAATGCACATGCTTTCTTTCCCATGGAAATCCATGAGGACTCTAGTGAGGAAAATTTTGATCCTACTTCCATGGAACACCTTGAGAAAGAACATTTTATATACCTAAGTGATACAATGTACAAACCTTCAAATGAGGTCAGTTCCTTGAATCCTTCGAATGAAAACTTTCCTAATGAGTCTTTAGCCTTACTTCATCCTGAACACATTGATTGGGATTTAACCGAACCAATTGAGTTATTATACTTTCCTAATGACAATGTAATGGCCCAATACCTAAACATGGTTCAGCCATCTTCTCCCACCAATGAATACAATCTGGACATAATGATAGTGGCAGGGTTCCAACATCTAAATCAAAAAAATAAAGAAATAAATTCAAAAAAACTAAAAGGTCTAGTGGTGAAAACCACCATGTGGCAGTGCTAGAACCTAAAAAGTAAAAATATCGGAGGTTTCCAAAGGTGAAAACCCAATTGTGGCACCTAAGGAAGAGAGGTTGGATACCCTACTAGAACATGATTATGAGAGATCTCCTATTCTCATAGAGCTAATGGAAAAGGTTAACATTGGAACCTACTTGGAACCAAAGTTTATTCACTTAGCACCATCACTAAACCCATCAGAAAGGAAGGGGTTCATCAAATTCTTTCAAGAAAAGAAAATTAACTTTGTGTGGTCATATGTCAACATGCCAGGGTTATATCCAAGCTTCATAATGCACCATATTAATGTGACACATGGCATCAAACTTGTAAAGAATAAATTAAGAAAAATGCATGCAAATGTAGCTCTATTAGTCAAAGAAGAATTAGAAAATCTAATCAAGGTTGGATTCATAAGAGTAATAGCCTATGCAGAATGGATATCCAACATTATACCAGTGACCAAACATGATAAATCCATTATAATATGAAGATATTTTTGAGACCTTAACCTTGCTTGTCCAAAGGATGATTTTCCATTGCCTAGCATTGATGCTATAGTGGATTTAACGGTGAGACATTTTATGTTCTCATAAATGGATGGATTTAGTGGATACAATCATATTCGCATAGCACCTAAAGACCAAGAAAAGACTACTTTTACATTCCCATGGGGAACCTTTTTTTGGAATGTCATGCCCTTTGGTCTATAAAATGTCAGAGAAACTTACCAAAGAGCAATAACCACTATCTTCCATGACATGATGCACACCTTCCTACAAGATTATGTGGATGATATTTTAGCTAAGTCACATCAAAGAAAGGATCATCTTCCTATACTATAAAATATTTTCACAAGGTTAGATCAATTCAAAGTGAGATTAAACCCAAAGAAATGTGCATTTTTGGTTTAATCTGGCAAGCTCTTAGGTTATATAGTTTTTGAAAAAGGCATAGAAGTGGATCTGAAAAAAGTACAAGCATTAATGAACATGGAAACCCCCAAAAATATCTGTCAAATGAGGTCACTTCAAGGAAGACTTCAATACATTAGGAGGTTCATTTCTCAATTGGTGGAAAAGTGCCATTCATTCACAAGATTTCTACACAAACATACTATGTTTACATGGGATGATGAATGTGAACAAGCCTTCACTTTGTTGTAAACATACTTGGTCAACCCACCTTCTTGATGCCTCCTATCAAAGAAAACCATTTTTACTATATATTTCATAAACAGAAAGATCTTTAGGGCTCTTATTGGCATAAGAGGGTTTGGAAGGAAAAGAAAGAGCTATTTACTATTTGAGTAGAACTTTGATCAAATATGAATTAAACTATAGCTTCATGGAAAGATCTTTCCTAGCAGTGTTTTTTGCCTCAAAAAAACTAAGACATTACATGTTGATGCACAAATTGAAGTTGATTGCAAAGATTGATCCTTTAAAATACTTGCTTAGCAAAATAGCCCTAGCTAGAAGGATTGCTAAATGGCTAATGGTGCTTAGTGAATTTGACATTGAATATGTGGACCGTAAAGCTATCAAGGGCCAAGTTATTGCTGATCAATTGGCTGAAAATCCATTAGAGTTTACTCATCCCATCCAAGTTCAATTCCCCGATGCATAAATAGTCAATGTGGAAGCCAAGGTATGGATGTTGTATTTCGATGGATCCTATACTCAAAATGGTTCAGGAGCAGTAATTTTATTGATAACACCACAAGGATACACCATTCCAAAATATTATAAACTTTTTTTACCATGTACAAACAACATATCAGAATATGAAGCTTTAATCATAGGCATCAAAATGGCTTTAGAATGGAATGTTACAGAACTGTAAGTTTATGGGGACTCTAAATTAGTCATCAACCAAATTAACGATGAATACCAAACTAAGGATGAAAAATTGATGCCATATAAGAGAATGGTATATGACTGGAAGAAATACTTTGCTTTAATCACATTTGAGAAAATTCCAAGAGACAAAAATAGAGTTTTTGATGCTATTGCTACCTTGGCTTTATTACTCCAAATGCCTGATCAGAATGCGAGGTATGTATTATTGGTGGAAGAGCTGGTAAAATCATATTTTGACTTATCCAACACCCAAATTATTACCCTTATTGATGGATATGACTGACCTTGGTATGAACCAATTTATTCCTATATTAAAGACCAAGTTTTACCTGTTGACCAAACCCATGCCAAAAAATGACATTTTATAAGACAAGCCACTCGTTATACCATCCTATCAGACACATTGTATTTTGAGGGTCTTAATGGAATGCTTCTTAGGTTTCTAGAGGATGAGAAATTGAGATTAGCTTTTAAAGACATTCACTAGGGGATTTGTGGGTCACATTCGAGTGGGTTGAATTTAGCTAAGAAAATCCTTCGCATGGGGTACTTCTTGAAAATCTTAGAAAAAGATGCTTGCCACTTTGTCAAAGTGTGTGCAAAATTCCAATACCATGGAGACATGATCCATGCGCATGCACAAGAATTGCATCCTTTTATCACACCATGGCCATTTTATCAATGGGGTTTTGATCTTATTGGAATTATTTAACCACCTTCTTCCAATGGTCATAAATATATCATTACAGCAACAACATATTTTACCAAATGGGTAGAGGTTGTACCTTTGAAAACTACCATGGGAAAACAAATTTCAATGTTTATCCTTAATCACATCATTTGGAGATATGGTATTCCTTATGCCATCATCATAGATAATAGAAAACAATTAAATAACAAAGATTTGGAGGAACTTTGTGAAACTTTTCATATCACACATCATTCTTCTTCCATTTATTATCCTCAAGGTAATGGGCAAGCCAAAGCCATGAACAAGAATATTCTCAAAATATTGAAGAGATCGGTTGATAAATTAGGAAGAGATTGGCATGTGCAAATAAACATGACATTATGGGAATATAGAACTAGCATCCAAACACCTAATGGAGCTACACCATTTTTCTTAGTCTATGGGGAAGAAGATGTTTTACCCTTGGAGGTTAAAATCCCATCCTTAAGAGTCTCTTTACATGGATTAATCAATGATGAGGATTATAGGGCCGCCTGACTTCAACAATTGGAATTGTTGGAGGAACACCAAACACAAGCCTATGAACATTTGAAGATCTATCAGAATAGAATTTCAAGAAATTATAACAAGCATATCAAACCAAGAAAATTTCAAGTGGGAGACTTAGTGTTACAAGAAAACCCTAAAAACTAGGAAGATAGGGAAAAGAAAGGAAAATTGGAAGAAAATTAGCTTGGACCCTTTGTCATTACTTCCTCTTTTGGAACAGGAACTTACAAGTTAGCTAATTGCAAGGGTGGTGAATTACAAGAGCCTATTAATAGAATCCATCTAAAGAGGTTTCATACCTAATCAGATGAAAGCGTACAAGAGGAAAGAGTATCATATGAGTGTGTATCCGATGATTTCAGCATCAAATCTTTGTACATGAGAAAATTCAAAATCCAAAAACATGAGAAAAATACAAATTCAAAAATAATGGAAAAGTAGAAAATCGGACAAAGGAGAAAATTGAGCATGAAGAAAGAAAAAAAATTCAAAAATCAAAAAATGATTGTCTTGGTGAAAACCTAGCAAATAGGCACCTTGATGATATCAAAACAAAAAAAGAAAAAGAAAAAGAGAAATCAACCCAAAAGGTGAAAATCTGGCAAATAGGTGCTTTTTGATCCCTTAGGTCTTTCCTAGTTGCATTTATACATATTGCCTTTTCATCATCTCATTTGTACATATCCTTCATTGCATCCGTCATTTGTGCACAGTCATAATAAATTCTCTTAGTTTCATTGTTGCATACTAGGTTTCATTTTCCCACATTTCACATGGTTACATTTATCACTTGGAGGAAAAGCATTGGTTTTTGGTACAAATGGATTCAGAATCGCTACATTTTGATCACATATCATAAGCATATTTTTAGAATTTCATAGGAGTGATATTGTTGAACCTTTTATGGATATCATTGTTCAAACCCAAGCATTTGACCTAGAAACTTGATCCTTGCATTTCATTGATTTATTTTATGAGGATTAAAATTTGACAAAACACCTAAATGATCAAAATGTTTGGAATTCTTTTGGAAATCTTGATACAAAGAAAAACACTTGAATCTTTTTGATGATATTATTTATATTTTGTTATGTCTTTATAGCTAATCGATGATGTTTAGACTAGGTTTTCAATGATGAGGACATGATATTTTCTTGAGTTTGAGTGAGTGTTTTGAGGAAGATCCACCAACTTGTGTGAATTCGTCTAAGGACATGGTCATCAAAGAACCATCAAGAAATTTCATATAAGAATGAGGATTAACCTTTTTTTGTTTATGCAAATGGATACCTTGGCTATTTAGATCTTTCATATCTTAATACCAAAATCCACTTGCAACATTGAAACTGATGAAACCGGCATTCATAATCCCATAGTTGTTTATTCAACTCTTGAGGGTTGTACTAGTTTACCAAGGGGTTAAAAAAGTGATGAAACAAGTATTCATATCAAAATTATGTGGTCAGTGATGATTGTACTTTCTCCTAGTTCCACAACACTCAATGATGATAATATATCTCTTTTGCAGTTCTTTCGCAAAAAGATAATGACAATTAGTTGCATTGCATTGCATTATCATGTTAGATTAATTGCATATGTTTAGAGGATTTTTACAAGTTCAAGGGGTTAATCAATTTTTGGGAGTTCAATTATCAATTATCCTTGTTTTAAATCAATGGTGTGAGATTATCTTTTGCATTTATTCATAGCATTAATCATTATTCATTATCTCTTTTATTAGAAAATCAAAAGAAAAGAAACATTAATCATTACTCATTTAACATCCATTCTAAGAGTGCATTTCATATAAATTTACATACACTCAAAAAAAAATCTAGTTGCATTCATTTATCATTGCATTACATAAATCATTGCATTCATTACAATCAGAGAAGCATATAGAATCAGTTGCATACAAATCATCTGCATCCATCTATCTATGTCAAATATAAGATAAACTTCATCCATAGCATAATAAAAGTAAATGCATCATAGCCATCACATAGATCTGCATATAAAGAAATCTCACATCAACATCATAAACATATCTTGGGAATCAAAGAAGATCATCACATAAATTTCCATCAAAAGATCCATAACATCTGTATATCAAGATATAATATCATCAAAAAAATGATACAACATCAAAATCCTGATCAAAATCAATAAATATGATACATAAATACATATCTAGTGGATTTATATCAATCTATCTAAGGACCCAGCAGGGGCACCTAATCCATCACCTATCCCATCGAGATCTCTGTCACTTGATCTATCCAGTGTATTCGGTGGTACCTGGCTAATGCTAGCTACACTAGGCATCTATGCCATCATCACCTTAAATTGTGGTACCATGGTAGCCACCTGATTATTCCAACCAATGACTGATGTCACCCCAGCCTGTAAGGTCCTCACATCCCGTGTCAAGGCATCTATCTCCTGAGGAACCTATGGTGCATGTGGTGTCTGTAATCTAATCTATGGTATCACTGTAATCTAAGGAGGCACCTGCTATGCTAGAATCTATCCCTATAAAGGAGGAACCTATTGTCCTTGAGCTTGTATCTATGGACAAGCTTGTTCTCCAGGAACTGGTCTGGCAGCATCTATATGTACCTTCCTACCATCTCTCTGTCAGTGTCTCTATTGTCCCCTTCCATCAGCTGGTCTAGGATGAACCTATCCCTGAACCTATCCATGTCTCTGTCTCAGCTGACCTAAACCACCACTCCTATCCCTTACATTTCCACCTCGCATCTGAGGTTCCACTCATCCTCTACCTATAGATCTATGAATCCTAGGAGCTCTCAGTGCTCTAGGAGCTCACTGTCTTGGTCCTCTCCCACCACATTGGCCACTTCCATCTCCATCATCATCATTAGAAGTATCATCCCTATCAGGAATGGGCTCTATAGGATCTGTAAATATCATGAATCTATGGCGTAAGAACCACTCTCTATACTCTACTGACATCCCAACATTAGCAACATGATCCATCATATTCCACCAGATGACTCCCAATCTATCAATCTCAGTGCAAGAAAATTGATAATAAACATGTGCTCCCCACATGGACCGCTCGGCCTGTACTTGTGCATATAATGCCATACCCTATGGCATATCCTAAACCTAGCCATACTATCTCAAAACTTGCCCAAAGAAGAATCTCTCTATTAAAAGTGGTGATCGACCAATCATCCACCGTGGGGAAAACATATAAGGAATCTCATCATCCTCCCACCATCCCTCACATCCAAGGTAAGGTCTCCACATGACCTGATCAATTTCATCAATCGTGCGACGCCAATACTCAAGTTTTCCCAAATGAAGATGGAAAACCATCCCATAAAAAAAAATTACCTATGCCCATCCTCAGCCTCAAACATGAGCTTCTATTGGTCTCATAATAGGGATGTGCTCCCAGGTCCATAACTGTAATAATATAGCATGAGCTGATAAAGCTTCACAAGATCTATAAACAACCTCGTGAAAATCATGGTAAAGTTGTGCTAAGACACAAGAATCCCGATCAAACCATCAAGGATGTGCAATCAAATCCTCTAGAATATGACCCTAGCCAACTGAGAAACTGTGACCTCATCTATGAGGAAGTAATAAACCTCATCTATGAGGAAGCAATAAACCTCATCTATGAGGAAGCAATAAACCTCCTATCACGACACCTAGTACTACTAGCAAAGTGGGGAATGAAGAAAATTGTGCTCATGTGATTGTATCATCATCAATCATATCATAAACAAAAATGCATCTGTATACACTACCATTATAAAAATTGTCATAATAAACCTGCTCTCCTTGAGTCGGGATACAGAGAAATCTATATACATCCTCATGAGTGATAGTCATCTTGCTGAGTGAAAGGTAAAAAGTATTATGGTCATAATGCCAATGATTTGATACAACTATCAGTAAACCCCGGTTCAGCTAGAACCGAGGAAGCTCTAGAAGGAAACTCAATCCATACTGCTCTATCACATGTAACTCTGGATTTGCCAACTCATCACATAAGTCAAGAACCCAAGATGCTAGATTTTGTACATATAACTTACGAAAATGTGCTTGTTTTGCAAATCAAGGGAATTATATTAGTATCATTATATTAGTGCATCATTCTAATTCAATCAATCTTTTTCTCTTTTTGAGCATATTAACTTGTTGTTCCTAACTCTAGATCTTGAGAAGGGACCAATATGATCAGTTATCCTATCAATTAGTGTTCGATCTTATTAGATTGACAAATCAACTTCAATTTTTATGATTATCTTAATATCCTAATCACTTTTTCACATTACTAAAATACATCTATCTATCTTGGAAATCAATCTGGTAATCTAGACGATCAATTAGAAAGTAATTTGTGCTTCCTAAATTAGGTTTTCATTCAATTTTTCAAAGCAGGTTTCACTTGGCATAGTGTACGCATCATTTCATGGCTAGGCATCATTTACATGATGACAGACGTGATTTGATTCATTGGAGGCATGAATTTATAGTGTACATGACATTCAACTTCCTACAAGGCATTTTAAACCTCATAGGCAACATTTTAAACCTAGGGTTTTATATGCGACGGTTTATTGAGCAAATGCAAAATTTTCCCCTAATTTTAAGCAGCATTTTTCTATGCATAGGCATCATTTCCCTATGCAGAGGTAGCATTTAATCTTCCTACATGTCATTTAACCTATGATACATGTCATTTTACCTAATCTATCCTAGAAATCATGTAAAATGCATTAAATGCTATTAAAATGAAGCAATAAATGCACTAGGAAGGTCAAAACCACTTACTGGAGGTCCATACTCAAGAGGTCTCTGAAACTGGCATGCTCGCTCAAACTGATGCTCTCATAAAGGGACCACCATTGCTATCAATCTCAGCAGGATCAGAGTAAAATCTCAATGGTGAAAAGTGAAAATGAATAGTAAAAATGGGTTTTTCAACCTATTTAAGCTAATTAACCTAATTTTGTAGGATTTTGACATAGTTTTACCTTGGTTTACCTAATGTGTATTTTATACACACTGGGGCATGCTTTGTTGCCAGGATCATAATCAATATTTTTCATAAATGAAAACATATTGGATCTATTTTTTTTATCAATTTTATCATATTTTTCATCTCAAGATCAATCTATTTCATTTCTGAGGGGGCATTATCATAGTATCAAATCTACATCAAACATAATCAAATATGGGGCATTGGAATTTCAAACATTATAAGTGGGGCATTCTGGATCTTTTCAAATTAGTTTTCAACTCAATTAGTTTTGAATCAGGTTATCAGCATCAGATCAGGGATTTCAAATCAGGTTATCAAATCAATCAACCATATAGAGATTTCAAATGAGTTTTTCAAATCAATCAATCAGATCAGAGTTTCAAATCAATCATCAAATCAGGTTATCAGTCAATCAGGTTTTTTTATCAATTAATCAATCAAGTATCGAATCAGTGATCAGGACATGCAATTTTTTTTGAATCGATGCATTTTGCACATCAATTCAAATAGGGGCATTTGTAGACACCTAAAACTGGGCAGGTGTCCTCTTATCAAGCAAATTTGCAAATCTCAGCAAAATGTTCTAAATTTCATCAAAATGGAACAAATCTATTTCAAATGGACATTTATCAATCAAATTGGACAAAATATTATAAAATCAAAGGATAAAAAAAATAATGACATCAAATGATCAAATATAAGCCTAAGTGGATTAATAAAATTATATAATTGATTTTAATCAATTAATTGTATAGTTTAAATCAAAAATCAAATTGAACCTATTCCCCTACATGGCTAATTTAATTAATTGATTGAATTTAATAAATCCTAATATCGTTCAACATGAATTTGAGTAACCAATGAAAATTGAGAACACAAAGCACATGGATCACTCCTCATTTATAATCTCAATCACTCATTTTGAACTTAGAATCTCAATCACTCAAATTGTCCCTTTGTCCAAACCTTTAAGACAAGCATTTAAATTTTCCCCCCATTTGAAACCATCTCAAAGTCTCTCACTCAACCAAGGCTTAATCATGATCAAGTAACTCTACCCCTACACTTGGGAAAATCCTATAAATAGAAGTCATTTTGAGAGCATAAGGGATCCTAGAAAATTTGAATGCAAACCATCCTTATTATAGACATTTCATAGAAAATTGAGAGAAATTGAGAGAATATCATAGAAATTTAGCATAATTGAGATCATTTTGAGAGATTTGAATCAAATATCATAGAAAATTAGCAGAATTGAGAGTTATTTAGGCATTATCTTTATCAATTTCTCATTCTAGGTTTGTAACTAGTAGAGATTAAGGCTGAGAGCTCTATTAGCAAAGCTTAGCTAGAGATCCATGAGATTTTAAATGTTTTATTTGTCAATTCTTAGATTAAATTTTATTATTGTTTCCATCGAATAGATAGATAGCACCTTTATTTCATGAAGGTATGATTTATACATACACAGGTCGCTTAATACTTAAAACTAACCACTGATTCTCAGGAGATTTGGAGATAGCTTCTTCGCCAGATTGTTGAACATTTAGACTTAAGTGCCAACTTCACGAGACTTAGAGAAAGCCTTTTCACTAGGTCACTTAATAATTAGAACTAACTCCAAATCTTTTCAAGATTTAGAGACTCGAAGGATATAAAAGAACCATGTGCAGAAAGGGGGCGATTATGAATGTCAACTTGAAAAAATTTAAGAACTAGGGCATGACTTGGAAATTTTAGAAGATAAAACCCTAACAAAGACAAATAATATATAGGGTTTATGGTTTTCACACTTTTTCAAAGCCAAATTTCCTTGAGACACATACATTTTCATAAATTTTGCAGGAACATTGAAACTACTAGATGTAGAGGCATAATTTATTTGACACCAAGAACAAAATTTTGATACATCTCAGAAAACCTAAAATATACCCAAGAGGGAAAAACAAGATGCTTTTATAAAATACATGATTTCATATGATGCTATTCGGAGCAATCTTTCTAATGAATATAATTTTAATACATATTGAGTTCATTGTCACTTTCAAATATTACTTTACTAAACATAGGTTGTTTGGTCATTCAACAACCTGTCTCTTCAAGGCTTTGGGAAAAATAGTAAATTACAAAAAACAATTTATGAAAAATATGTAGGAAAATAATATTTGTGTTAACCTTATATAAAAAAAAATGAATTTTGATTATATAGATCAAGCTGGAGCGATCCAAGAGACCTTATATATAAATTATAGTTACTGTCACTTTAGAACTTAATAAACTATGAAATATTGACCCAAAATGAATGAAACCAATTGCATCCTTTAGATATTGAAATTACAAATATAACCTTGAAAGAATTACATCATTATACTATTTTTAAAAAAAGTATGCTAACCCAAGTGACAGTCAGTCCTTAAAAACACTATTTTTCACACAAACCCCTTTTCGAAGGAGAAGGAAAATGAATTTAAATGAATTTTAATTTTTTTTTTAAATAAAAATTTAGAAACTAGAAATAAAATTATAAAAGACTCTAATTTACATCATCTTCAAATTCCTAATAGTTTTATAGAAACAAGTGTTCAAAACTAAAGTTTTTTCTCAGAATGCTGATCTTAGTATCAAAGTTGGCCAAAAAGTGGGACACACTATTGTGGGACTACCCAGTTGTTAAGACAACCCAATGCCGAGGAAGACATCTTGAGGAGGTTAGCGATGGTGAATTTATGGAAGTATAGGGAGAAGATGCACCTACACTTGTGCTGGATCAGGAAGAAGAAAGTTTCATGCAAGCTTTGACAAGTTTGCAGTCCACACCTCAGTGTAATCCTCCTGGGTACAGTGGAAAGTTGGATTCGGATGAATTGATAGACTAGATAAAAAAAATGGAGAAATACTTTGAGTATGAGAATATAACAGAGGAGAAAAAGGTGAAGATGATACTGTTGGTTGTATTCTAGGTTTTTTTGTTTGCCCTAAAATTTTGGTTACCTTCATACCAATTTCTATCCCAAGTCAGAAAATATGTCCCATTTTTGAAGTATCCCTGAGAATTTTCTAGGTTTTTGGGTCAAAATCCACATGAATAATGCAAAACCCCAAAACCCTAAGCTCTATTCTAAGTCAAAATGCTAAAAATCCCTAAAATGTCAATCAAGTTTCTATTTTTGTGTTACCTTTTGGAACAACTTAAGTCATGTCCCTTTTATAATAGTCGCCTAGTCGCTTGATCCTAGAAGCATATTCCTTTTTGTTACGAGACTTGGTGATTAAATATTGTCGGGATGTCTCTTGAGGAAAAAGAATATTCCCTATTTTTTATGAGACTTGGCGGAACCCTTCAGACACAAAGTCTCCCAATGAAGAAGCATGTCAGCAGTCAGTAGCCAAAGCAAACAATTAAGTCGCGGTGTCACGCAAATAAGCCAACAGTTAGTAACGTTTTATGAGACTTAGTGATTTCCTTAGTCGTGGGGTCTCCAAATTGGGATGAATTTATGTGACATGTTAAAAATTTCATGTCACGTAGTCTCCAAGTAAGATGACAGTTAAGTGAAAGATGTTGAGACTTTGCGACAAACCACAAGCAGTTTATAATATATGACAGTCGGGTGGTTGCTGGATTAAAGTGCTAAGTTAGTTTTTAGTCAGCAACTTGTAGACAAATAGTTAAAGGAGACACATGTCCATAATGAGCTAAATAAGGCTAGTCACATGGTCTCCCAAAAGGAAAGATTCATTTTGTGATTAAGAGACTAAAGGTAAAAGTTATATGTTGTCACGTAGTCTCCGAATAATTAAAATCTTTTAAAGATATACTCAGCAACTTAGCAGAGCTGTCAGATGTAGAAGGACAAAAGATCAGTGGTAGTCGCTAAGTCTCTGTCAAAAGTGCATGATAGTAAAAAATGCTCACGACAATGAGATAACCTTTAGTCACGTAGTCTCTGAATTAAACTCAAAGGGTAGAGGTTAGTCATATGGTCTCGTAAAGAAAAATAAACATTCAGTGACTTGGAGATAACAGTTAAAGGTAAAGATAACCTTCAGTTGCGGGGTCTCCAAATAAACTCTGGGTTAAGATTTCCATCTATTGACTTTGATTCATTCAGTTGCATGACCGCCATAACTTAACTATAGTCTAAGCCAAGTAAAGAAAATCACACAGTCGCTAGGTCTCCAGGAGATTTTAGGATTAAGAAGTTTGATCAGGGACAAGGAGATATTGCACAGTCGCGTGGTCACTGAATAAGAAAAATTATAGAAGGTGGTAGTTGCTGATGTAACAACATGAAATATTCAGCCTCCAATGAAAATCTAGAATATTGATTTCCATATGAAAAGGGTAGCTGAGATGTCTGATGGAAAACCAATCATATGAAGACATGTCACCCTCTTCAAATTTTATAAGGGTTTTTCTGAAGACACACATATATGATTTTGACTTCCTGTGACACTCATGAACTACGGCTAGGATTTCAATTAATTTCACAGTGTGCTAAATTGAAAGCAGAATTGATTGTCTTTCCAATGATGAGCTATGTACTTAGAAAAGTTACTATAAAGAGTTGATAAAAAGTTCATTTTTAACTTATCATACTCCCAGAATTGTAGAGTAAAGAAGTGCTAGGTCTTTTGTTTTTAGAAAGTAGAAATTGGTCAGTTGCAGAATACTTATCTGGTTATCAGGTTTCCTAAATTGTTGGATAGTAAACAGAGAAGAGAAGTAAGTTCTAAGCATAGATTTGTTTCAATATTGGTAACAAAGAGGGTTGATACAGAACAAGATGAGTAAGGCTGTCAGTGTAGCTTTGACCAGTGGAAGGAGTGATGAAGTAGATGATGATGCAAAAGGGAAAAGGAATTACTCTGATAAGTTCTTAAAGTTGTTGCCGAGGACCACATAGAACAAGAGGGAAAATGCAAATTTATTGGCGGATGACTACTGTGAGATCAAAGATGCTCACACTCCAGGGTCAATAGGTTTTTCTATTTATAATTACTTCTATAATAATTCTAATAAATTTATCCCAGTGTCAAACCCTTGGACTAGTGGCCTTGCTAGGTTAATTGTTCCTGATGTTTTTATAGATGTAGACTGGTTTCTAGGTCTTTCTAGCCACTATGATGCCCTGTCTAGGACAATCAAGAAGAATATTGGAACTGCCCTATTAATTTTGAATAGGAATTCATTTATGCAAGCCTTTGGCTTATACAGTACCATGTCTACCAAGGTAAATCTTACTAGGCAAGAGGAAAGGTATAGGTTACAACCTAGTGCTGCTAGAACCCTATTGTAGAAGCATATGCTTAAGGAGGTTAGGAATCATCTTACTCCTATACCTGGTACTGCACCCTACTTCTTCAAAGACTTGCATTTTTATATCAAGTATATTGCCTATGCCTTGTGTAGAGTGTTAGGGATAGATGTAGGGGTAGAGAAGATAAATGTTGGAGTCTTGATGATGGTGTTAGACTTGCAAGATGTGCATTCTAGCACCAATTATGATTATATACAATACATTATTGACAAAATGCATGAAGGATTTGTAGCTATGCAGAAGAAGATGAAGGACCCAAAGGAGAAGGAGCCTAGGTTCTTCCACTATTCCATCCCGATGCATTTGTTATTGGATTTTAACTTTGGGATTATGGATGTGAATAACTTGAATCCTCAGAGGATTTTCCAAGACCAGCCTAATCCTATTCATTTTTGGGTTAGGATATGGAATTATACATCCAAGGATTGTGATTTTTGTGGATTTGAAAACTGGATTGTATATCCATTAATGCAGAGCATGGATATCAGAAAAACTAGGCTCCCAATAAAGGTCCTACAGTTGTTAAGGCCTTGTGAGTATGTGGACAAGTGGCAGGGTGATCACAACTGGGGTGATTTCTTCTTGGAAGAGAATTTTACCATGATTAGGGTATATGGATGCACACATCCACCTCATGTCCTACCCTATCATGTACCATCTAGAGTTGCTACCATGAAATTCATCTGGCAACTATTGTTGATAGATAATGAACATTTTACACCACACAAGAAGGGGACCTTAACCCCTAGACAGTTTAAGATCTTTAACTTTACTATTGGCAGGGGTGCCATTGATTCAGTAAGTAAATGGTTGGAGAGTTGCAAGATGAGGGCAGCATCATATAGGTATATCCCTGAGGGATTCATGGCAGGATTTAGGAAACTTTTGACTCCTACCATCCCTAATACAAATGTGCATAGTTTCTGTGTAGAAGAGGATGTAACAAGAAATCTTCTTGATGAAGATGAGATCAAAAAAAGAAGGGAGAGGATTCAGGAGTTACTGAATCTAGAAAAGAAAATAAAGAGAAATGGGTTGTATTTTGGAGGCTTTTACCATGATTTGCCTTATTTTGACAAGATTAAGGCTATGATTAATAATTTTTATGTACTCTGTGAACAATTGGATAATGTTTTGGATAAAAAAGGAGCAAAGGAGCCTGAATATTCAGACTCTGAATATGAAAGTAATAGTGATAGTGATTATGCCCGCCCATCTCATTTGGATCAGCCTCAATAGGATGTTATAGAGGCTGCACAAGAACAAGGAGAATAGGGCCACATCATTGACCTAACTGAGGTTTTAGAGCCAAATGATGTAGAAGACCCTACTACAAAGAAGCAAAAAGTTGATCATGGTCAAACTTCTTCTGTCAGGCGAGAGAAGAAAGGTGATAGAATAAGTGCGCTCATTCCTGGAAATAGATTATATGACCATAATCTAAGGAAGATAATTAGACAGGGGAAGAGACAAAAATAGGATGAGGAGGAAAATTTAGAGTTTCCTCTTAAGGCATGTATTGATGAGAGATTATTGCATCAACAACAATTTCTGAGTGATGACAATTTTATCAAGACTGATGAATTCAAAGATTTTATGAGATGGCACAATAAAGTGCATATAAGGGCTTAGTTGAAGGTATATGGAGAGAAAATAGTCACAAATGAGGCTTTGTTAGCTCTACAAGCCTATGACCTTGACAGTGAGGATGTATCTCCAGAAGAGGCAAGGAAAATGGTTTTAAATAGTGGCATTTTGCTTGCTAAGGGCTGGGACTTGGCCTCAGCTTTCATCATTGACCAAATCAGAAGGTAGCTAGACCTTAAATTAGCAAGTGAGGTTCAGATGGGTGACATGATAAAGGGATTTGGATATAGTCCAAAGTCACAAGCTTTCTCCATGTGGAGCCTATGTCCCAAAGACCAAAAACCTCAATTAGTGAACATTGAGGAGAATATGGTGGGGAACCAAATGGTCTAGACTGTACAGAATATTGGAGATCTGGAAATTTCTCAGATCATGACTCATTGGGCTCACTTGAATGAAGAAAAAACAAAACAATTATCTAAGAAGTGTAGCATTCTGATTGAGGAAACCAGTGCCCTAGCCAAAGATAGGGAATTGTGCCACATAAAGATACACCAACAAAACTAGGTAATTGCTGAATTGATGAAGCAACTAGAAGAGAAACCTGAGGTGGTTTATGTGCCTTCAGAATGACCTTTACAAATAGAGGAGAAAGTAAAATCAGAGGAAATAGCTGAGAAAGAGGATGTGGGGAAAAATAAGGATGAGGTAGCCCTAAATACATTTAAATGCATTTTGCAGCATAGGATTCACATACTCAAAGATAAAACAGATGCCATCCTGAATGCTTATAATAAATTTCCCACCTTACACACAGAATTAATAGGGTACATTACCACTTTGAACCCCTATTTTGTTAATTGGTCTCCTAGGGTTCAATTGTTTGAAAAACTTGCCTATTTGCAGCCTCTTAGATCAGATTTACCCAAGGTTGTAACTGAGGTTGAAGATGAAATCAAAAAGGTTAATATAGCCTTGTCATTTTTTAAGGGTAAGTTGAATTAGGTAGAGGCTAAGTTAAGCCTATTTTCTTTGAATTTCAATAGATTTGTTCCTCCTTTGAAAGGAGAAGATGATCAAGTTAAGGCTTTAGAGGCCTAGAGAAGTGAATTTGATAGCACAATGCCCAGCAGTGAGGCATTCATTTCAGGATCAGATTTGGATTTGGAAGGTTACAATAAGATTTTGGATGAAGCTTTCAAAGTAGAAACTGACATGAACAAATTCTTAATGGATGTTAAAAGCATCACAGATGTCAAATGGGAAAGATAGAAGGTGCAGGTGTAGAATACACAAGGATTTAATTGGCCAATAGAGGATGAAGTGATAGCTTGGGACCTGATGACTAAGCCCAAGAAAAAGAAGCCTATGGTGGAGGAGGAAATCCTGGACAAAGAATGAAGGGGAACACTTGGCGCCTGAACATTGAGCATAGGGAGGTTAGTTATTACTAAGGATAAGTGTAAGTTAGCCTGTAATGGCGGTCACTTAAACCTTGATATAAATATTAGAAGCTATCCTGAATACTGTCAGAAAAAGGTGCCAAATTCTAGAAAAGGACAAAGAGTATCAGATTTCATCCCCTATTTTTGTCTTTCCACCACTTCTACATTCTCCTTCTTTGTCTTTTCTATACTTTTAGGGTTAGGTTCCTTAAACCATCTGAAGCTTGTTGCATCCTAACATTAAGGATTCCAAGATGGTTAAGGGCCTATAAATAGATCAAAATTGTAAAATCAGAGAGAGGAGATGAAATATATTGATAATCATACTTTCTAGATTTGTGTCTATGTCTTCAAGGTTTTAAGCTTTTCATGTACTAAAGTAGGATCATATCAATAAAATACAGTGCAATTTTACTCTATTTTTATTGTTGTCTCTTTATTTTTTGTGTATGCTCGTTTATGTTTAAATTTGTAAGGAAATTTTAAGCGTTTTGGCTATAAGGTAGCTATCTAATTAATTGTAAGTTTCTTTCAAGGAAAGAACTAAGTTTTGTGAGTAGTTTCAGGGAGCATAACAATAGTTAAGGATTTGATACAATATTATGGAGGTGACAGGATAATTTGTAAGGCATTTTATCTGAATTACATGTAATTTGTAAGGTAGCTTACAGTATTTTGTTTTTGTGTATTTCTGTGAACTTCAAAATTATTGACTCTATAAGCCCAAAGGATAGACACTGGTCTAGGATTTAGTTTGGTAATCTATCATCATCCAAATATTCAAATACTATTCAAATCAATCATTTTTCAGAATATTTTGTGTTGAATCAATTGTACTTCTAGTAGTTACAATTGAAGTTTGTTGATTTCTTAAAGAGTAAATAAATAGGTTATTCCCCCTAGATTCACAAGAATTGCAAAAGGAAAGAAAGATGAAATTCCCTATTATGCTGTTGTCTGCTATCACTTAAGCTTGTTCTTAGAATAGTCATAGTTATCTGCCTTGTTATATACATGTCCATCTAAAATAGAGCATTCAACACATAAGTAAAATCCACTCTAAGGATACTATTAAGTCAGTAATCATTTATAGGTAAGACCTGCCTAAGTTAGTGGATCTCAAGAAAGGAGGCGATAATAGGTATCCCCAGTGTTATCAAAATACCTCATCAATTAGTGTTTTCTCTTGCTTGAGTCAGAGTATCAAAAAGATTGGGATTCATAGAGTTGTTCAAGTATTCAAACATCTTTAAAGGCCCTGCAAGAAAAATGCTAACAGATAACATGGCTAAATCTTTTAACATGGATACTATACTCTCAGTACATCATTTATGGGTGTTAATTCCCATTGGGGTTTTACCTTTAATAGGGTTTCCTCGACAATAAAGGATTTTTTATTATTTTGGTATTTACTGTGTTATCATTTAATGTATTGTTTTGGTTTATAAAGTTTAATGTTAAATAATCTATCTCACAACTTATTCACCCCACCTCTCAATTGTGTTGGTGGACTGTTATTCCTAACAATTGGTATCAGACCTAATTTTCCTTAGAGAGAAATATTAATAGATTGAGGTGGTCCTGAAGATGACGTACTATAGGAATGATAGTCCGTAGCTTGATCCTAAAAAATTTAATAGCTGGAAGAACAATATGAGAACACATTTGATATGCTTGGGAATTGACTACTGGATGATTACTAAAAGAAAGGAATAGATGAAACATGAGGATGAATTAGATAAATTTATTGAAGATGAAAATAATATATTTTCATGTAACATGGTTGCAAGGGAAGCATTGATCAACATACTTTCTAAAGGTGAATTCATAAAGGTAAACGACTTAGATTTTGCACATGAAATTTGGACAAGATTGGAAGCACTGTATGAAAGAGATAAGTTTAAAAAATAGGATAAGTTATAGAATTGGAAGGAAAAGATGGAAACATTGAAAATGAAAGATGATGAATTATTAGAGAATATTCATAGAGAATTATTGAAGTTATTATTGGCATCAAGAACTCTGGAAGTACTTACAGTGAGGAAGAAGTGATTACAAAAATTCTTAGATCCCTGACACCTGTATAGAGAACAAAAGTACGAGCTATAGAAGAGATTATACCTTTGACACCTAAGTTTAATACAGAGATGTTGATTGGAAATATAACTACCTCTGAGGCTCTAGAACTGGGAGATTCTCTACCTAAAGTTGAGTCAACATTCAAGCAAACTGTGTATAGAAACAAAAATACCTTATGAGCAATTGAAAGCACCAACAATAGTGACTTGAGAGAAGGAATTGGAGAATATGCTAATGAATGGGAATAGATACAAGAAGAATAAAAGAAGCTAGATGAAGTTGAGATCTCTGGTCTCTATAAGAGAAAAGAGAGGTAAGGGTAAATTTGAAGGCAAGTTACCTTTGAAATGTTTTTCATGCAACAAGATAGATCATTTTGCATCTTGATGTCCTACAAAGATTCCAAAAGACAAAGAATGTATTATGATAGTGAAGGTGTTTCTGATGATGAATTTTTTGAATATGATGAGATTGGATTTATTTCTATTAAGGATGATGAACCTTTACATGAAGAAAAATCCTTAGTATCTCATGTGAAAAGAAATATGAATGGGTTATTGATAGTGGTTGTTCACATCATATGACTGAAGATAAAAATAATTCTATTAGACTAAAAAGATACGACGGTGGTGTTGTATGATTTGGTGACAACAATCCTAAACTTATCATTGGAGTTGGACCTATTTCTCTAGATGGAAAAACTAATACTGATAATGTATTTCTTGTTGGTGGACTTAATAGTAATTTGTTGAGTGTTGGACAACTAGTGGACAAGGGTTATCAATTGAAATTCATTTATGGGAAATATTCTATCAAAATTAAGGTGGGAGACTGGATCACATCTAGTACTTAATCTAGAGGTAATGTATTTGAATTTAATACATTTGAGGCTTCTTGTTTTATTGTGAAGGTTGATGACAGTTGGTTATGGCATAGAAGATTTTGTCATGTTAACTTTGATACTATTGTGAAGGAAAGTATGACTAATACAATAAGAGATCTACCTAAGATTGTGAGATAATCTAACACTATCTATAGGGAGTGTGTTATGGGGAAGTAGACTAGAAGCAGTTTTAAAAGAAAATCTTACTCTGTGAAAGGAAAGTTGGATCTGGTACATGTTGGAGATTTACTTTTGGCAGCTAGATGATTGTATGTTTGTCATTAATGACAACATATAATATACAATAGTGTTCTATATGTACTTATCATAATGATGATATTAACCCTTGTGTGGTTATATTCATGTTTTAGACATGTTGTTGAGGCTTTGTTCATACACGTAGGATCAGATTTGATGTTTCAGATAAGTTGTGTTAATCTGTTATTGGCAGTTACAGTTTCTGGAGAGTATCTATTCAGAGTCGATGTATTTACCATGTTTCTTGAGTTGCGACTACCTTTTGGATATGCGTGTGTATATTCATCATTAGTTATGTGTTATTCATGTTTGGTTAAGAGAACTTTTCTTCTTTCATCAGGATTGTGTTGTTTGAGATAATTTGGTGAAGCCGACTTTATGAAGCATTGTGTCCATTCAGTTAATATTGCATGGTTGTAATTATTCTTGCATGATTAGTTTAGCTGAAAAGGATGTTAAGAAGAGTTTTCTAATAGGTCCCATGATATCATACTTTGAGAAAGATACTTATAGTAGTTCACTTGTGAACGCTAAGTGTGAATGATAAGAAAAGAGGTAGAAAAAGTAAAGAGAAGAATATCAGTTGTGTTTCATTCATCAAGGATCTATGTGAAGAAGCAGTGGAAGATTACAATACATTAGAACTGATCAAGATAGTAGGTCTACTCAATAGCTCATCATCAGATATAGTGCATATCTATCTACAGAAGGTTGTAGCCTTCACCATTGAAGCAGTGAGCTTTTGGACAGTGAGTCCTCACCCTTAACAAGATTATTTGTGAAAGACTCCTAACAGGGTCAGACCCTTAACCAGGTCACTATACTTATTGCATTATAAATAACAACTCCTAACAGGGTTGCAATATCTTCTAAGAAGGATTATTATAAACAAGTATGTTTAATTGTGGGTGCTAATTCCCACTGGGGTTTTTACCATTTGGTTTTCCTGTAACCAAATTGTGGTGTGGTCTATCGTGTTATCTAAATGTGCATTTACTTTATGGTATTCTGGAATTAATAAAAGAAAATAATTGAATTAGTTTATAACTGATTCACCCCCTCCCCCCCTCTCAGTTATCCTTTGGGAATATTCTAATAATTGGTATCAGAGCCAAGTACCTTGTGTATGCACCCTAAAATGGTCGCCTAGACTTTGGGCCCCATTTCTCAATTTATCAAATCACTGAATCAATATTTTCAAATATCAACAATATCAATTATATCAATTTCCTTGATCAAATCATAATCA
>MU227568.1:2527890-2604318 GCA_018584345.1 Thuja plicata
ATGATGCCAGTCATATTGCTCACTTATTTTTTAAGGAAATAGTTAGAATTCATGGTTTGCCAGTAAGCATAGTGTCTGACAGAGATGTCAAATTCATGGGTCATTTTTGGAAGACCTTATGGAGAAGGTTGGGAACTAATTTGTCCCATAGTTTTGCCTACCATCCTCAAACAGATGGTCAGACAGAAGTTATCAACAGAGTGCTGGGAAATTTTCTTAGATGCTTAACAAAGGAGTATGGACAAGACTGGGATCAAGTGTTACCACAGGCAGAATTTGCTTATAATGATAGTGTTAACAGGACTACAGGGAAAAGCCCATTTCAGATTGTATATGGGATGCATCCACGTGGAGTTTGTGAACTCAGAGAATTAAAAGGATAGGAAGTGATAAGTGGACATGCTGATGAATTTGCATAGTCTATGAAGGAGATAAATGATCAGGTGAAGAAGAATCTGATTGAGTCAAATAAGAGATTAAAAGAGAAGGTGGATGAAGGGAGGAGAGAAGTTCAATTTCAAATTGGAGATCTGGTAATGGTACATCTGAACAAAGCTAGATTACAGAAGGGGATTCCTACTAAGTTGCAAATGAGGAGAATAGGTCCCTGCAAGATATTGGAGAAATATGGGTAGAATGCCTATAAAATTGATTTACCTAACAATTTGGAAATGTCACCTATTTTTAATGTGCAGGATTTGATTCCATATAGAGGACCAGTGATACCTTAGACTACTCAAAAGATGGAAGTAGGAAAAGATGTTCAAGATATATAGGTAAAGAATAAGTCCAAGTTGCAAGTAGAGAAAATCCTGGACTCACGAGTTCAGAAGACAACCAGATGAAGGGTATACAGAGAATACCTAGTCAAATGGTTAGGGTTACCAGAAGCAAAAGTGACATGGATGAACGAAGAAGACTGCAGAAAACAAGGGATTAATTCGGCATTGCTGCCGACTAATTCAAACTAAATTCTTCCTTCTCAGAGGGGGGAGTATGGTGCAGAGCACCCTAGGGTTTTAGCTCTGAAACCCTAGCAGGTTTAAACAGAGTGATCAATGGAGTAGATCACGGTTAACAATTAGTTCAGTTTCGGTTAGTAGTTTTCCCCAAATGCTAATAGCTTCAGCTTTTTAACTCCTAGCGCAAGAGCAGGCCAGTTACATTATACTTATCGCACAGTCGCAAGGTGTTGGGTAGTTACATTGAAACAGGTGAGACAAGGCAATGTTAGTATATCGCACAATCACAGAAGATCAGCGGTTAAGTGGAAATAGTGTGCGAGGATGCGATAGTAGTATATCGCACAGTCGACAGGTTACTGGCGGTTAAGGGAAAATAGTCACAGGAATGCGATGACAGTATAATCACACAGTCAGAAGGAATTTGGCAGTTAGTGTAAAGCCAGTGTGACAACGTGATGATAATGTATCAAAAGCTTGCGAGTTGATAGGCAGTTAGTGTAAAATCAGTGCGACAACGCGATGATAATGTATGGCAAGCTCGCGAGTTGATCGGCGGTTAAATTCATAAGTGTGCGAGTGAGCGACAACCAATGCATCGCGTGATCATAGGATAGTAGATAGTTAGTTTATGAGCATTGTGAGTGCGTGACAGCAAGGCATCGCAGAGTCGCAGAGTAATCGTCAGTTTGGTTCAAACCATTGCGAGTGCGCGACAACAAGGCATCACAGAGTCACAAGGTAATTGTCAACTCATTTCAAAACATTGCGAGAGTGCGACTGCAATGCATCGCACAGTCGCAGACTAATCAGCAGCTCATTTCAAGGTGTTGTGAGAGCACGACTGCAATGCATCGCATAGTCGCAGAACAAAAGGCAACTCATGTAGAAGTGTTACAATCACGCGACAAGAAGGCATCACAGGGTCGCATGCATAGTTATTAGGAATCGTGACAGTGCGACTAACAGGGGAAGAAAATATGTTGACTTGTCAACATCACAAAGGAAAGATAAAAATAGAATGCCACGAAGGAAAGTGTTGTCCACGTAGATAACCATGCTGATGATGATTTGATGACAGTTACGGGAGGAAGATGAAGAGCCGAGGTTGTTAGAATCTACAGATGGTAGGTAACCTAGAAACGGTTACAGTCAAGAATAGGCCGAGTTATAAAATGAAGGAAGGAAATTTGTAACAGAGGTTGGAGAAGTTAGAGACTGAGTAGACTAGCGAAGAAGATTTCAGTTTGCTTTGTAATTTTCAGACTTCCAAAAGAATTGTTCCTGTGCGTTCTGTGTGTTCTTCTATTGTGTATAGACTGCTGTAGAGTAGGATTTTGAATTTAGTTAAGCCTCATGGATGATTTTTGACTCTGATAATCCATCCTATGGAGTATGACTGTCAAGAAGCATCCCTCATGTATTTGTATTCTATTTTTGTGTCTGTGACTGAGAAGAGACTAGTCAGAATTGTAGACAAGTCCTAGGCGAGCTAAATGGTCCAGCTAGGGAACTTGTAGGAGAGAGAGATAGAAGGATAAGGTGCATGACTGACTGTATTCAGTCATGAAGAGCAAGATAAGGTGAAGAGTGAGACATTTTGGTGGGTAGGAAACCTAAGAGAGAGGGAGTATAGAAATCCTTCTAGTTAGGGTCTGTGAGTAACCCTAAGAGACTCAAGTGTGAGTCTAGAGGATCCTTAAGTGAATAGGATCCAAGGTAAGATTCCTAAAAGAGAGTAGGAGTCTAGGAGAGACAGGTGACCTCCCCATCAAGAAGTGAGGAAGTTGTGAAGTTTGATTGATAACTGGATGTAGAGCAGAGCATATGTTCATTATACTTCATTGGAACTTACCAAGCAAAGAGTTTCTATTATATAGTTAGCTATATTGTGTATTTTCTATATACACTTGTTCAGATTATAAATCCTTGAGGGTGGCTTTAACCTACTTTGGGAAGTGTGCCTAGGTAGCATGCCCACTATTACTGCTAGATCGTAACTGGGTATGTCCTTTAAAAGGGACTATGTATTGTAATACTGTAATAAGCTCCTAACATGGCTAAATATTTTAATAGGGATACTATATTCTCAATACATAATTTGTGGGTACTAATTCCCACTAGAGTTTTACCTTTAATAGGGTTTCCTCGACAAAAAAGGATTGTATTATTAAGTTGGCATTTACTATTTTATCATTTGATGTGAATTTTTTGTTTATAAAGTCTAATTTTTAATAATTTGTCTCACAAATGATTCACCCCCCCTCTCTCAGTTGTGTTGGTGGTCTATTATTCCTAATAGCAAGTTCATTTTTCGGAAGAGGCAACTACTCCCGATGTGGATATAGTAGAGGAGGGTTCCAAGGAACTTGTTACAATAGTGGAGAAGAGGGACATATATCATTTGAGCGTACACATGAAAGCAAGAAATTTAGTAGTAGCATAAATGTATTGGTGCAAGAGGAGTCACTGAATGAACCTAAGAAGGAAGGAAACCTAATGTTCAGAAGGATATTATGGAGTGAGAATAATAAACAAGGTCTAGTAAGAAAGAGTTTGTTCAAGACCAGATGTAGAGTTGCAGAAAAAGTTTGGAAAATAATTTTTGATAGTGGAAGCTCAGAGAATCTGGCATATGAGGAAATGGTCACAAAGTTATAGTTAGAAATAATGAAGCACCCAAATCCCTATGAGATTTCATGGATCAAGGATGAGCATACACTTATGGTGAGTGAAAAATGTTTTGTGAATCTGAAAATTGGAAAGTATTATGATAAGGTGTTGTGTGGTATTATCCCTATGGATTATTTTCATATTTTTTTGGGTAGACCTTGTCAATATGATAGAAATGTTATACATGATGGAAGATTGAATAAGTATACTATTTGGTTTGATGGTAAGAGGAAAATATTATTACCTTTAGTTGAAAAATATTTTAGTGGGATATGCATCTTTGTGAAAGTTTGTTTGATGGAAGGAAGAAAGTTTGTTAAGATTTCAAAAGAGAAATGATGTCTACTATGCGTTGATTCCTAACAAGCTGAGTAAGAAAAAAAAAGATAAAAATCATGAGGAAGTTGAAAATTAGTTTACCAAGTACAAGGAGATCATTTTAGATAATGTACCTGATGGTTTTCCAGCAATGAGAGATATTAGTCATTGTATGGATCTAATTTGCAGAGTGATTTTAAGAATAAGGCACCACATCAATTGATACCAACTAAGAATGAACAACTCAACTGACAAGTTAATGAGCTTTTTTAGAAAGGTTTGATTAGAGAAAGTTTAAGTCCATGTGTAGTACCAGATATGTTAGCAACTAAGAAGAATGGATAATGACAAATGTGTACCGATTCAGGAGCTATTAACAAAATAACAGTTAAGTATCAGTATCCTATACCAAGGATGGATAATATAATTGATTGTTTGAGTGGAGAAAAATATTTCAATAAGATTGATTTGAAGAGTGGATATATCAAGATCAGAATCAGAGAAGGTGATGAATGGAAATCTACTTTCAAAACAAAAGATGGATTGTATGAGTGGTTGGTTATGCCTTTTGGTTTAACTAATGCACCAAGTACTTTTATGAGCTTAATAAATGAGGTTTTGAAGATTTTTTTGGGTAAATTTGTGACTATGTACTTGGATGATATTCTAATATTTGGGAACACCAAAGAAGGGAATTAGATGCATATAAGGCAAGTGTTGCAGAGATTGAAAGAGGAAAAGTTGTTGATTAATTTGAAAAAGTATTCCTTCATGAAAGAAGAACTTATATATTTAGGCTTTGTGATTTTTGTTGATGGTTTGAAGATGGATCCTAAGATGGTTGAAGCTATAATTTATTGGATTACACTTGAGAATGTGAGTGAGGTAAGATAATTTCACGGATTAGAAAGTTTTTACTCAAAGTTTATGAGAAATTTTAGTTCAGTTTTTAATGTTATGACTAAGACAATAAGAGGAGATAAGAGAGAATTCAAGTGGATACATGGAGCTAATAAATTTTTTGAGAGTTTGAAGAAGGTTTCTAAATTTCCTATGTTAGCCTTACCTTATTTCAATAAGGTTTTTCAATTTGACTTTGATGCAAGTGGTAGTGAAATAGGAGTTGTGTTGACTAAAGAAGGTAAACATGTTGTTTTGTTTAGTGAGAAGTTGAATGATTCTAAGAGGAAATATTTTGTGTATGATCAAGAATTCTATACTATTGTTAAAGAACTGAATAAATGGAGACATTATTTGATATTGAGTGAATTTGTGTTGTATATTAATCATAAGGATTTATAGTATTTGGGTAGTCAGAATAAGCTGAATTAGAGACATATGAAATGGGTAAAGTATTTGTATAGTTTCACATTTATGGTAAATAATAAGAGTGGAGTTTCTAACCAAGTTGTTGATGCATTGAGTAGAAGAATATATTTGTTGATTGAAATGGGAATGGAGGTTCGTGGTTTTGATGATATGAATAATTTGTATGAAAGTAACCCTGATTTTTTTGAGCCATGGAGAATGTGCTGAGAACTTATTCCAGATCAACCAAGTAAGTATTAAGACTATTTCATTCAAGAGGATATGATGTTCAAAGGTATTCAGTTATGTATACCAAGATGATCAATGAGAACCAATTTGATAAAGGAAAAATATAGTAGTGGTTTGGATGGACATTTAGGTATTGATAAGACATTGAGTTTTCTTGAGCAAAGTTATTTTTGGCCTCAGTTTTCTAAGGATGTTCAAACATTTGTGATGAGTTGTGGAGTTTTTCAAGTTGCAAAAGGAGTGAAACAACATACTAGTTTGTATATACCGATTTCTATTCCTAAGAAACCTTGGAGTGATATTAGCATGGATTTTGTTATTGTCTTACCGAGGACAAAAAGAGGTAATGAATCTATATTTTTTGTGGTTTGTAGATTTTCTAAGATGAAACATTTCATACCATGTAGGAAAACATCAAATTCAATTCATATAGTAGATATTTTTTTCAAGGAGATTGTGAGATTGCATGGATTACTGAGGAGTATCATCTCTAACCAAGACAATAAGTTTGTTGGCTATTTTTGGAAAACACTTTGGAAGAAGCTTGACACCGAGTTGAAGTATAGTTCTACATTTCATCCATAGATTCATGGACACACAAATGTTAAAAAGAGAAGTTTGGGTAACTTGTTGAGGTGTTTAGCTAGAGATAAACCAATTAATTGGGATTTGATGTTAGCACAACCAGAGTTTTCATATAATAATTCAGTGAATAGGAGTATTGGAAAGAGACCTTTTTAGATTATTACTGGCATGCAACTGAGAGGTATATCAGATTTGAGAGATATTGTTAGAGAAGAGAAGAGAAGTGCTGAAGGAGAATAATTTTCTGAGTTTATGAAAACATTGCATGAGGAAGTGAAACATAAGTTGGAACAAAGTAATAAAAAATAAAAATGCAGTGTAGATAGATAAATAAGACATAAGACTTTTGAGATTGATGATCAAGTGATGGTTCATTTGAAGAAAGGAAGATTTCCTATTGGAACATATGGTAAATTTAAGATGAAGAAATTTGGTCCTTGCAAGATATTGAGGAGGTTTCATAGTGGAAATTCTTATGAAATAGAATTACCTAATGACATGGATATATCAGCTATATTCAACATTTAATATTTGTATGAGTATCATGAACCTAATGAAGAAGTGATAGTGGTAAGTGATTATCCTAAGAAACAAATAGAATAAGTTGGACATGTTTTGGAAGATAGAATTGACAGAAGGACCAGCGGAAAGAATTACATGAAATGCTTGGTAAAATGGAAGAACATAGTGATTGAAGATTCTACATGGAGTTCTCAATATGAGTTGGATTCAGCCCAGGTTGTATCACACTCATGATTTAGAGAATCATTTATTTTAACCCCAGGTGTCTGATGTAGGAACATCTTGGGTCTTGGAAATCCTGTGTTTGTTTGGTTTTGGTAGCTTGTTGGAGACTGCTTGGTAAAGTGCTTGGTAACTTCTCTTGTTTGGTCAGCTAAAGGATTATTGATTTGTTTGACCAATCGAGCTTGATTACTTGTTTTGGCTAGATTCACTGATGGGTCTCGGTGGTTGTTTTTGACTGCTTGGTTGTTTCATTGATTGGTCTCTATTTCTTGGTAGTCTTTATCACCAAGTTGGTTTTCGGATGTTGGATATTTTGGTTGAGATGTGCATTTAATTTCTATAGCGTAATTAATGTTGGGGTCTGTTAAATCTTTTTCTTGTAGGACCTTTGTTAAGCAACAATGCTTGACTCTATGATTCCCAAGAATAGATTCAAATAAGGAAATGTCTAATTGATGAGGATTTAATCCTCCTTCTTTGAGCTCCACAAAATCAGATAGGTGTACCTTTTACAATTTACTCCTCAGTAAATTTGATAGTGGATCAAGGATTTACACTGATTTTCTCCTACCTTTTACTGTAACAATTGATAACACATTCTATAAATGAATATAACTAATCTTATGCAGAGCTTTATAAGCCACACCATGAACTTGACAAGAGAAAATACCAGTGAAATAAGGATTCTCATCTTCTTCTATTCGAGTTCTAGACTCAGGTAGGCTGACCTAATGATTCATTCTCCAAGGCATCAATAAAACTACTTGTATTCTTCAATAAAAATGATAAACATCTATGTTCTTAAACAAAAAATTAAAAGGATTGCTTAGATTTAATGTTGATGATGATAACTACTAGCCAAATCTAGACCAATGCCTAATCCAAGGCAAAGAGTCAAATAAAATATACATTCATAGAAATCTCTTAATGCAAACACACATGGAAATTAGATTAAATACCTTACAAGCCACTTTCTCATTCCCATACCCATGTATTAGATTCTTATACTAATATTTAGCACTTTGAAAATACTTTTAAGAATTACTCCCTCCTTGAAAGAAACTTAAAAACAATCCCACATTTACCTTATAACCAATGTATTTAAAATGCCTTATAGATTTAATATACAAGAACTAAAAAAAGAATACATGAAGAAATCATAGATATGAAACATGAACTTCCATTGTATTTTTATTAAAATATCTCTACTTAATATGTTCAGAATGACAAAAAGCTTTAAACTAGACAAAATTTAGAAATTGCCTTGTAGTTGTGAATTCAACCCACAAATTATGTTACAACTCACTATTTATATTGTCCATTAACCATCTTGAAATCTTGAAAGAAATCGGATGCAACCAGATTTGAATGGCTAGGAAAGGCAAAGCACTAAAAAAAAGAAGTTACAAATTAAGTTGGTTGAGGAAAAGAACTTGAGTATTTTATTTGCAATCATTTCAAATATTTTGCAGTTGGCACCGTTGTCCGCAGATATTCAAGGTAACTTCTAAAAGTTTCTATGAGACATAGTGACAACCAATATAGGATAACTTAAACTATTCTTGTTGGTAATTACCGTCCTTATGCTCATTGATCAAGTGCCAAGTGTCATTCACTCCTCCTCTATTACATTTAGTTCTATTCTTGTTGGCTTCTTCTTCTTGAGCTTGGCACCATTGTCTCAAAGAATCGAATCGGTTTATTTAATGGCTCTGAGACAAAATCTAGATCTACTACCATGAAACCCTCTGATAAACTAATTTGAAAATTTTAATATCTGCTCCAATGGCTACAGGTGGTGCGAAATCATTTTCAATGACCGAGATTGCTTCCTTTTCCAACTTTAAAATAGAGTCGTAGATCATCCTTTAATTACTTGGGAGCCAAGATCTAATCAGTCCATCCTTTATGCATAAGCTATGTGCAATGCCTTAAAGGTTAAAGAAATTCATATTGCATATTGAGGCTTCACTCCGACCATCTAATCAAGCTTAATCTTAACTTCGGATTTTAACCTATATCTAACTCCGAGTTCATCATTCCTTCATTTCTCCAAGTCACTGAATGCACTAGATAACTCTTGTCAAATCTAGAGATCATGTGCAAGACACAGATTCTAATCTCAATGAATGACCATGATTCTTTCCTGGATAACCTTTACTTGATCCTGAGTTTCTTGACCTGACTCTAGTTAGATCTGGAGATTCAGAGATAATGTAATCTCTTAATTGCTAGATAAACTCTTAAACTTGGGTTGCATTCTAAGATTCAGCGCACACCACAAGATCTATCTAAACTTAGAACATGTGGAAAAATATAGCTAAATCTCTACAAACTTGACTTAGCCTAAGGACAAACCATGCTTGAACCCAAGTCTATTTGAGGATTCAGTGATAACTGAGTCTTTGAATCACTAAATGAAAACTTTAACTCGAGTCTCATTATGAGATTAAGGGCCAGGCTTTGATCCTTCTTAAACCTAACGGTTCTAATTTAATCCTAGCAGCTTGATCTTAACTTAACTTGAGTTAGTGTCCCATCTTGAGATTGCATGATTGAAGGAAAATCATAAACCTAAAAAGTTAACTTTACACTTGGTCTAATCTGGAGATTCAGTGCAAGAAGCTTATCTTTGGGTTGCTAAATGAACTTAACTTGACTCGGCTCAAGCTCAAGTTCCATATGGAGATTAGGAGATAATGTAATCACTAGGTTTCTAGATAAATTTCATGACCCTGATTTTATTCAAAGATTACAAGCACACCACAAGATCTTTCCTTTAATTGACGGTGAGTGCTAAATCATTTTGTACTTGATCATCTCATTTAGATATTGTTAGGATTGGATAATACTAAGAGGTGGGGTGAATCAATATTATTGAACTTAATTAAATTATTCAACCAATTAAACATTGACCATAAGCTTTCAAAAATTAAAAGAACATAATCAAATAACACATAACTCATAACACCATTATTTGTTGTCGAGGAAACCTGGCAAAGGGAAAACCCCGATGGGAATGATACCCACAAGCATGCACTAAAGTATAGTGTCCATGTTAGGAGACCTATCCATTTTAGGAGTTGAATGTTACATAGTACATTTCCTTTTTAAAGGAATTACAACCCATTTAAAGGCACACCACACCCTGTTAGGGGCCAACTAAGTATACAACTCTATAATAAAATTATGTTACAAAATATTCTTAGTAAAGAACAATAACAAGCATCTCTAATGCTTAGATAGTTCTTGTTTATAGGTCATCAATTATCTCTATAATCCTCTTCTTTATCATTTGCATCTCTATCATCTCATCAATCCTTCACTTACATCTACTTCCACAAAAAGATATTACATATATATCTTTCTCTTTCACCAAGTCAGCTCTCAATGCAAATATTACAAAGTTGGATTTCAATACAAAATACATTTAATAAAGTAAATATCAAATTCATAGTCGGTGCTCTTACATAGTAAAATTATAGGTTATCATCAACCATAATCCAACTCTGATTTCCAGGAGTCCATGTCATACTCCCTTAATCATTGCTATTGTCCAACTACTTTGTTTCACTGTTCTATTGCAGTCTGTCTATGTTCAATTCTCTCTAACTCACTGTAAAAATTACCAAAACAAAATTGATCTTATATGGAGGTCAAAAATACCCCATAATATCTTCCTCTAAACTTGCATGTCATAACTCATCAATCTTGATCTTCGATACCCAAAATACTTCTATATCTTTGCTTCTGTAATTAGTCAATTTCTGAGTTAGCAAAACTTAACTTTATAGGAATCAATCTATAAACCAGATGTGTTTCCATAAATGAAAACCAAAAAATGAATCACTTTACACAAAATTGATCACTTTCCAACAATCTCTCCCTTTGGCATTGATGGCAACACTTAACAAAAATAATGACTAAGTGTTCCAACAAAACAAAACTGTCTCCTCTATTTTCTCTCCTTCCTAATTACTTCCTTCTTATCTCTTCTCCCATTAATTATTATCTCTTCTCCAATTCATTTTTCTTCTCTTCTCCCCCTTTGAAAAAAATGAAAAAGATGCATACAAAATAATAGGATTAGTGCTTGCTCACCAGCTTTAGAATGTCTTGAAAGGAGTCTTCCAAGATCTTCACTTCTGTACTCCATGTTTTAAACAATATTTGACAAACATGAATTATTCCATTCAATGAAAATGATGTGGTCTCTACTTCTTTCAACTATGTAGGCATAGAATCAACCAATGACTCTTTAACTTTCTCTAAGTCTGATAGATGTGCCTCAAGTATGGATAGCTTAAGAGTGATTAAACTCTTCAAAAAATTGAATCTTATTAATAATCTCCCTTTCTCAATATCCAATACACAGAGTTTCACCAAAATTCTTGTTACTTCCTTGTCTAACTCCTTTACAACTTGTGAAGAGTTTTCACAACTGTCCATCATATTGTTCAGAGTTTCCCTCTCCTTGGAAATAATGTCTTCAACGTTCTAAACATGCCTAATAGGATTCATATAGTAACTAAATAGTTTCCTTCCATATGCAATGCAACTCTTTGCATTTGTCAAACACATTTTCAGAATGCCTAAGTCCCATGCAATATACTTGCAAACTTCAGATAGTTTCTTCTCTAAGTAGTTCTTTTCTGCATTCTCTTCTGCAATCAAGTTATCAAATTCTCATAATATCCATAAAATTCATCAAGTGTTATTAGGATCTGAATGTTACATAGTAAATTTCCTTGTTAAATTAATTACAACCATGTTAAATGCATACAACACCGTGTTAGGGGCTAACTAAGCATACAACTCTACAATAAAATTATGTTACAAAATGTTCTTAGTAAAGAACAATAACAAGCATCTCTAATGCTTAGATAGTTCTTGTTTATAGCTCATTAATGATCTTTGTGATCCTCTGCTCTATCATCTCATCAATCCCTCACTTACATCTACTTTCACAAAAACATCTTACATATATATCTTTCTCTTTCACCAAGTCGGCTCTCAATGTAAATATTACATAGTCGGCTTTCAATACAAAATACATTTAATAAATTAAATATAAAATGACTATTCGGTGCTCTTACATAGTCAAATTATAGGTTATCATAAACCATAATCCAACTCCAATAGCCAAGATTCCATGTCATACTCCCTTAATCATCACTACTATCCAACTGCTTTGTTTCATTATTCTTTTGTTGTCTGTCTGTCTTCAATTCTCTCTAACTCACTCTAAACATTATCAAAACAAAATTGATCTTATGTGGAGGTCACACATACCCCATATTTTATTCCTCTATGCTCGCATATCATAACTCATCGATCTCAATCTTCGATACCCAACATACATTTGTATCTTTTCTTCTATACTTAGTCAATTTTTGAGTTAGCAAAACTTAAATGTATAGGAATCGATCTGTAAACCAAATGTGTTTCCATAAGTTACAACCAAAAATTTAATCACTTTACACAAAATTGATCACTTGCCAACAGAGATCATGTGCCAACCCTAGATCTTCATGTACACCAATGGCTCATGCTGAATCTCCAATTAAATTTGACATGACTCGAGCTTTACCACAGGTATAATCTCTTAGATAGGACACATGTCAACCATGCATAACGTCTTTAATGATAGATCATGATAATATTTACTCAAATGCTTTACGCCATCTGTGATATCAAAACCCACTTGACCACACATTAATCTTATCATCAACTTTGTAATTGTAGGCCCCACAACTTATGAAAGACACGTGATACAAAAGTGCAATGCCTCAAACATTAAAGATCTTCATCTTGCACATTAAGGTAAAGTGCCAAACATTGATCTTTCCAGATTTGAATTGTCTTTAACTTTCCTTTAATTCATCTAGCCCTTAACCCTGGGTACTTGAAATCCTTTGTACCTCTAAGTCACTAGATCCTTTCCTTAACTCTGGTGACATTTAGATATTAAGACACAACCGCCATATCAAGATTTGATCAATGATCCTCACGTAATCTCTGAATGGAATGTCCTGACACAAATTTATCTAGCGATTTAGTGACAACCACAAGATCATCTTTTAATCCAAGGCCATGATATTTTCTCAGCAAACTCTGAACAATCTATCTTAACTGCCTCGACCATGATTCGATCTGGTGATTCAGATATAACTAAGATCTCTAAATTGCTGAACACTTGATCTTACCATGAGTTTCTTCAGAGATCACACACTAGCCATTGGATCTTCATTACATCAACGGTTCAGATTTGATCTTTGTAAAATCAACTTGTCTTTACTTTACCTCACCTTGACCCTTGGTTTATCTGGAGATTGAGAGATAACTGAAACTCCAAGTCACTGAAACAAAAAATAACTCTAGAGTTTACTTGGAGATTATGCCTTGATCACATGATCAAGATAAGGATAGAACAAGATCAACAAACCTCACTAAATTGATGAAAGATATCTTGACTTTGACTGTTATTTGGAGATCTAGCACTATCCACAAGATTAAAACTACATCCATGGTCCTCACTTAATCTCCCAATGTTTGAGCTAACCTCATCTTTGTCTAGCGATCATGCACCAATTGCATGATAAAAACAAGGTTGACCGCTTGCACTTAATCTCTAAATCCATAAGAGCATATTCCTTTCTTCCCAAGATTAAGAGATACGAGCTTGCGCCAAGTCTCTAGACCATAAATAATATTTGGTCTTGATCACAAGATTAGGAGATAAAGGCAAGGACCAAAAGTGCACATGACAAAAATAAGACTTAAGTAACTCAAAAAAGTAACTTCAAAATAGAACAAGTTTTCAGGGTTTAGGGTTTTAGGCATTAATCTTTTCAAAAAAGACTTAGGGCTTAGGTTTTTTCATGCCTTTTAGAGACAAATTGCATGGGACACAGACACTTACAAAAAATTTTGAGGCCATGCTTGAAGATACTTTGATGTTTAAAATAAAAACATAAACTGACATTGGGGACCAAAATTTTAGCTCAACTCAGAAAACCAGAAATAGTCCCAAAAATGGCTCTGTCTGAGGATGCTTGAAAGAAATTTCATGGCAAGAATACATATCTCTAGGAGGTAGACCACAACCACACTAACCTACTACAAAAACAAACACACACCTGGGAAAGAAACACACAAAAAGAAACAAACACACTTGTGCATAGATTACAAGACTACTGTGCATTGAAAACATAAATAATTGAAGAAAGGCTTTAAGATTTGTCCATGTTCTAGAAATTCAAAGACCTCACCATCCATATTCTTAAGAATATATGAATCCTTACAAAATATCTAATGAATAATAAAGGGGCCCAACAATAAAGACTCAAATTTGTGGTTCTTTCCTTTGTCCTCATCCATGGCATTTCATTGTAATAGCATGTCATTTGGTTGGAATTTCCTTGTACTAGCCCTTTTATCAAACAAGTATGTCATCTTTTATTGATTCTTTATGTTTTTATTTTTTCCTTCCCTTCTTTTTTCATCAAGCTCAATCAACTGAATCATTCTATCTTGCAAAGCATCATTCACCTCAAGCTCTTGATCCATGGTAAACTTGTCAACAGGTAGCAAATTATGCACAAGAAATCTAGCCTATACTCCTTATAAAAATTCAAAAGGTGACTTACTAGTGACCACCTTAATTATCACTCTGCCAGTCCACAAAGCCAACTTAAGTTTTGATTTTCATGCACTCTTATTTGTCTCCAAGGTCTTCTTCAATATTTGCAGAATGCTCTTATTGCTTGATTCTTCTTATCCATTGGCTTGTGGATGATATAGAGAGGAAAAAGATATGACTATTCCATTTTCATCACAGAATTCTTGAAACTCTATAGACCTGAAACACTTTGCATTATCTGTTAACAACTTCAATGGGACACCAAAACTAGTCAAGACATTCTCCATCAACAAATCAATGAAAACTTTATTGGTTTCTCCTTTTGTAGGGATTGCTTCAATCCATTTTGTAAATTATTCTATAGAAACCATGATCCAACTATGTCAACCACTAGACTTTTCTGCAAATTCTCCAATGAATTCAATTCCCTACATAGTAAAAGGGGCCTGAGCTTGCATTGGATTTAAAAACAAAGCTCCTCAAAATTTTAACTTTGAAGAAAATCTTTGACAAGGTTCACATTTTTGCACAAAACTGAAAGAGTCCTTAAAAACATAGGGCCAATAATAGCCAACCCTCAAAATTTTATGCATAGTTGTCTTAGCAAAGAAATTTCCTCCACACAAACCTGCATGCATTTATTTCAAAAATGTATATGCTTTCCTTTCATCAAGGCATAGCAAGAGGACACCATCCCTATTTTTCTAGTACAATTCTCCATGTACTAATGCATGTTTTTGATACTGTAACCTTATAGTACTTTATTTATTATCACTCATAGTTTCAGGGCATTTGGCATTCTTGAGGAGGTATACAATATCAGAATACTAGGGTTTTGTTTCAATGCTAGTCACTGTCAAATATTGCAACTCCATAATGTAGAATTGCACTAAATCCATATTTTCTTCTATCATGAGCTTGGCTAAGCCCATCCCTCTCACAAATTTTGTGATATGGATCTCTAGATTGATTTCTTGGACCCTATTTAACCATTTACATCTCTTCCTAGTAACCTCTAACTAGGTAAGAATATATTTTATAGATGCATGGGGTACATATTCTATCACCTTTGAGAAAACTAGTTAAGGCCTAAAATATTTGACAACCTTTTCTAATGCATATGCATGTTTCTCCATTACTTCATAATTTAATTCTATAGATTGGAGTGACTTGCTATAAAAACAAATAGGATTCTCATGTCCTTCCTTATCTTTTTGCAGTAGTACAAGAGCTATTGTATGAAAAGATCAAAAAAGAGAACATAGAGAAGGGTTTGCTGTAATCAGAAGACCTCAAAATAGGGGCCTCCTAAATTTCTTTCTTGATATTATCAAAAGCAACTTGTACCTCTTTATCCAACTGGAATTTAACATCTTTCTTTAAGAATTTTATTATTGGTTTGACAATTTTTGCGAAATTGATGATAAATTTTTTGACAAAATTTATCTTTCCTAAGAAAGAATGCACTCCTTTGATATTCTTATAGGAAAGGACCTTTTGTATTGCTTCTACCCTCTCAGGCTCAATCCTTACTCATTTTGATACAATGTTCCTTAGTAACTTCCCCTCTATTACTACAAACTTACACTTCTTAGGGTTTAAAGACACTCCATATTCCATAGCCTTAATGAATACCTTTTTTAGGTGATCACAATGATCCTTTTCTTCCTTAGAATATGTTGTCAAGTCATCCTATTAAATTACCATAAATAGATTAATAAAATATTTGAAAGAAACATCCATATCTCATTGGAATGTTTCTCCTACATTCATTAGACGGAAAGGCATCCTGATGTACACATAATTTCCATAAGGGGTTGTAAATGCAGTCTTGAATTGCTCTAATTCCTTGACCAGTACTTTATTATATCCTTAGAAGCCATCCATCATAGATAATAAGTCACAACCAATGACTTTATGAAACATTTCCTCCATATTGGGAAAAGACTAATTATCTTTTATAGATGCTAGGTTCAAATTTCTAAAGTCCACAAAAAGCCTTATGTCCCCATTTTTTTCCTAACTGGGACCAAGTTAGATACCCAATTTAAATGTCTTATAGGCTGAATAATACCATCTTCTCTCAATATCATCAATTCTTGCTTCATTTTGGGGGCCAACAATGGGTTAATAGGCCTCTGCTTCCATCTGAATGGTTTAATCTCTATCTTCAATGATATTTCATGTTGAAAAAGGTCTTCCCTATAAGCTTTCAAATCCTCATAGGACCATGCAAACACCTGCTTGTGTTTTCTTAACAACTTTATCAAATTTTTTCTTACATGGGGATCTAAATTCTTTCCAATGTACACATTTTGAGGTGCTACCACTGATCCAAGGTTTACCTCTTCAATGTCCTCAAGCTTGGCATTGTTCTTTTTAGGCATAAAATTATCTTGGTCATTAAACAATGCCTCTAGTTCCACTAATCCCTTGGGTATTTAATTTTAACTCAACAGGACCACTTCATTGCCAAATACCATGTCCTTGCCATCAAATATTTCCACTAATGCATTATAATCTACATGTTGCCCCTAAAAATGCTCAAGACACTGTAAAAATATGAGGATATCTTGATCATCCTTAAAAAATTGCCAATTATATACATTATCAAGCACTACAAGTCTATTTTTAACCTCCACAATTGATACCGCGGTCAAAGTAGAATCATCACTCGTTAAAGAAACATTAGCCAAAAAATAAGCCATAATATTTTTTGATCTCTCAACCAAATTTATGTTGAAAGCATCAAAGAGTTATATTTGATCCCATAGTGCATGTTTGTATAGTTTTAACCTGTCATTCTTCATAGCATATTTGGATCTAACTTGGGCTACTACCAATTCAGAGTCTCCAAAAAATTTTAAACATTTGATACCATGTTTTGATGCAATGTTTAACCCTAAACATAGGGCTTCATACTCAATAGTGTTATTTGTACATAAGAAAGACAGTAAGAAGGAATATTTGAATTTGGTACCTCATGGAGAAATGAAAAGGACACTAGCTCTTGATCCTTCCTTTGAACAAGCTCCATCAAAATACATTTTTCATAGGCCATTATGTTGTGTGAACAATTTGTCCACTAGTGGATCAGTGTTTCTACACTCTGGTAGGATATTTTCCACCCTGAAGTTCTCCATGTCTACTTCAACACAACAATTGAGTTTATCATTTGGAACCTTTTCAATAGTGACTAGTGTATGTGGCTCTCTGTACAATTTCACTTCACTCCCATTTATAGGGATTTTTTCATAAGACAGATCCAATTGTACATGCCCCCTACTGTTGTAGCCCATTGTCTAGACAAAAACATGCCATAATGGGGTTGAGTATCCACAACAACCACATCCATCTTGTATGTGGCCTCGGGAAATACTACTATTTTTATGTCAACACCTTTTAGAGTTCCCACAATAGGGACCTCTCTATTATCCATGGCATAACATCTCCTATTAAAAGTGTCCACCCTCATTCCTAGTTCCTTCATTACTTCATATGGCATGACATTGGCAGTAGCACCAGAATCAATCATGCAATTTTTTACAAGTTTGTTGTTAATTAACAAAGTAACATAGAATGCATCCACTTGGGATGGCTCTTTGGTAATCATATTACCCACATACAATATAGGGGAGTCTGGCTCAATGGAAACTTCCTTTTTCTTATTTTCCTTCTTTTTTGGAATGGGAACATCCTCAACTCCTTTAAAAATTGACATTGTAGCTTCTCTGTGTTCTTTTATCTTTAGCATTTCCATTATGGAATTAAAAATTTCATTTGAGTAAGAGCGTGCTTCATGTCAAATGCAGGTTATTCAGAAAAAAATCAGTCGTTCTCTTACCTTTATTGGTCTTATCAACAACAATTTTTTCTTCTATTTTCACTTCCTCTTTTCCTTTTGGGCGGAAAAGGATTATTCTTGTTTTGTAGATTTCTTTTCCTTTCTATCCTTAATAGGATATTCTGAAACAACTTGTGGAAAATAGTCTTTAATGAATATAGAAGCATGTTTTCCTTGTTTAGGCTCCACTTTCTTATTTCTCAAGATATAGGCACTTCTGGCATGATTTATTGCTTCTATAGTCAAGGATCTCTTTTCCTCATCAGAAGGTAATCTAAAATGGGGATGCTACTTATCATCACCCACTGCATTTATAGTCCTTTGTGGTATAGTAATAGCCTCATCATCTGAATCATAAACCACTTGTGACTGGTACTCTAGGTATTGTTGGTACTGTCCTCCCCTACTATTTGTATTTTTAGGATATTTATTGCCTTATGGAGACCATGGATAAGGTTTCCTGATAGTGAACATATTGACAGCAAGGCCTTCTTGTCTTGAACTTGTCTTTTCATTTCCCTCTTCCCTTTGATTAGCTAGGGCTTGGGCTACAATACACTGGTAAGAAGAGAGACATGTTACAGGAAGCACACCAAGGGGTATTCTCCACATTGTTTGTGCTATTCCTCTTTAGGGGTTAGGGGTCTCTCTTGAATTTTGGTTTTCTTCATTCTTAGGGATAGGCTTGCCATCTTTCCAAAAAAATTATATAGCACATCCCTCAAATTTGGTTGTCTATCATACCTATGGTATTGATACTTGTTATCATAAAAACCCCTATCATTATTGTCCATTTTAGTAGTAATATCCTTCACTGCACTCATCAACTTATCAACCCTGTCATCCTCTTTGGTGGGCTTTCCTGTTTGTCCCCATGTTTCCTTCCATAACTTACCATCCTCTCTCTTTTCCATATTCCCTATGGCTTTCCTATTACTCTCAATGTCAATATCTATTTTGCAGGCATCTCTGAGGGTACGTGGGTTCTTATCCCTAAGAAGATAGGACATCTTTCCATCAACAACATTGAAGTAGGTAGTTAAACACACTTTCTCATCTAATCTCAAGACTTGAAACAACTTGTTCATGGCTTTCTAAAATCTATTGTTGAAGTCATCCATGCTTTGATTAGGGAAATTCTTGATGTTATTGAATTCATTTAACATGTAACCTAAATTAACATGTTCTCTATATTTCTCCCTAAATTATTTTAAAAATTCATCCCAAGATGATATACTATCATCAGGAAAATTCCTAAACCAATCCCTTGAATCTTTTATCAAAGACTGGACAAAAAGATTCATAATAACATCTTCATGTTGTATCTCAAAATCAATGATCTTATCTGTCAAATATTTTAAATGTTCTTCATAGGTTATGACATTATTACTTGTAAATCTAGGGATTTTGTCTCTTACCTCGTTGGGGATCATATTCGGATGACCAGGAATACCATCAAAGAACAAAGGCCTATATCTATCTGGATGGACATGTCTTCTTTAGAAATTTCTAAGGGCATTGTTTCCACTAGTTCCTGCTACACCTCCTTGGTTTTGAGTAGGTTTAAGAGCACCTTGTTTAGGATTAGAATTTTGAACACTTAGATTAGGACCCAACACTTGAGTATTTGGCTTGAGCCACCTGGTCAGCTTTGTTGTAGGGTTGTAGTAACAATAGGAATTGTGCTACTTGTAGTGCTATTTGTAGTAGCATGGAGGAAAGCTATTCTCATTTTCATGTCAACTACAATAGCCTCTAACTCCATCTTTTCCAACTTCTTAGCTAAATATTCTTTAGACTTTCTAGCTTTCTCCAATTCTATGTTCACTTGAGATATACTAGCAGGGATAAATTTTTTTTTTTTAGGCTAATTTATACTCACGCCAACTAACTTATGCTTACCTTTATTAGAGACATCCTTGTCACTTTTCTTGAGATTTTTATTTTTCTCAATTTCATGTGGATGCAATTACCTCAAAACAAGTCCTTCCTTTTCAAATTCATCTTCCTTGGAATTTGATCTTCTATTAGGAGATTTTTTCCTCAAAGCTCAAAGATCACCAAACAAATCTTTATCCAGGCCCTTGACCTCCTCATTTAGACTGAGCCTTAAGCTCATTTCTCTTTGTTTATTTCAAAATGTCATATCTCTCAACTAACAAGTCATACAATTTCTGCTCATGCCTCTTTCTAGCATTTTCTAATTATGATACCTGCTCTCGCTTCCTTCTCCTTAAGGCTAAAACCTCATCACATAGTTTATCAGAGTTATAGGATGCAGTCTCAATAGTAGATTTTTCTCCTTGTTGGTCTAAAGTTTCTTCTACAGGGAAGAATCTTGCATCATTCATTTCTTTATCTTTGAAAAGGATCAAAAGAAGTATTAGTTATATATGGGCCAACTGGCCTTGAATGCTTAACACTTTTAGATGAAGACGAAGTTCTCTCAGGGACAGGGGCCTCCATTCTCCCTTTTGAAATATTGGGGGAATTGTGGTTTGACCCACCTCTTTTAGACCATCGTTTCCTACCGGGTGTATGGAGTTCTTCTCCATTATTATTCTCTAGATTATTTCTATAGTAGGACCTGGTATTCCTTTGTTGACTCATCTTTAAATCAAACAAGATTTTTAATATTTCAATATGATAAACCAACACTAGAATGCATAGAGTATACAATCGCCACCCAAAACAAGTATGGGAAAAATTTAATAAATCGATAAAGAAATGGATGCACAAAAAATTTGTTACTATGAACTTTGAAACCTTTTTGCTACAATCCACTTCTCCCCAGTATAGTCATCATTTTGTTAGATTTTTTTTCTCGTAGGACCTTTGTTAAGAATCAATGCTTGACTGTATGATTCCCAAGACTTGATTCAAATAAGGAAAAGTCTAGTTGCTGAGGATTTAATCCTCCTTCTGTGAGCTCCATAGACTCAGGCAGGTGTACCTTTTACAATTTACTCCTTAGTAAATTTCACTATGGATCAATGATTTACACTACTTTTCTCCTTCCTTTTACTACAACAACTGATAAGAAATTTGAAAATGAATATAACCAATCGTATGTAAAGGTTTACAAGCCAGACCATGAAATTGACAAGAGCAAATACCTGTGAAATAAGGATTCTCATCCTTCTTCTATTCGAGTTCTAGACTCAGGCAGGTTGACCTAATGATTCACTCTCCAAGGAATCAATAAAATTTCTTTTATTCTTCAATACAAATGATAAACATCTATGTTCTTAGAAATAAAAATAAAGGATTTATTGGATTTAATGTTGATGATGGTAACTAATAGCCAAATCTAGACCAGTGCCTATTCTAGGGCAAAGAGTCAAATGAAATATACATTTATAGAAATCTCTTAATGCAAACACACATGGAACTCAAATGAAATTCCTTACAATCCACCTTCTCATTCCCATACCCATGTATAAGATTCTTATCCTAATATTTAGCCCTCTGAAAATACTATTAAGAATTACTCCCTACTTGAAAGAAACTTAAAAAAAATCCCATAGTTACCTTATAACCAGTCTATTTAAAATAGCTCACAGATTTAATACACAAGAAATAAAACAAAAATACATGAAGACATCATACATATAAAACAAAAACTTCCACTATATTTTTATTAATTTATCTCTACTCAGTACATTCAGAATGACAAAAGGCTTAAAACTAGACAAAATTCAGAAACTTCCTTGTAGTTGTGAATTCACCCCACAAATTATGTTATAACTTGCTATTTATATTGTCCACCAACCATCTTGGAATCTTGAGAGAAATCAAATGCAACAAGATTTGAATGGCCAGGAAAGGCAAAGCACTAGAAACAAAAGCAGTTACAACTTTAGTCAGTGGAGGAAAAGAACTTGAGTATTTGATTTGAAATCATTTGAAATATTTTGCAGTTGGCACCTTTGTCCACAAATATTCAAGGTAACTTCTGAAAGTTTCTATGAGACATAGTGATCACTAATACAGGCTAAATTACACTATTCTTATTGATAATTACCCTCCCTTTTCTCATTGATCAAGTGCCAAGTTTCATTCACTCCTCCTTTGTTATATTTAGGTCTATTATTGTTGGCTTCTTCTTCTTGGGCTTGGTGCAATTGTCACAAAGAATCAGATCAGTTTATTTAATGGCTCTGAGAAAAAATTTGAATCCATTACCATGAAAACCTTTGATAAACCAATTTTAAAATTTAAATATCTGCTCCATTGGCTATAGGTGGTGCGGAATCATTTTCAACAGCTGAGATTGCTTCATTTTCCAATGTTAGAATAGAGTCGTCAACCATTCTTTAGTTACCTAGGAGACAAGATATGATCTCGACATCCACCACACGTCAGCTAAGTGCAATGCCTTAAATTTTAAAGAATTTTATCTTTCATATTGAGGCTTCACACTGGCCGTCCGATCAAGATTAATCTTAACTTTGACCTTTAACATGTCTCTGACTCTGAGTTCACTATTCCTTTGTATCTCCAAGTCGCTAAATGTACTAGATAACTCTGGTCAAATATAGAGATCACGTGCAAGCCACAAATTGTAATCTCAATGAATAGCTATGATTCTTTCCTTGAAAACCTTTACTTGACCCTGAGTTTCTTTACCTAACTCTAGTTATATCTAGAGATTTAGAGATAACATGATCTTTGAATCACTGGATAAAATCTTCAACCTGGGTTATGTTTTGAGATTCAGCGCACACCACAAGATCTATATAAACTTGGAACAAATGGGAACATCCTGCTAAATCTATGAAAACCAGACTCATCCTTAGAACTAACCATGCTTGACCCCAATTCTATTTGGAGATTCAGTGATAACTTAGTCCCTAAATCCCTGAATGAAAACTTTAACTTGAGTCCCATTATGAGATTAAGCGCAAGCCTTTGATCCTTCTAAAAACTGATAGCTCTGATTTAATCCTCGCAACTTGATCTTAACTTAACTTGAGTCAAGGTCCTATTTGAAGATTGTGTGACTGAAGGAAAATCATAACCCTGGCATGTTAACTTTATCCTTGGTCAAATCTAGAGATTCAGCATAAGAAGCTTATCTTTGGGTCACTGAATGACCTTAACTTGACTTGGCTTGAACTTAAGTTCCATCTGGAGATTAGGAGATAACGTAATTGCCAAGTTGCTAGATACATTTCATGACCTTGAGTGTATTCATAGATTACACACACACCACAAGATCTTGTCTTTAATTGATGGCTAGTTTTGAATTGATGAATCATTCTATACTTGATCATCTCATTCGAAGATCATGCGCCAACCCTAGATCTTCATGTACATCAATGGCTTGCACTGAATCTCCAAGTAAACTTGACTTGACTCAAGATTTACCATAGGTTTAATCTAGCCACCACTTTACTAAGCATTGTTCTAATCTCTCGGAAAGGACATGTGTCATCTAGGTGAAATGCCTTGAATGCTAGATCACGATCATCTTTACTTGAAGGCTTTACACCATCCGTCAGATAAAAACCCACTTGACCACACATTAACCTCACCATAAAATTCTTAAATGTAGGCCCCAAAAATTATGAAATACACCTAGCACAAAGGTGCAATTCTTTGAACATTAAAGATATACATCTTGTGCATTAAGGTAAAGTGCCAACCATTGATCTTTCTAGATCTAAACTATCTTTAACCTTCTCGTAACTCATCTTTAACTAGTACTTAACCCTGGGTACCTAAAATCATTTTTACCTCTATGTTTCTATATCATCACCTTAACTCTGCTGACATTTAGAGATTAAGAGACAACCGCAATATCAAGATTTGATTAACGGTCCTCGCATAATCTCTAACTGGAATGGCCTAAAATAAAGTTATATAGCAATTTAACAATAGCCACAAGATCATCTTTTAATCCACAACCATGATCTTTTCTCAGAAAACTCTGAAGTTAACCTATCTTAACTACCTCGACCATGATTCGATCTAGATATTCATAGATAACTAAGATCTCTGAATCATTGAACACTTGATCTTACCCCAATTTTATTCAGAGATATCACGCTAGCCAAAAGATCTTCATTGCATCAATGGTTCAGATTTGATCTCTGCAAAATAAACTTATCTTCACTTTACCTCAACTTGACCCTTGGTTTATCTAGATATTGAGAGATAACTAAAACTCCAAGTCACTAAAACAAAAACTAACTCTAGATTTTACTTCTAGATTACGCGTTGATCACACGATCAAGACAAGGACAGAACAAGATTAATGACCCTTGCTAAATCGTTGAAAGATAACTTGACTTTGACTATTATTTGGAGATCTAGCACTATCCATAGGATTAAAACTACATCCATGGTCCTCTCTGAATCTCCCAATGTTTGAGTTGACCTTATCTTTATCTAGCGGTCATGCACCAACCGCACGATAAAAAAAAGATTGAACGCATGCGCTTAATCTCTGAATCGATAAGAGCATATTCCTTTCTTCCTAAGATTAAGAGGTAAGAGGTTGTGCCAAGTCTCCAGAGCATAAATAATATTCATTCTTTATCATGAGATTAGGAGATAAATGGAAGGACCAAAAGTGCAGATGACAAAAATAAGACTTAAGTGACTCAGAAAATTAACTTCAAAATAGAACAAGTCTTGAGGGTTTAGGGTTTTCGTGCAGGAGCACCGTAGATAACCTAAGTTTTCATTTGGCACTTATAGTTTCCTACAAGGTCCTAGTGACCTTTAGATCATGTTAGCACCATAGGTTTCTCATTGGACTTCTTTTGTAACACCTAGTTCTAAGGTTGGGACTTTATAAGCCTTTGGTCAACTATTGGTCAATGAATGTCCAAAACATAGATTATAGGTTATGTTTCCCCACTTTTGGTCTACATATCTTTCAGGAAAAAGTGCATGTTTAATGTGTAATAATGATCTTAAAAGCTTTGTGTAAGTCCTGATTCTAAGTCTAGCTATCCTCTTAGGCTAGGAGGCCTTTATCAGATTTCCCTAAATTGCCTTCTCTTTTGTGAGCCAGAGGGAATTTGTATCTGAGATTGTGTTTGATTGGGTAGGTTAAGTTCCCAATCTAGTAAAGTTCATGGTTCGAAGAATTGTAACATTGGTTTTGTATACAGTTGAATTACTTATCCTTAACACTTCATTTTGCAGCCTTGGCAGAAAATTAATTTTGAGCTTCTCCTTGGTGGGTTTTGACTTGCAGAGTGTGTTTTCCACAATTAACAAAATTTAAAGTATCAAAGGTCAGTGAAAGTTGAAAATGAGAGATTTGGGAATAAGAAAGCTTTGGGCACTCGCATCAAATATATTTCAAGAAAATAGAATGAATAAACAATGATGAATTCAAGATGCAAACTTACTGGTGGAAAAGTGGAAAATGGCTTCTCTGCTACTCCAACAGGTGGATTTTGACCTACAGAGTACATTTTCTGCCAAATCATTATATGGAATAACTTTAAAGAAGAATCAATCTCATAGGTGACCCAAGGCATAAATAAAGCTAATGCAATCAAGACATACCATTTTAGCATCTCAATAAGCTAAAATTCTCCTTCAACGGATTTTTGAGTAGAGAACACTCCAAAGGCATTTCTCCGCTGAAAGGGAAGCGGAAAAGTGATTTTTCGCTACCTCCAGAAAGTTACCATTACAGTTACTAAAGTGAAAGGATGTTTCTTAATGACCCATAGGGGTAAAAGTAATTAATTTAAATAAAGTCATTTTACTCCATAACAGACTTTTTCATTAGTGTCTTAGTCTTTTCATTCCTGTGGGGCGGGAAGTCGGCTGTTAAACGCTAAGAATTCAAAAGTTATAAAATCAATGAGGTATTACAAATGCGAACTACCATCTATTTGACAAATTGTTTGAATCTAAAGCTCTTGACTATAGTTATTCCTTGCTCCTGTGTTCTTGAGAGATATCCTTAATCCCAAGTCAGAATCAATTGAAGCATGGCTACTAAATTCATGGGATTTGATGGGATGAATGACATCACCTCTGATTGGCATAAAATAACAGACACCTCCTTGAAGTTCTTCGATATGCAAAACTTCCAAAGTAGATTGAAGGTGAACTAGATGCATCCTGTCACTAAGAAACTAAAATAAAGTGGGTTGGTCAAGGCTGCTATTTTTCCTGTCGCAGCACAAGCTCCCAATTTAGTTTGAGAATGTATAGTTTGATACAATCCATACACCAAGCAAATTATGTTTCCCAATGACGTGGTGTTTCTCTCCATTGATTGAGACTTTGTCCAGAACTCCCTGCACATTCCAAAGTAGGCCGAATATTGAGAAATGACATATAGCCAGGTGGTTACTGAGTATGGAGCAAAGAAGGCGGTGTGGAAGAAAGAAATAATGAAGTCATGGGTTCAAGAGTCAAGGAGTACCAAGGGAAAGTTGCCTAAGACATTATATGGCATGAAATTGAAGCTGGAAATCATGGATATCTTGGTACTACTCCATAGGATCAGAGGTGAGAGTGACACCCTAAATTTTGTTGAATATAATTTCTTCTTACTCTAGGTGCTCTGTTCTCAACACTATTTCATCAATTGGGCTCTTATGGTAAGTGAGAATCTCTCCAATGCCCTGAGTAGATCTAAGCTTCAGAATGAGTTCTACATGTCTTCATTTCTTTTATATTTATTGGCCACAATTCAAATTTGGCCAGGGCTTCCTAGGTTAGAAGAGTTCCAAGATGATGTTAAAAGCTATGAATTTTTCCCTTGTCTAAAATCACATAATAGTTATGTTGAATATCTCAGAGTTAATGATGCATTTACAATGAGACTGTGCAAGGAGCTGCAAGGTTTCCCAAAAAGGAAATTTTCTCCTAAAGCCATGGCTTTTATCAGCCAGTTTGGGTGTTTTTTCATTCAATTTGCAGATTTCTCATATATTTGTCTTGCAAGATTTGACGACTCCCCTCTAAAGTTGCCTAGATATCATGATGATATGATCATGATGGTCGAGGTGGTGAGGAAGGCACTCCAAGTAAATCTGATCTATGCTAATGCTAAGAAGAAGGGCTACGATTTCCCAATGACCATTTGAGCTTACAGTTCCACATCCCGGTCTGAGGCAAAGAATATTCTGAAGACATTCTCAAAGAGGTTTCATTTGAAGACCTATGATGTCTTGAGGCCACAGTATGATCTTGTAAATTATGCCCAGGATTTCTTGCAAATGAGTCATCCAATTTATCATGTTGATGATATTGAAGACTACTCGGCTAACTGCAAAGATGACTTGGAGAGCAGAGAGAGATTCTATGCCAGGTTAACCATTGAACAAATCAAAAGGTTCAAAGTTAACATTGTGGTGGAGGGACTAGAAGATGATGGTCAACATATGTATGATAATACATATTTGGAGAAAATAAAGCCACTCCCTATAAGCTCTAAGCCCATGCTAGGGTAGACCATTAATGAATTGGAAACCTTAATGGGTGGGATTTATAGAAGGATATAGTAGCGAGTCTAATGGACTGCAAGTAGAAGGAAGAGGTCAGAAAGGAAGCCTCCTTCTCAGTGAACCCTGACAAAAGACACTTTGAGCACTACAAGAAATTCTTCAGTAACGATCCCAACTATGGCTAAAGGATCAACCCAGCTAGCAGGCAGAGGCGATGAACCCCCTGAGAAATAAATCCTACTAGATAAAACTTGTGGAGAGGGCCCGCTTCCAGACATCAAGTTGATAGAAGAAATAGTTTCTACAGACCTGGCCAAGCCTGCAGAAGAGCCCACTAAAGGTGTAGGACCTACGAAAGCACTTAAGGCTAGTACTGTGGTTACATAGATTGACACCTTAGTTAAAGATACTCCAAGGTGAGGATCCTTTGTTGTAGTGGAGGTGGGTGAAGATAGCTCCAATACTTCAACCATTGAATTAGATGGAGAGATTGGAAAGAAACATAAAGTTGCTCAGGTTGTTAAATTGGTCTCCTCTTCTCCAAGATCAGTGAACCCATTTTATTCCAGGCCTAAAGATACTCCTCCAGTCATTATGAATTTGTTCATAAAAGAATTAGTTTTTGCTTCCAAAGTTACCAGCACTGAATCTTGGATAGAGCATACTCTAAAATGTAAAAGGAAGAGAACAGAAGAAGGGACATCCAACAAAGATATCTCTCATGGGCCTTGCAACCCAAAACCACTTTGGGTAAAGTAAAGAAGGTGAAGAAAATATCTACACTGGGTCGAGATCCTCAAATAGGGCATTTCACTATGGAGGTGTCCAAGCCTACAAAGGAGGGTAGATTCAAAGATATGACTACCTCCGCTTTTCAGTTACAATCATTTGACATGGGGCTTACTCAGCATGACACCAAGGTAGATTGGTGGAAATCCACCAATGTGGTAATAGAAGAAGAGATTGAGGATCTCAAGACTACTAAAGTTCAACTTAAAGAATAAGTGGCTGAGATAACTAACTTCATTAGATAGCTCATCACACCAATAGCAAGTGTTCCCAGTACCCAGACCACTTTTGATCCAAGCATTGCGGAGAACCAAGCCATCATAGCCAAGTTGCAAGAGGACAGACACTTTGGGCAGATTGGCAAGAGGTGGATCGAGAGGCTCAAATCTGAGGGACTGGTAGTTTTCGAGCAACTGGGTAACTCTCTCTTAAGGCTAGAAACAGAGAGGAATAATATTGAGAAGAATTTACAGACTCGCATCAGAGAGAGTGAGATGTCAAGAATGTATAGTAATGCTGCACGTAGTGGTTAAAATGAAGACCAAGGAGGCATTAAAGGCCAAGCTCTTGCAGAAAGGAGATGAACCTTTGATTGAATGGCTTCAAAGCCTAGAATTTAAGATTGAGATGATCATCCAAGCTGAAATAGGGTTGCAACAGAAAGATGTCAAGATCAAGGAGGAGAAAAAAAAATATTTTAAACTCCTTCAAGGTTTGCACACAGAATCACAGACGAGCGATTAGGGAAAAGAAATGATCGGAATGGATAATATGAAAAAATCATTTTCTAGTTATGTGCATAAGCTGGCAGAGTAGTCTTCCACCCATTTGGATAAGGTGCCAGAACTCCAACAGTTGAGCGGATGCATTTTTAAATCCATGGAAGAGGTGAAGGATCAGATATATGCGATCAAGAACCTAGCCAAATAAAATTCCAGATGGCTCATCAGATATACTAATTTCCATATAAATAGGCATGAAGAGCTCATCCTGATCATTACAGCAGTCACTGCCTATAGGGCTAAATTAGACAAAGGGAAGTAAACTGAAGCTTAGATAGATTCCCTCTTGTGATAAATTTTGATACTATTGTAACGGATAAAATTTTGTTTATCATTTCTAGTTAGGGAAGTTGAACCATTTCAGTTACCCCCTTTTTGTAACTGTCCAACTCTAGAACTCTATATGTATTATTTCCAAAATCAATACAAAGGTCAGCTAAATTTTGGTGTGAAAGATAGCATTTTGCTGAGTCTAATTTGTATGTCTGAATGCCATTTCTTTAACTTCTCCGCTGCATTGCATCTATCTATCTATTAAATTCAAATGTTTCTTTTGAATTAGATTTACAATTTATGGTTGAACCAAAATTCTATATTATGATTTGATACAGTAAATTAGGGGGTAATCTAGTGTTGTTCTAAGTCTGGGAAATGTCCCTGTGAAATAGATTGATTTATTGTAACTTTATCATTAAATTTTTAAGTCTTGCATTTGCATTTTCACTATCAATTATTGCATTACCAATTTTAATAAGTCATATGATTGATGAAGTCTTGAAAGTGGTTAAAGTTAGAATTGAATTTATTATGCCTGAGCTATTTCCTGTCTAGGTTTAGCTTGGTTTACCTCTTCTATTCTCGGGTCAAGAACACACCATTGTTAGAATAGGAAGGATCAATACACATTGAAGATCATTTACTTAAGGGAGATGTACCTTTAAATTTAGAGGGAAATTAGTTGTTTAGTCACAATTTCCCAACTATTGTATTCAATTGTTCTTAAATATTTGGGTATTCTAGAGTTAAAGAAAAAAAGAACAATCTATTTACCAACATATTTTTGGCGACTCTACTAGGGAGATGAACAGTCATTATACCAAAATCATACCATGAGGAAAGATGGTGCTTCCCCATGAAAATATAATTCTTTTTCTCCAACCAAATCTTGTTTTCCAAGATCATCAAGAGGATATCATTTCCTCACTGAATACTTTTGTCTCAAAATACCGAAGAAACACTAAGTACTATAGAATGTTAGTCAAGTGCTAGAGCACGAATAAGCTAGGACATAAGCACTTGAAGAAGCTATTGGCAAGTTGAATTCCTGAGGATGCATGACTCATTTTATGTTGTCATCATGGCAACAAAGTCCTACTAAGTTTTTGTCATGAAGGAAAAATGACAAAGTATGAAAACAGAGCAGATAGAGATATTCAGCAATCAGCACATCAACGCACATGTGAGAGATCGATTCAGTGTATCCACATTCAGATATATGTTCTATGACATGTGTACATACTACATTCAGCCATGCATAGTATGGAACAATAGTATGAAGAAGTTACAGACAGATCAGTAGACCAGCAGTCCAGAAGATAGAGCATGGAAGCCGACTAGTGTTTTGATCAGCATGAATTATTTTGTTATGTAATGGCTAAGAACCTTGGATTATATGTTTTTAATAATTTAATTAGCATTTTTGTAAACATGCTTGAGCCAACTTGATCAGAAGCGTTGTGTATTTTTTTTAGGGCTGACGAGAGTCTTGTTTTGGGTCGCACCTATTCGGATATGAATATATAAGTATGTAATATAAAGTTATATTACAAGTGTCAAGGATTATGCTAGAGGAAGATATAGAAGAGAAGTATGATGAAGTCATTAAATGATATAGCTCTTTAAGAGAGTAAGATAATTTTTGCATACATGGAACTGATCAGACAATAGTGTCATCACAATAGTTCATTTTGATATAGCATATATCATCTTTCAGAAGGTTGCAGCCTTAATCCTATTGGGAAGTGAGTCATATACCTTTAATAGGGTTTTGTAAAAGACTCCTAACAGGGTTAGACCTTTAACCAGGTCATTGTACTCATATTGTAAAGACTGCTTCTAACAGGGCAAAGGAACTTTAACAGGTTCATTATACCTAGTACAATATTTGTGGGTGCTAATTCCCACCAGGGTTTTTCTCTGATCAAGGTTTCCCTGTAATCATATCTTGTGTTATGAGTTCTTATGTTAAGCTTCATTCAATGTATGTTTGATTTATGTTTAAGTTGCTAAAAAGTAATTAATAGACAAACATTGATTCACCCCCCCCCCCCTCTCATTGTTTTTAACANATTGATTCCCCCCCCCCCCCCTCTCATTGTTTTTAACAATTGGTATCAAAGCTCGGGTCCTCAACAAATAAGTTTAACCACTTGAGGAGATCATGGACTCAGCAAAAGTAAAACATTTGAAAAAGAATCTTGAAGCAACTCTTGAAGATCTTGATAGATCTGAAAAAGAAAATGAAGAACTTAGACTGAAATTTGATGGCTCACAAATGCTTATCAAGAAATTAATAAAATATTTGAAAGATTGTTCTACAAGTGATCTAGGGAAATGGTCAAAAAGCTCAATGAAGAGAATATGTCGAGCTAAAAGAGAGAATTGAAAATCTAGATGAACAGCTCACAGACAGTCAAATTGCTATTGAAGAAAAGATCAATGAAAGAAAACAATTAGATGATGAACTCTTGAAAGCAAACATGAAAGTCCTGGAATTGGAAAACACAAAGAAGAAATTGGAATCTAAATTAATAGAAGAAAAGGATAAGATTGATAAACTCCACACAATTTCTGATTCATTTCAACCTCAGCTTAAAATGCACAAAAGAAAAAAGGTGACACTACTGGTCTTGGATACAGTGTAGCACAAATTGAAATCAACTCATTGCAAGAAAGAAAGAAAGAACATGAAGCATCTTTAGAAGAAAAGAAAATTAAAAAAGTTGAAGAGATTAAAACAGATCCACCTAAAGGGGAAATCAAGCAAGTTAATAGAACTTGTTATGCATGTAACAAACATGATCATTTGACAAAAGATTACAAAGAGGTAAGAACTTTCAATAGTTATTGTTTCTCCTATAATAAGTTTGGTCACAGGGCCATACATTGCAGAACAAATCAAAGAAGAATAAATCAAAACAACCAGAGAAATCAACCTCAAATAAATTTTCCAAAAACTACATGTCAGATATGTAACTACAATGGACACACAGCAAAATAATGCAGCATGATGAACAAGAACATCAAACCTCCTATCATTTGTCACGCATGTGGAAAGGCTGGACACATCTCAAGGTTTTCTAGATCTAGAACTCAAAAGCAAGAGGATCCTAATAAATCACTATTTGAAGAAGAAGGAGAAGTCAAGTTTGTTCAAGAAAAAGAAGATTCAAGCAAAATTTGGGTTCAAGTAAAGAAGGACAATGATGTTGACAAAGTAGTTGATGCATCCACAGTGGACGCACCCTCTACTTCTGCTTGAATAGACCTTCTTGGTCTTAGGGGGAGCTATTCTAGCTTAGGACCCCTGCACGACTAGTATGCTCACCTCCGAGTATGCGCCTATGGATTCATGATTATAAGCACATAATATTGCAGTATGCATACATGCATTGTCTCAAATTCATCAGGATCAAAGTTGCAAAATCTTTGAGTAATTTGCGTACAGTTTTAAACATTAAATGTAGTAGATTTTATAAAAGAAAGTAAGTGTTTGATCTTCTTCACACTTGCATTCGAGATCACAAAATTTGGAGAGAACTAGAGCACTGAGCATCAAAGCACCGAAGCATAACATATTTGGTAGTTAAAGAACGGTTAAGAAGTTTGGAACGGAACCCTAGCAGTCGTGCCATTTCAGAATTTTGTGAAACCCTACTTAATCAAGTTCTAAGTAAGTATGGCGAATCCAGTTGTATTTGATATTGCAGAGAGGAAGAGATTTGTATTCAAGAAGCATCCATTCAAATCCATACTGGATGATGTGGAAGGAGCTTTCTCCAAAACCCCATTAGGTTTTGTTCACGTAGAAGATATCCGAGCATATGTTTATTGTAAGAAGGAAACATTAGGAGATATCAGCATAGCCACTCATATGGGATCTATGATGAAACTTGATTATACATTCAAGGATGAGTTCGCGCACTTGATTGATAACCCTATTTTTGAATACTCTAATGTGCATGAGTTTGATGAGCTAGAATGGGTGAAGATTTTGCTAAGCATAATACATGATGGTCTTTACTAGATTGGTGAGGTTTCTATTCGCATCACTACAGATCTAATCCATGAATTAAATAGACTCCCTAAGACTGGACCAATTTTTCCTACTAGCAAGGATGTCAAGAAGCAAATTGAACAAGTTTGCCTATCCAGAAGTGACAAGCGTGGGATGACAGTTGACCCTATCAAGGAGGATGACATAAAACTTCTAACAATGATACTTGGGTATAATTTTTAGCAAGCAAGCAGGTTGAATAGTGTCTCTACAGCAACAGTCCTAGAAGCTATCAGAATGGTGAAGGATAACACTTAATACAACCTATGTGAGATCTTGCACACTCAACTGATTGACAACATTCGAATCATCAAGCATGACAGGAGAAAGACATTCAAGTTTTGATCTTTGATCATCTACTTGTATTTCCATATTGTTGGAAAGGTTGCAAACCTTTACGTAGATAGGAGCAAACCCACAATGTCTCAAATTTCTATTAAGGCCACTTTAGAGAGAAGTGTACAAGGGATGCCATGGATATGGATATCAAGACATTTAGGATCAAGATGTAGAATAGGTTCAGACTATCTGAGAAGATAGTTGAGAAATATAAGGATACCATATGTTTCATGGTAGAAATAGATTGCACTTGCATGGAGGTAGTTGAACCTAGAACCAAATGGATTCATCCTCTTGGTTATGAAGTAGAAGAACATATGTTAGAAGGATATGCACAAGTTCTATTGTCTACGACCAAAGATCCTAATGAGCCAAGGTGGGGCACTTACAGAGAGTAGACCAATGAAGTGGATACTATCTTACACAGTGTTGATAATAAAAGAAAGGCATTGAAGATCACATACAACATTTTAAAAGTTCATGGAGTCACTCAAGAAGATCTTGACAAAGCTAGAGAAGCCAAGATAGAAAAAGAACTTGAGAAGACTGAAGAGATCCAAAAGAAGAAGAAATTAGAGAGCACCTCTACACCCTCTACCACTATTGATCTAGACTCATCTCCACCTTATTTACCAAGCAATAAGACTAGAGGAAGAAAATAGGCACCCACAAATCATCCATCATTAAGGAACACTCGGAGCAAAGCAAGGAATACTCAAGATCCTCCTGAGGTAGGATTAAGACCTAGACTAAATGTTTTGAAGAATAGGATTGTAAATGAAGGGAGATTAGATACACTTTCTAAAGTCTATGAAAAGTATCAAGAGATGGATAAGACTAAGATACATTCTATGATCATATCTCATATGATCAAGTTTAAGAAGTTTGTTCTTGAACTCAAAATAGTGATACCAAATAAGTTATGGAGCATACTAGAGATCATGAAAAGACATGCAATAGAGGAAGACATGAGGATTAGAGAAGAAACATTGGAAACTCTTCTCCATGTATGTGCACATGATGAGAAAATAATTCTATTAGATCTGGTGAAGCCTCATCTCAGAACCAAGACAAGGACTTTACAGATTATGAACAAAGAGTATGAGCAGATAGGTAAAGAGACTGAAAAGGCATTTGCACAAGTGTTTATGGATAGACACATGTATCCATCAACAACGCCTACTACAAAGGTAACTCCAGCTCCTCCCAAATAGGTTACAGAACCAGTGATACAGAAAGCACCTATGATAGGTCCATAGGTTTCAACGCCCACTGTGACAATAACTTCTGATACAGATAAAGACTCAGAAGATACTATAGTAGTTGACAATATCAAGATATCCATGATAGCATCTGAAAAATACATGGACAAAGTTGATAAAGCATTTGTAAGCACTAAAGAAATGTGTACTGACGATACATCTACACAACAAGATGAAGCTCCCTCCAACAATCCAATTGACTTGAATGAAGAAAAAGGTGATGAGACACAAATAAAAGAGATACCATTAAAGATTGAATCTATGGATACCAGTTAGAATGCTATATTCTCACCATCCACTCAACCATCTACCTCATTGTTGTCAAGGTTAAATCCTGATTCAACAAGTCTGGATGCATGGGGAGAAAAAGACCTAATCAAGATCAGTGTTCTTGCTATGGAATATGCAAAGGAGAAAAAAGTGATGAGGAACCCTCACTTTTTGGAATCACTAAACATATTGAATGACTTAGTACTTGCTGACAAGAAGCTAGCCAAAGTTCAATTTGTTGAAGATGTGGACAACATCTTAACAAACTTTAAATCACACTTTACAAGTTTAGTAGACTCTGCTACTAAAATTGTAGAAGATCAATATAAGGAGAGAATAAATGAATTGGTAAAGATTTTTACCTTAGACCTAAATCCTTAAAGATTGGGCAATCCATATTGAAAGAATTGGTAGCTAAGGGAAAGAAAGTCATAGCAAACTGCATGGACAGAGTGAAGTTCACCTTTGAGCACATTAAAAAGGTAGAAGAGGCAGAAATCATGGTGGACAGCATCATAAAATCAGTTGAGACTTCCATGCAAAACATGAACATATGCAATAATTTTTGTCAAGGTCAGTTGGACAAGATTGAGAAAGCTAAGTTGGAAATTAGCAAGATAAGAGTCTGACAAACTCAGTTGAGAAATGCACTTACGCCATCTCTAGCAGTCCTAAATGAGAACATCAAACAGATTGATGCCACCATTGCAACTTATCATCAAGGTCCTTACATGGATCTAATGAAAATGGAGAAGCTAACATATGCCCTATGTGTGCATCTTCAGACAGTTGATGCTATGAAAGTATTCTAGCAGAAAGAGATCCAATCTCTTCAGATTGTGTACCCTAAAGTTTACATGGAGTAAGTATGTATAAGAATTACAATTTTTTGTACACCTTTGTCATTAATGTCAAAGGGGGAGTAATATAGAATGTGTATATGCAGAGAAGTATATGTATATATCAATAAGATGTTATGATATACAATCATTTTTTGTGTTAAGTCATTTTGAGAAACTTGGCCACATTCCTTTGTTGCCATAAATGACAAAGGGGGAGATTATTGGCAAGTTTAATTCCTGAGGATGCATGACTCATTTTGTATTATCATCATGGCAACAAAGTCATACTAATTTTCTATCATGAAGGAAAAATGACTAAGTATGAAAACACAGCAGACAAAGATGTTCAACGATCAGCACATCAGCGCACATGCGAGAGATCGAGTCAGCATATGCACATTCATATATATGTTCTATGACATGTGTACATACTACATCTAGACACACATAATACAAAATAATAGTACAGAGAAGTTACAGACAGATCAATAGACCAGCAGTCCAGAAGATAGAGCATGGAAGCCGACTAGTGTTTTGATCAGCGTGAATTATTTTGTTATGTAATGGCTACGCGCCTTTGATTATATGTTTGTAATAATGTAATTAGCATTTTTTTAAACATTCTTGAGCCGACTTGATTGGAAGCATTATGTATTTTTTTTTAGGGCCGACTAGAGTCTTGTTTTGGGTCGCGCCTATTCAGATATGAACATATAAGTATGTAATGTAAATTTATGTTACAAGTGTCAAGTATTATGCAAGAGGAAGATACAGAAGAGTAGTATGATGAAGTCAGTATATGATATAGCTCTTTAAGAGAGTAAGAGCATTCACACATACACAAAACTGATCAGACAATAGTGTCATCACAGCAGTTCATTTTGATATAGTGTATATCATCTTTCAGAAGGTTGTAGCCTTCATCCTATTGGACAGTGAGCCTAGGCAGTGAGCCATATACCTTTAACAAGGTTTTGTAAAAGACTCCTAACAGGGTCAGACCTTTAACTAGGTCATTGTACTCATATTGTAAAGACTGCTTCTAACAGGGCAAAGGAACTTTAATAGGTTCATTATACCTAGTACAATATTTGTGGGTGCTAATTCCCACTAGGGTTTTCCTCTGATCAAGGTTTCCCCGTAATCATATCTTGTGTTATGAGTTCTTATGTTAAGCTTCATTCCATGTATGTTTGATTTATGTTTAAGTTGTTGAAAAGTGATTAATAGACAAACACTGATTCACCCCCCCCCCCTCTCAGTGTTTCTAACATAATCCATCCAAAGGAGAAATCTGAAAAGGGCACGACGTGAAGCAGAGCATGAGGCCAGTTTAGAAGAATAGTTGGTGCCATGGTGTCCAAAAGGTTTCTTAGGAGTGCAAAGAAAGAAGGTGGTACGGACCCAGTTTTTGAGAGACTTGCAAACCTTGATTTTTCTCTACTTGAAGTACCCTGTCAAAAGAACAAAAATACTAAGAGAAAAAGCAGACCTCCTTCACCTCCCAAACAATCTATTGGCACCTGAAAATTCAAGCCCTCAATATGTGAAATATCAGGGAAGTATAATATTTATTTTCACTTTCATAAATATTTCCCTATTTTGAAATTTAATTAAATAATCAAAAGGGCTCTAAATATTGTCATTATTCGATTTTTTATATTTATTAGCAAAATTTTAATATTATATTTCAATGGATTTAATGCATAACTATTTTTTGAAATAGAATTAAAATGAAAATGGAATAATAGGTATATAGGACAAAAGGGCGACGATCAGGAGTTGAACACTTGACCTCTCAAGCCACCACTTTTTCCTACCTACCTACCCATCCCCCCTCTAACCAATTAGTCTAAATGTTTTCTTCGAGTTATGTGTTAGAGAGAATCATATTATCTCACTTCTCTTTTATATTCGCTATTAAAAGTTTTTCACATAAATGTATTTCCTTTATTTTAGCTCTATCCTAATTTACCCTAATTTACTAATGTGAAATATCTTATTAGGGTAAATAAGTATAATGGGGCATCTTTTTCTTTTATTATTTTTTGAAATGTATATTTCACCTTATATTTTTATTGAAAATATTTACTTTGGTGATTTATGCATATACTTCTATGCTTTTAATTTGATCTATAAAGATACATAAATATACTCTGATTAATGTATTCTCTTTTTACCTTGGCTATGTTGAAAATATTTATTAAAGTAAATTACATAACTTTAGGGTTACCTTTAAAAGTTATCTTCTTCTTCAATATTAATAATATTACCCTATGTATATTATGTGAATTATCATTTTAGGGTAAGTATTGCCTTGTTATTTTCTAGGGTGAATTAAAATGTTTACAATTATAGTACCCTGGATTTTAGGAACATTTTTATCTATATGAGGCAAATATTATTTCACATTTTGAAAGATATTCATGAGTGAAATGTATTATGTTTTGAATCTGAAAATCAAAATTCAATTAAAACATAAGATTTTCTTATATTATGACCTTCTTAGTGAATTATATCAATATTTTATTAATCATTACAATTAATAATATTTATAGGGATCATTTTAGTGATTTGAGAACATTATTAAATAATGAGCCCTAAATTGAAATTTATTAAAGGTTGTCTAATTTTGGATTTGGTGTGCAGGAGTCTTATATTACAAACAAAAGATGATAACCAATCAAATTATCCAAAGACTTGACAAACATACATTTTATTATTTATAAACACGGGAGATGTTTTACTTCTTCAAACCATTTATATGGTTAAAATATTGTAAATTATTTAGGGTTATTTTTAAGGATTAGGTATTTATGAAAGGGTATGTCCTTTCATGGGAGCCTTTGAAAAACATATAAGTATTGAGTCAAATAAACTAAAAATGGTACAATGAGAATTTTTTGGAGATACAATTCCAGAAGAGAACGGATATTACTGCAAATATGAGTCATTATGTACAAATTTTTAGATGTCAAATGAGATAAGTATTATTCTGCTTTCTATGATTATATTGTTATTGATTTTCAATTAGTCTCTCAGATACTCTATGTATTAGAGTGCCTCACTGTGTTATATTCCCTGATTGTATAATTCAATTTTAGTGTATATGATTCAAATATAAATAGTTAGATATGAGTGTCTTTTGTTGTTCTTGTCGGTCTCCTAATTTGTGTTAAATTTGATAAGATTAATCTAGTTTATTAATTTGTATTGTAATTCAAGTGGAAGCCTGTGAGGTGGTGATTTTGTTTTACTAAAAGCAAGTTTTTAAAATCATCTTTGATTGAACGTAGGACTAGATTTTCTTGACTCTATAACCCATATTTTAAGAAGGCGCTGATCTTGTTATCTGAACATTATCTTTTGATTCATATTTTGTAGTTTTGTTGATATTTTAATCAATTTTTAGAGTGTTGATTAAATAGGGGTTTTTTAGGGATAATTCAATTTAGTTTAAATTCTACGTATTGAATAGCATCAAAAGATTGTATTGTTGCCTCCAAGGATGGTTCACCACCTTGGGAGGAGATTTTGTTGTCTGTGTATGTAGTTAAGCATCATAGAAGATAATATAGATTAAAGTGGAATAAGGCTTACCAACCTTGGCTTAACTAAGCCAGAAATGCAGAGGTACTAGTGTGTACCTGTCAGTTGGCCAAATTTGATCCTTCATTTTTGGGCACCAACACAATCAACCCTTTTGTCTACCACTTGTCAAGTGTTAAATTTGCATAGAGTAGTTCCTCCTCATGTTGTCAATATAACACCCTATCTACCTCTAGTAGTTATGGAACTTCCTTGGGACATTGCAGTTGGACCATTGCAATTACCAGCATATAATCCCCTCCCCTCAGGTTCAAGAAAGAATTTCCCCAAATTCTCTGGAGATAGGAAAGTATCTACAAATGAACACATTGGTGCATTCTTTGCTTTACTTAATATCTTAGCAGTACAAGAAGAAGATGTGGCCATTAGATTATTCATTGAAACCCTTATTGAACATGTTTTTGATTGGTTCCATCACTTGCCCAATTCTTCTACCACAGATTGGGCCTCCATGAGAGCTGCCTTTGAGAGAAGATTTCAAATTGCTGAAGATGAGCATGCATTATTGACACAATTGACCTCTATCAAGAAAGAGCCTTCAATTAGTACGAGGGATTTTGTGGCTAAATTTAACAAGCTTGTAAATCATATCCCAGCAGCTGACAGACCTACTGCAAGGAATTTGAAAACACTTTTCACAAGTTCTATGCCTCCCGACATTAGTTATGATTTGAGAAGAACAAATCCAGCCACTTTGGACCTTGCCCAAAGTACTGCGGTGGAGTTAGAAGACCACATGATATCGGTAGGAAAATGAAAAAGAGAAATAAAATCTAGAGCCGGTACTAGTGGCACCACATCATCAGATGAGATGATTCAAAAATTATCCAATGAATTCATCGCCTTCAAGAGGCAGCTTCCTAGATTTAATAAGTCCTATCAGTAGAACTTTCAAGACTAGCCTAGAAGAAACAATTAAGGGAGAAATGTCGATGGAAAGACATTACAATTGACTGCTCCACCACAAAGGTTAGCTATAGAAGCTCCTCCAAAAAGGGGAAACATGTGTGCCTTCCATTTAACTACAGATCACGATTGAGAAAGTTGTCCTAATGTAGCTCGTGCTTGAAAAATGCATTAGACTGACAAATGGAATGTTGGAGTGTCTAGAGCTGAACTAGATTCATACTCACATGGCGACTCTGAAAAATTATATTTAGAGTATGAATCAGACTCAAAATAGGGAGAAACATGTTACGCTACCATAGACGGGACCTCCTATACAGTCTTAACCCCGATTCAGAAGGATAAAGGCCCTGCTTCAACACCTCCATCTAAAAAAAATGAGACATCTACCTCCCATTCTAAAGAGGTCAATCAAGGAGTAAGGATTATACAACCAGGTAAGGAGAAAAACTATTTTGACATTATTCAATTTTGTAGAGATTCCAGAATTCAGATTTCCCCCATACACTATCTTAAGTCTAATCCTGTAGAACTGCAAAAGCTAGTAGATTACTGTAAAGAGGGGAATTAGAATGTAAATCAAAATGCCATGACTACCATATAAAATGAGTCTATATTTACAGACCCAATTGAGAAAGGTGAGCCATCTGTATTGGCTACTTTCCAAGGCCAAAATCTTGACCCATTCTATGTGTCATTATATATTAATGGTTGCAAGTTAAGCAACTGCATAATAGACTATGGAGCCTCTGACAATGTAATGCCATCAACTGTAGCTAAAGCTTTAGGTCTTACCCTCACTAAAGCCCATGGTAGGTGTTACTCTATGGATTCCAAACAAGTACCCCTGGTTGGCCAAATCAAAGATGCCCAAGTGGCCCTAGCAGTGCACCCTGAGAAGAAAATGTTGTTAACAATCCTTGTGGTTGATATACCGGCCAGTTACGGTTTATTGTTAAGGATTTTTTGCAGAGATATAGGAGGGGAGATAAAACTAGATTGGTATCAAGCTTTAATCCCAATGGGTAACAAAAAGATAAAGCTAGTTCCTGAAGAGAAAGCTAAGTTCACAGTGTTAAAGTCAGATGACCCTAAAGCCCAAATTCTGTATCAAGAATTAGAATTTGAAAATTATATGCTATTTATAGATTATTGTGATGAGGAAAATGAGTTTGAAAAATAGGAAAAGCAATCTTCCACTGAAGAAATGCCACCGTAGATCTGGACTCTTGAATTTCATGGCAGTTGTGCATCGTCAAGATCTGGTGCAGGTGTGGTCCTAATATCAGCAGATGGAGTATGTGATCCCATAGCTTATAAATTGGAGTTCAGGAACACCAAAAATACTACCAAGTATGAAGCCTTTCTGCTAGGAATTATTGCTGCAAAAGAGAAGGGTGTGAAAATCATGAGAGCTCGAGGTGATGCGGATTTAATCATGCACCAAGTCAAGAATCAATACTCTGAAAAAAATCACAAATTAAAAAATTATAGGAACATAGTATGGGATGAAATAGAAGCATTAGATGTGTTCTTTATTGAATCTATATCGAGAGAATTGAATTCCAAGGTGGACTCTTTAGAAGTGTCAACCTTATTACTCCTCTCTCACCTATAGTTCAAGGATAAGAAGTACCAAGTAGAGGTTGTGTATCAACCATCTATGCCTGATAATGTAGAAGATTGGCAAGTGTTTGAAGATGACAAGAAACTCCTCCTCTTTTTGGAGAGTGGTGGTAACTTCCATAAAGATGCTCCCGGTGATCATAAAGAAAACTGTCATGACAAGCAGAAGAAGGACAAGTCAGAGGTCATCCAGTTGCAAGGCAATATCATCCCTCCCCACTTAGTTACACTTGAAAAAATCTTCAACAGACATGATACTTTTGTTAAAAAGAAGAGAATTGAAAGAGTTCCTACCCCTGCCGAGTATGAAGGGATTAATATCGGAAGTGAAAAGGACCCCAAGATGATCAATATTGGGAAATACTACACTGAAGAAGAAATGGAAGAGGCCAGGAAACTCATCCTAGAATACCAAGATGTTTTTGCCTGGAGTTATGAAGATCTGAAAAGTTTTATGAACGAGAAATTCAAACACTAGATTCCCTTAAAACCCGAGGCTTCCCCATTTAGGAAAAAACAAAGGAATTACAATCCCAAAGTTGTTGATGCAATATTTAGGGAAGTGGATAAAATGTTAAAGCAAGGATTATCTATCCTATCCATCACTCTACCTGGGTGGCAAATATCATGCTTATGAGGAAGAAGAACGGAGAAATAAGGATCTGTGTAGACTTCAGAAATCTTAACTAGTTTTCTTTGAAAGACAATTACGCCCTCCCCAACATGGATCACTTATTACAGACCATGGTCGGAGCTGAGATGATTTCCATGTTAGACAGTTTCTCAAGGTATAATTAGATAGAAGTAGAGAAAGTGAACCAACATAAAATGACCTTCACTACTCCATGGGGTACCTTCACATACCACAGAATGCCATTTGGGTTGATGAATGCTGGAGCTACCTTTCAGAGAGGTATGGATCTTTCTTTCAGTGATATGAAGAACCAAATAATTACTTATCCTTAAAACTTCATTAGAGAGAGAGAGAGAGTATAAATTAGAATAATTATAAATTATTAGTTTAGTATATTAGATTAATTTTAAATATAAATATTATAATATGTATTACATTAATATATTAAAGAAACATACAATATATAATTTAATTATTTCAAATTTAAATTATTATTTTTTTGTTTCGTAATGATAATTTTACTGATATTTGAAAAGCATAGTTACAACGATGCCAAGAATGGCTACAAGATAGAAAACAATTCAGAGTCCCAACCCAAAATGCACTGTCTACATTCCAAAATTCCCTGAGCTACTATGGAGGCCATTAATGATAACAACTATACAACTAGACATCTAAAAAGCCTACACAAACCCACGACAAAACTAGGCTACGACCTCCTCCTTGGAATAGTTTTGGAAGCCTCTGTCCCCATCCACCAAGCCTTCGTTTTGCTTGTTGCCCATGCCACCTTCCACAACATCAACATTTGCACCCCGAGGACTATCTTTCACCTTGGGCATCTTCCTCCCTGGATTTGGGGTGATTTTCCTTCTCACTTGCAGTCTTCCGTCATCTCCAACCACTATAGTAGACTTTATTAGGGTGCACTTGCAAACCCTTCTCCCAAGCCTGTCACCTTTAAGCACCTCCTATATTTTCCTTGCTAGCACTTCCATCAGATGCTTCCAGCCAGCGTGAGCATGCGCAAGGTGGGAATCCTCAGGAATGGCCGAAGACTAGACAACAAGTGGCTGTAACTCACGCTGCCCATGCCCTATCATTCGGATGGGGTCATTTCCTTTATGCACGCTGAGCCCCACCTCAGTTTTCTCAAACACTTCTTCAGTGCCATCAATCCATTTGATGGCCATACATTGTTTAACCACAGACCGCATTTCAGCTATAGACTCGGCCACCATTAGGCCCAAGGCCACAAATAAAGAGGAGACATCTAGATTGGTGTGAGGTTTCCACCAAGTTTGAAGGTAATGCTCTGCAAAAACATTTCCAAGCACGTTCCAGAATTCTTCCCCGTCCTCGGTGAAAATGTTCCCGAGCCTTTTCACCATAATTGGTCCCATGAAAGTCAGGATTTGGCCATCCATCCACAGAGAGAAGTTCGACTCCATCTTCCTAAAAACTGTGGGCTTTCTGTCAATGCGTTGTGTTTTTTTTTCTTCAGCTTGTGCATAAAAAGGTTGTCAAAGCCTCTTGAAATACGGCCTTCAAGGGCTATCATTCTGACTTAACTCCCTCTAGCAGTACTACTGCATCTTGTACTTCCAACTCCCTTACATACCTCAAGATCTCCTAAAATTGAGGTTGCATCATCACCTCACAGTATGTGGAATAAATGACTCCACCACAAGTCGCCTACCATCAGCAAGGCCGAATCATTGCATGCCAGCAAGAAAAGATTCCTTGCTATTTGAAATGCAAGAATGAAAAACTTAGTGTATAGTCTAGGGTTGTTTTTTTAAAATTCATTAAAGACTTAGCAGCGGGTTGGTTCTCAAATCTTCAAATAGCTCAACATTGTCTTCTAGGGACCTGTCAGCTCCCACATTGGATAAATTATCTGCTAAGTCATTTGCAACTCTAACCACATGTGTGATTTTGAAATCTTCAAATCCTGCCAACAAGGCCCGAATCCTTTTAATATGCTTATTTAGGTACCATGTATCCATCTGGCCCTTTGCAATCCCATTCACAACCAAAAGTGAATCCCCTTCAAGGTGGACTCGCCTTAGTTCTAGTTTTTTTTCCATGAGAGTGGCTTCCACAGCTGTAAGGCACTTGGCTTCATTGTTAGTCCCATCTTTCAGTTGTTTGGCCCCAATTGCCAAAAATATCACCACTCTCATCCCGGGCTATGAAACCAATTCCTGAAACACCTGGGTTGCCCCTAGAGGCGCCATCAAAATTGATTTTAACCCATCTGAGGGATGGGGTTGCCAGATGCTCAGTTTGTCCCTCTACGCCCTTGCCAAAGGTTGAGCCCTTCCAAGCCCATTAACGGGTCATCAAATTTAAATTATTAACAAATATAAAAGAACATATATAATTTTAAATATTGATATAAAAGTATGTGTTAAGAACATAGATATTTTTTAAATTATTGGATACACAATAATTTATGTGTAAACTTAATTAAATTAGAATAAAGTATTAATGGTAATGTTTGTGATGGAATAATCTAATTATTTATTTTAATTGGGTAAAACAGAGTAGAGAAGAGTTTTAATTTAATTTATTTTTTTAAATTTTTAAGTGTAAATCTAAATCCCTATAAAATAGTTACTTGGTTTTATTAACTATACTTTGATATATAAATATTGAAAGAAATTAAAATAGACATATTTAAAATATATATAACAAAATCTCAAAAAAGCCTTCAAAATCTATTATTCCTATAAATTTTCTCCTATAACACTCAAATGGTGTTAGCCATTCACATTGAAGAAAATTCATTTCTATAAATTATAAGATTAATAGTTTCACTAGTTAACCTTATAAAATTGAATTCCTTTTACTAAATAAATAAAGTCTTCTGATTGGTGGAAAATTAAGAATGTAAGTGCACAAAGATGGGGGACCAAAAAGGGGGTATAAGATGGCACTTGTTTTCTGAAATAAAAAAAAAATCTAAACTTCGACAAGAAATTGAAGATAGTTAGAATCAAAATTTCAAGATGCGAGAAGAACAAGAGTATTAGTACTCCGAATCTACTTTGTAAACTACATTTTTTAAAAAAAAATTTGGAGTCTAAGGCCCTCATAAAGGGGGAGCACAAAAATTGGTCTTTTTTTGGTGAAAAAAACATAACATAGTGTCTGGTGTGCTTCCCCTAAAATGTTAACTTAAAAAAAAAAAAATTAATCGGTCTAGTGAGAAGTTAGCTAACACTAGGTAGTTTATCCTAGATTTTTCTACTAAATATTTTATGAATATATGCTTTTTTACAAATTTTCTAAGTGGACACATCCTGAAACACATGAAGTTTCTATGTCCCCCCTAGAAATAATTGAAAACTACTTGAAAATCATTTTTTTTAAAGTGTGTAGAATGGAGTCTAGTTCCTAAAACGGTAACTTGTTTCATAATTCAACAAACAAACCAAAATCTAAGCCCAAAATACTACATGTTGGTTTTTGACAAAAAAATAGACATATATACAAAATAAATTATAGTCTATGAAAAGCTTAACATAATCATAATTAAAAGTAAATTATATGGTTAGATAGCTAACAGAGAGATCTACAATATCATGTTGTCTAATTTTATTGTTATTGAACCACATGCAAACCAAATGGGGAGCACAAAAGAAAAAATGTGATATTTTTTGTCTGTTTGTTAGAAAACAAGTCTCGTACCTGTTTGAATCCTCCAAGCCTTTGGGTTGGATCTCCAAGGCAAATCCAATCCTTAGGCTTGGTAGATTGCAAAGTATTTCAAAGCATGTATGCAAAATAGTGTGTACTCCCTATACAGTGTACGTGCTATGAAAACCAAAATGTTGAAAAAGGTTTCATTTTGTGCAATATCAAATTCATAGTGTTTTACATAGGGCATACACCCTATAGTGTGTACATCATTTAGAACGTATGCATAATAGGACATACACACTATAGTGAGTATGCCCTATAGTGAGATAATGAAGTGGATTAAGTGTAAGTTGCATACTCTTCCTTTCTTATACATAACTTACATTTATGTATATACTTTTAGGATGTTTGAGAGTGGTTTTAGCTTAATAAGAGTTAAAATAAAGATTATATATTTTGATGGTTGTTAGGAAATTTCAGACTTAGCCAAATTTTAGGAGTCAACACATTACCTTGAGCATGATTCCCAATGGACTATTGATTGTAACCTTAAGCCCTTGACTTGACCACGATTGTTTGAGGGTCATTTCTCATTGTATTACTTATGCTATGGTTAGTTTGATAATTGACATGTATGTTTAACCATGCTGAGAGAGAGAGAGAGAGAGAGAGAGAGTTTTCAAGGGTCCTAAGGGGTCATAAGGGGTCCTATGATCCCTTATGACCCCTTAGGACACTTTAGGAACCTTTACCATACATCTTACAGGTCCTAAAGGGTCATATGGTGTTCTAGGACACGTTAGTGTGTCTTAGGACCCCTTAAGACCACCTACGACCCCACAAGACCCCTTACCATTCAGTAGTGTATGGTAAGGGGTCCTAAGAGGTCATAAGGGATCTAAAGGGTCCTAGGACACATTAGGACACTTTAATGTGTCCTAATTCCCTTTAACAAGCCTTACGACCCCTAATATATAGAGAGATGTTTCTTCAAGGGCCCTAATGGGTCATAAGGGATCCTAGGATACATTAATGTGTCTTAAGACCCCTTATGACTCCTTTGGACACCTTAGGACCCCTTAACATACATCTTAGAAGTTATAAAGGGTCCTAAGGGGTGGTAAGGAGTTCTATGCCACGTTAATGTATCCTAGGACCCCTTAATAACGCTTACGAACCCTTAAGAACCCCTAACAACCTTTATGACCCCTAAGATGTAGACAGGGGGTGCTAGATGGTCATGAGGGATCATAAGGGATCCTACGACACATTAATGTGTCTTAGGACTCCCTATGACCCATTAGGAACCCTTACCATACATCTTAGAGGTCCTAAAGGGTTGAAATGGGTTATAAGGTTTTCTATGACACATTTATGTGTCTTACAACACCTTAAGATCCCTTAACAACCCTTAGAACCCCTAATATGTTGAGAGCATATTCAATGATCCTAAGTGGTCATAAGGCGTCATAGGACATAGTAATCTTAGAAACCCCTTACCATATATCTTAGGTGTCGTAAAGAGTCCTAAGGGGTCATAAGGGGTTCTAGGACACGTCAAAGTGTCATATGACCCCTTAAGATCACTTATGACCCCTTACCATTGATTAGTATAAGTAAGGGGTCCTAAGGGGTCTAAGAGGTCCTAGGACACAGTAATGTGTCCTAGGACCCCTTAACAACCCTTACGACCCCTAAGATTTAGAGAGACATGTCTTCAAGGTTCCTCAAGGGTCATAAGGTGTCCTAGGACACATTATGACCCCGTAGGACCCCTTACCCTACATCTTAGGTGTCATAAATGATTATAAGGCGTCATCATTTTTTTGTCTATTTATTGGTCTCCTATTATTAGGGTTTGTTCATGTTTGTTTTGATTTAGGTTTCTCCCACAATGCATTGAATCTTATCGACATATGATGTTGATAAAATGTTGGCACCAAAGCTGCATAAATTTTTTGGCAAATTTATGTTACACTCTGACTCGCTCATTTAATAAAATGTATTCCCTATTATCCTCGAATTGTGAGCTTCAAAACCTAGGTTAAGGAACAGGAAAAGCGTGACAATCCAATTTCTCCCAATTTTTGGTTTTTTAATTTAGCTCAGACTTCTTACCATGAAAACCCTATGTTGCCCGACAAGTTGTTTTTGCTGATGTCTAGTAGTTTCTCTAATGGGCTTTAGAAGAATTGTTAATTGGGATTTCATCAAATTAATTTCTGTAGGTAATGTTTGGGTTTTTTTTGCCTCATTTTAAAATGGCTATTTGTAGATTTTAGAAGTAATTTTTTTGTTCACTGGGGTTTCTTTGAATCAATTACCTATATGCAGTGTTTGGTTATAATCACCTCAACTTAAATGGCTATTTGCAGATGTTAGAAGTCAATTAGTTTGTGGAATTTTCAAAGAAAAGAAAAATGAGGCCTTATAGTAGATCAATGGGTGCTTCATTTTTATTATTTAATCAGGGTTTATTGGCTTTAGCTTTACAAAGAGGATTTTTATTTCTCATGTTTAATTTTTTATAATAGATTTTTTTCTAGATTACAAATATATTAAAGGAGATTTTTTAGGTGATCATTTTATTTCTATTTGGTAAATTGAATATAAAATAAGTAATATCTCTTGGTCTATTTAAAATAATTATTAAAAAAAAATCATTTTACTTATATTGAAAATTAATTAAAATTTAATTTATTCACATGAATTATATTTAAAATATAATTTTAAATAATTAATTTTAATTTAATATTTTTTACTATCTACTTTTTAATCTTAAAAGATAGAACATGAATTCTACATCTTAATGATTTACTTTTGGTTTATGTAAACAATTTGAGAATTTGAAAAATCATTCTATCTGCTCATCGTTGCAAGCACAAAAGCATGCAATTGCTAGTATATATTATTTTAGAATATTTATTAGAAAATAGAAATTTATTTAGAACATTTTGAAATGATATGACGTAATTGTTACTAATTTTCAAATCATTTCATCATTCATAGAGTTTGCACTTTTTGTTTACACCAATTTTTCATTATCAATGTTTCAATCATACTACATGATGCATTATAAGGATGAAACTTAATAGACGAAAGAAGATATTTTTGCTATAAATTTAGAAACTTAGCAAATTTTAGATTTTTGCATGTATTAGAAATTTATCATTATTTTCTAATTTTAGATTATTTTTTAAATTTACATAAGATATCCATATGAATAATGAAAGAATAAGAATTTTCATTTCTTTTAAGAAAAAGTCCATTTACTTTTTACTCCAGCTCCAATCATCTACTTGTTCATAGGTGAAGCTTAAGGTAGCATATATGTTCAAATGATAGCTTAAGAAGTTTTTTTAAGTATAAAATATTTTTACATATCTAATGTGTATTATTATTTAAAATTATAAAATATTATACAAAATTATTCACAAATTAAATATTTTTGGACAATTAATATTTTTCTTAAAATGTCAAATGAAATCATTAAATTGACCAAGTCGTCATAGAAAATTCATATGATAGGTAGGGGTGACTCATTGTTTAAAGCATTTATAATTCTTCTTTCACACCATCCACATATTTGGGTTGTCCCCTTGAAGTCAAAATTGGTATCACTTAAGTTTTACTTTGACAAGTGCAAAACTCAACTACTATCATGGAAGTTGCTAGCCAAGACAAGTTGTAAGCAACATCAACTTATATACATATGATTGCATTTTTTAGATAATAGAAATATTTAAAAAAAACACCTTGTATTTTAATTTTTATAAAAAAATATTAAAAAACAAGAAATAAAACAATAGGAATAAATTAATTATGAACTTAAAAATTCATGAAATGTTATGAATTTGTTAAAATAAAAATACTTGAATACCTAAATTTAATAACCAAAATTTATACTCTAAATTAATCTTTTTTCTTAAACATTATAATTTTAAAATAATAATTTCATTCATTTTAATCAACTTAATAATATTTTGCGGTTCACCATTTATTGTGTTGATTAAGTGGTGTAAAAAAGGATGTCAATATCACCAATCATGTTAAAAGTTTATCAAATACTAACTTACGGTAGGTCCCCATGCAGTTGCTAAGCTTATTTTGGCTAGCAGCCACTGCTCAACATTTGTAGCAGTAATTTGTGGAGCTGGTGGCCCCATGGTAGCAAAATTTCTGCTTATTTTAAAGCATATTTTAAATTATATTTTTAAATTAAAAATTTTAACAATATTTGCTACAAATAAAAGTTGGAAGCAAGATTTTAGGCAAATAAAAAGGAAAGAAAAAATCATGGCGAAGACATGTGGCATTTTTCCAATAAGCAGTTGCTGCTTATTTCCAGCCCCCCCTTTTTTTCAATGCTTATTTTTTATTTTTAAGAGTTGCTGCTCCATTAAAATAGGAAAAGATTCCAAACTATCCTTTTTTGCAAATCAAAAATTTACATGGGAACACTTCTCTTGCTTAAATTTAAGCAGAAATATAGAATAAGCAAATAAATTTACATGGGAACACTTCTCTTATAAATTGTAGGCAAATAAAAAGGAGAAGGAGAAAATATTGTGAAGACGTGTCGCTTTTTCAATAAGTAGTTGTTGCTTATTTCTAACCCCCCCTTTTTCCCATAGCTTATTTTTATTTGCTAAAAAATAGTTGTTCCACAAAACTAGGAAAAGATTCTAAATTTTCCTTTTCCCAAAATTTTTATTTTGCATGAGAACACACTACTCTTTAAATTTAAAGAGAGAACATTTAAGCAAAAGCACGAAGACATGATATAATTAGCTAAATTTTTAAGAAACAATAATAATAAAAATTAAAAAGAGCGAATCAAGAGCATATTCATCTACAACCACTTGACCGTGTTTATGAGTCATAATACTAAACAGTCTGGACATGTTTAATTTTTCACGTGGAAATTGTTATGTCTGTGATTCTGTCCGGGAAAGATGAAAGAAAAATTTCTGAGTCTTTGACTAACTTACCTATCCTGTCAGTTCAATTTTTTTAAGTCAAAATTTCAATTTCTATGTAAGGGTAAAGGAAACGATTCGTCACAACTCTGCTTACAAAAGAAATGACTTATTCAAATAAATAAATAATAAATGACTTATTCAAAGTGATAGTAGTAAATTGATATTTTATTTATTTAAAAGATATAAATAATTTAATAGAAACTGTGAAAGCTAGTTTTATTAGTAAAAATGGACCCTAATCGCCCTTTATTTTTTGTCGAGGAATTGTCTCGCGGGGGACCGAGTTGAAGAACGCTAGAAGACGAAGTGGTATCCCATCCAAAGGTGAACAATTATATTCGGAATTGGTTAGCAATTGTCGTGTATGACCCCGAATCTCTCAATTCCTTCGCCGCTCGATCCCTTTATTATGCCCCTAAAATTGTGAAGCAATGTCTATATAACAACCTCTTCAAGTTTTGGTTCCCACAAGCCGGAGGTTTGGAAAACAATAGTAGGTGGGTCGATCTAGTATCAGAAAATGATGGCTTCTGGTGCACGTTATAGACTATTGGATTCTGCGCTTCCGCAGAAACTGGGCAAAATCTGCCCTTGTCCGTCAGATGTTCTTCTTAAACGCACTTCTTCATTTGCATTCACCAGATGTAAGCATGTTGCTGTACCTTTTCCCTTTAGCTTTAATGGCTTACTGTATTTTTGTCTAGAGGAATTAATTTTAAGAAGCCTAACATTGGGCACAATCAGATTCTTTGGGAAGGAATGGGATTCGCCTTACAATTGCAAAAACAGCAGCCCGAGGTAATGCACTTACTGTGGGAAATGGCTATCCAGTCTCTAATGATATTAAGTATCCTTATGTACCATATAATTATTGCATCCCTTAGACTGAATAACGGTTTTTCTCTCTTTTCAAAATCTGAAACAATATAGATTATAATAAATTTAAAAAGGTTTATATCAATCTACCATAGTTAAATTAGTTGTTCTAATGGTTTGGACATTTCAGAATCAGTTGAATTTGCACAAAGTGCATATCAAATCGATCTGCTCCCATTTGCTGAACCGATTGAGATCCAAGAGACGCCAAATGTTGAGGTTATTTGTTATTTCATTTTTTCTGTTTAGATTTTAATAGGATTGAATTTACTTCGACAAATGTTACATGTTAGATGGCGAATTATGATCTACAACATTGATTTTGTTTGCGGATATGTTTAAAATGGGCAGGTGGATAAGGAGGGCAAGGAAATGAAAAGGTGTATAGAGATAATAAAAAGCATGTTTCGATCACAAGAAGATGGTGAAATATCTGTTTCTCCATATGACACTGCATGGGTGGCACGAGTTTCAGCTTTTGATGCCTCTGGCGGGCCTCAGTTTCCTTCTTGTTTGCAGTGGATTATTGAAAATCAGCTCTCAGACGGTTCATGGGGAGATTCCCACCTTTTTCATGTTCGTGACAGAATTCTCAATACTCTAGGTTGCGTTATTGCTCTTAAAGCTTGGGACGTAGCTAATGACGGCGTTAACAAAGGTATAACTTACTCTTATTTCGACTCCTCCCAATTGTCTGTATAACTGTGTGTTTATGTTAGTTACTGACATCCGCCAGATCATCTACAGCAAGCAGCTTTCAGTTTCATGCTGTTTCTAATTATTTTAGTTTTATGTTGGTTTTATTTACAGCAGTTTTATGTTGTTTCTATTTTAGAATGTAGTTTGTATTGTAAATTTTTGCTTACCATTTTCCAATAATCTCTTCTACCGCCATACCGGAAACTTATGTGACTTTTGTTCATGTAAAAAATACTGAATAAAAATTGTGAATGCTGGTTTTTTGTGTTGAATAAAATACAGTGATTTTTTTGTTTCTTGTGTAAGAAGATGGACTCAGTTTTAAAGAGTTCGTTGTTTTGTTTGTTGATATGTTTATGTTTGTCAATGTGGGATTGTATCTGAGTTGTTCAGTTTAATCTTTAAGGGCAGAAATCTTCATAATCTCTTCACTCCTTTCAGGATTACGTTTTCTTCAGACGTGTATTGACAAATTAAATAGCGAGGATGATGTTTATAGCCCAATTGGTTTCGAGATTGTCTTTCCTGCTTTGATGGAAGACGCTAAAGTCATGAACCTAGACCTTCCTTACGATAGTGATCTCCTCCAGAAAATCTACGATGAAAAGGCCTTGAAATTGAAAAGGTAATTACTGGCCTTTTTCAGATATAAGCAAGCTGCATGTCGATTTCTAGGAGTTTCAGCTTGGTTCTTTATCAAGCAGATTGTGTGACTAATGCAGAATACCAATAGACGTTCTGCACAAATATCCGTCGACGCTGCTGCATTCTCTGGAAGGGTTGCGTGATATAGTTGATTGGAATAAGCTTCTGAAGCTGCAATCGAAGGACGGATCATTTCTATTCTCGCCAGCTTCAACAGCATGCGCTCTTATACATACCGGTGATATGAACTGTGCTCGATACCTTGAAAAAATAATTGTAAAACACAGTGGGGGAGGTAATAATAAATTCAGTTTTCAGTTATCTGAATATGATCTTAAGGTGTGAATAGAATTGATATAGTAACAAGTGTTCTGTACCAGTGCCCAATGTGTACCCCGTGGATTTATTCGAGCATTTATGGATGGTGGATCGCCTCGAACGCCTTGGGATCGGTCGATATTTTCAGGAGGAGATTTCGGACAATCTTGAATATGTATATAGGTGAATTACACTGATTTCTTGACCCTTTCACAATTTTCAGTTTTGGGACATTTTGATCTGAGTAGTTTTTTATTTTATTTTATGTTTTATGATGCAGGTACTGGACAAACGAAGGTATTGGGTGGGCAAAGGAATCTTCAGTTCAAGATGTCGACGATACATCCATGGCTTTCAGACTTCTTCGATTACATGGATTCGATGTATCTACTGGTTAGCACTAAAAATTCTTCGGAGAACAATATAAATGGTTGATGAATTAAAGGGTTCTATAATGAATGATTCATAAAATACAATATTTGTAAAAGTTTTGTAAATAGGGTAGCAAGTTTAGTGGGCAAAACCCTTGAAAAAACTTAATGATTAAACATGCTTGAGTTGTAGTAGTATGGGTATGTGTAACCTCAAAGGAAGGCGCAATAGTTCACCTTCATGACCACCTAGATGCAATGAGTGCTAAGTGTACCATTCATTCACCTGAGAGATGGGTTCTTGTGAACTACTATTCTTGAAACATTAGTGATAGATTCTTGTGAACTATGGCTACCCTTAAACCACACACACAAAGCAACATATTAAGTCTAGAGAATGTCAGTCAACTCTCAGTGTTTAGCACTTTTCACTTAAGAGTCAACGCTAAATGTTTAGCACTTTTAACCTAGGAGTCAACCTTTAGAATGAAGTACTATTCATGAAAAATGGATTAGTGAATTTGAATTGATAATTACATAAAATGGGCTAGTGAATTTGACTTGATAATTACATAATTGAATATAGCAATTTTTTAATACAATAGTGTTTTTTAGGTGCTAGAAAGATTGACTCCTAATTTGCTTTTTTTGGGGGGGATTGCAGAGGCATTTTCTCATTTCAAGCAGGGTGATCAGTTCATTTGCTTTAAAGGGCAAGCAAGCCAAGCTGTTACAGGAATGTATAACTTATACAGGGCCTCTCAAGTCCGGTTTCCTGGGGAATCTATACTGGAAGAGGCCCAAATATTCACGAAGAATTTTTTGGAGGACAAGAAAGCGAAAAACGAGATCAATGACAAATGGATAATTTCCAAAGGTTTAGTAGGGGAGGTAATGCGGCTGTTTGTTTGTGTGCATCGTATTTTATTTTCCGTTGTTTTGTTACCAATCTTGACGTCATCGGGAATCACGTCAGGTGGAGTATGCTCTTGATTTCCCATGGTATGCCAGTCAACCCCGGATTGAGACGAGATTGTACATTGAGCAGTACGGGTCAGATGATATTTGGATTGGAAAGTCGCTTTACAGGTAAACAGAGTACAAAACCTCGTATCAGAGTAACTTTAACAAGGCCTCTTTTATCAGGCGACGTGACTTGGGATTTGTCCCTTGTTTTTGATTTTACAGAATGCCGTTTGTGAACAACAACGTATACATTAACCTCGCCAGGGCCGACTTCAATTTGTGTCAATCTATCCACAGGAGAGAACTCGATGCAATTGTAAGGTAAAATCTTATTACTCTACTTTTATCAGTGATCTCGTGAGTTTGAGTACCACCAAAGCTACACGTCAAGGAAAACAAAATTACTGATTGACAACTCCAAAATTACTGATTGACAACTCCGTCCTCCTGCTTTTCAATTATTCCAGATGGTCAAGAGAATACCGATTGGAGGAGGTCGGTTTAGTACAGGATTCAATCGTAAGATTATATTTCTTACCTGCTGTGACTCTATTTGAACCGGAAATGGCCGCTTCTAGGCTTGCATGGGCATACTCTTCCATACTTATGACTGCAGTGAGGAACCTTTTCTCCCGGTGGCATTCATCCCCACATATTAAACGCCACTTTGTGGACATATTTACAAGGTAATTTATAATTCTATTTTTATTTATTTATTCTCTTCTCTAGCTTTTCTTTTCTTTTTGATGATAGCTCATAGAATTTGATTTTAAATGTTAAGAAAATAAATTCTGATTCTTAATATTAGAAATTAGACACAATAATTTCCAAATAGTTTTAATACATCAGAGATTTAATAAATTAAGACTTGTAATTATAATGTTCTTAATTAACAAGTGATGGTTAAATGATAAATATATAAAAATTACTATGCAATTCCTATACATACCTCTTATGGATGGCATGTATATGGGGCAGGAAACTTGCACCTTAGTAAACAAAATATGTTGTTAACACAATATGTTAACAACATTTGTTTACAAATTACTAACACAAGTTAACGCAATAGACTAACACACATGTTGTTAACATATTTTGTTTTAAGATGCATATTTCTTGCCCCTCACCGATTAGGTGGAATTAAGTGCACTTGACCCATAAGCTTAGATTTAAATCATAAAAACAAAGAGTTTCTGTAATTTAGATCATATATATATATATATATATATATATATATATATATAGATTTGACATAGATTTAATTATATAATTATTTTCATTAACATTTACATCAAATTTTCAAAAAAACTCACAAAATCAAATTCAAAAGCATATCCCTTTTAAAAAAACAAAACATTTTATCGTGGTCATGTACAACTATCAATACAACTGATTTGTATGATTCTCGCCCATATAAAAGATTCATTTGCTTTTCATTTTCTATTTCTGACCGCCTCGTACTAAAAATCTTGACACACTGTTCTTCGTACCGAAAAATAATATAAATTATGTTTGCGAATCAACTCCTATCATTTCTTTTGATTTAACATCCGATGCTCGTATACTTTATTTTTAACGCTTCTCTGAAAAGATAATAAAGCATGGGTTCAACACGCAAGCACTCCTTTTTAACCGGCCACCACGATCGACTGAGAAGATAGTTGCCGAATTTATTTGTCTCCACAAATCTTTAATGGGCGCCAGAGAGACGAATAATTGTAGAAAGCGTGCCCAGATATATTTGCATCCAGCTCACAGGAATCCTTTGACATTTTGTGCTGTCGCAGAATCCCACCTGTCAAAACTTCACATGCCGGTTTACTTAATGCGATTTTTTTTACGACATCTGGTCCCGTGCATTCGCGCTTGACATGTTTCGAAGTCGACCACCATTCAAAAAAATAAATGCTACTTAAGATACGATTCTCTGAGTTCTTTCAGAGTCACTCAAAATTTCTAACTATATATTTCATCCTTATCTTTGCCCTTTACTTCAGCAATAACTGAAACTTTGGAGCTGTGCAGGGGGAATCTTACAGCCATGCAAGAAGATATTCCGCCGTCAGCAACACGTCTTTTGACGTGTATGTTCCGGATGATCAAAATGGTCTGCGTGGATGCCGGCATTGCGCAGGGTCGAGACATCAGCGACGTACTAATAAACACTGTAATTACATGCAAAACCGAGATTTTTATCCTCTACATGCAAAACTCAGATTTTTATCCTCTACATGCAAAACCGATAGTTTTCTCGTTGCAGTCGTATTGATCCCACTATCTAATAAGCGAATTGCATGGCATTGCAGTGGAAGTCGTGGCTGGCGAAAGAAGTTGAGAGATACGACAGCCGGTACACGGGCGAAGAAGATGAAGGAAACGTGAGTCCAGAAACAGAGGTCATAGTGTTGTCAGCATCATTCTTGGGCGGAGAAGCAATCTCCTGCGATTCGACCTGCCAACCTGACTTCACTCGTACCATGAAACTGACAAAAAGGGTTTGTTCTCTTGTCCAGGCTGCCACAACCGACAAGGTACTTACCCAAATCTCCTGCCACGATTTATTCTATACAAATGTTTTGGGCACTCACTGATGACATTTCTTTTCAGGAGAAATTCGGACAGGACAGCAATGTGTCTGTTGCCGAGGAAGAAGACAAGAGGAGAAATCTAAGACAAAGGGCTGATGAAGCGATGAGGGAGCTGGTTTTGGCAGTACATGAGGAGCAGAGGGGGGTTCCGAGTATGGTTAAACGCGTGTGTCTGGGAGTGAGCAAGAGCTTCTATTATGCCGCACATTGCAGCAATCAGGAGATGGACGATCACGTGGACATGGTTCTCTTCCACCCTGTGCACTAATACATAACACCAAAACGATCTTCATCATTTCTATCAATATCTTTGTATATTCCTCTGCTCATAATAGTATAACGTTCGTCTCCTATTAGTCCGAAAACTTTGGATCATTTCCAAAGTAAATTTGTCGTTGTTCTTGACGTATAGATATTAGTGTATTGTAGTATATTCCCCATGCCAAATTTGTTTTTTTGTCTGTTCAATATTAATCTTCTGCCATTGCCATTGGTCTTTCTGTAGAGCAACCTACACGTTGCCTATTGAAATTATTTTCAGTGCACATATCAATTCAAAAATGAGCGACATTGAACCTGGCGACTTCACAAAGTCTCAACCATGGTAGTGGCGGAGAAAATGACAAAAGAAATTATGGTGGGGATAGCAGTGGAAACAACACTCATATGGGAATGGGGGTCTCGTATATCACATAAAACACACTTTATTAATCCCCTAGCAAATCAATTATATCACACATTTTGCCGGTTGATTTGGACGCTTTTATCATGTTCGAAAGATCAACTCGGGCATTGATGCAAGCAAGAAACTTATATCCATTATTGTTTTATTATTTTGGTGGATTCAAGTCGTGAATATGTTATGATTTCTTTCTTTAATTATCTCTTCAATAATTTAAACTTAGCGAAATAATATGACGCGAGTACTAATGAATGCTATTTTGAGAAGATTAAAATTCAAATCAATTATTGATGCAATCAGAGAATCATATCGATTAGTGTGTATTATTTCGTTGGAATTTATTAAAAGAGAATGTGACGTGACTACTAACGAAAGCTATTTGAGAAGATTAAAGATATAGCGTTCACGTTTCCATGAAAAATTAATTAAAATAGGCTTTTAGAATTTTTGGTTTTTCATGATTTATATAACTAAATATTATAAATAAATAAATAGTTTATGGATATTGTGTACATTATATTTAGTGGGACCTTCTTATAAACATCTCATATCTTGCTACGTATGGAACAAGTTGGGGGAATCAAGATCATCTTCCTCCCTCTCTTGTTATTATTATATAGTTGTATCTATGGTTTACGTTCTAAGATTTTGTCTCATGTGAATTCTAGTAATGTGATTTTTACAAAGTTTTTAAAGATCCTTTTTATTTCTCTTTGTTAAAATTTTATATTTGTGTTTATTGTGGACCTTAAAGATGTGACACTCTTCATTTTTTTTTTTAATATGCATAATATTGTTTCATAAATACTATTTTAGACACGTAGTCATTAAAAAGGGTTAAAATAATATTAAAATTATATATTTGATATTTATTTATTAATGTTTGGTAGAGAAGTATATGTATAAGTTTTCATAAGAAATGTAACTTATCACTATATAAAAATTATCTTAAAAAATTCTATAATTATTATCTATTATTTAGTTAACATATATTTTTTGATTTGTATTATTAATAATTGCTTACATATTTTGTTATCGAATGTTGTGGACTCACAACAATTACATATCATAAACATCATTTTCTTTTAAGTGGCCTAATAGTCATTCATGAAATGGGGACATATATTGATTTTTACTATCACATATTCTTTTATTTACATGCTTGATCCATAGACCTAGTTTTCACCCCTCTAGATGAAATCTACAAGTGCAAACTTGACTTAGTTCACTTCTTAATCACATAACTAGCATTCACATTTTAAAGTCAAAATTTAAAACTATCGCTTTGTCAACCACTTCAATACTTGTGAACTGACTTGATGTATGTTGTGTTAATGAAGATGCATAGTTGTTCTATTAATGAACATTCATTCATTTATTAGAAAACCATCTTGGATATCCTAAGGTATTATTATTATTGTTATTATGCATATCTAAAGCTATACATTTAAAAGGATAAGAAAATATGAATGTATTTACATTAGAGCACATCATTGTATGACCAATGAATTCTTTTGAAATGTCCTCAATTGTTTCATTCTTTACTTTAAAGTTTTTCCATAAGGGGATCAACTCAAGAGAACTTGATACTTATAATCTTATGGATTATCTAAAGATGGTTGTAAATGGTGCATATCCTTACACAAAATGTTTGTAATAGAAATAAAGGAAAGTGAATTGCAATAAACATCCTCCCACCAACTTAGGTGTATAACTGTAATTTAGTTTAGGTCTATACCAAAAATTACGTCCATTCATATAGAGGTTAGTACCAAACTCATATAGATAAAATAATTGTAGAATGACTAGTTTGTAGAATCAAAGATATTTGTTCGAGTCAACCCTAAATTTAATTTAAAACCTTAGAAAGTTCATTCTTTAAAACAAGCACATAAGTTTTACATCATTTCAATTATCAAGCTAAAAAATAGTGCATTAAAATTTAATTAATACTTATTTCAATAATATGATATTAGTTACATATCAATTAGTTTAGATTGACTATTTACTATTATGTTCAAATTATTTTATTACTTGAGGTATTTTGCTTTAGATTTTGGAAGATTTGTCTACTATAACAACACCCTATAATTTAGACGTGGGACCTCCTTTATGTTGATGAAAATTATTCAATTTTGTATTGGCATTGATGTTTACACAAGTATAGTGATGTTTACACAAATGTTGAATCCTATCTGAGCACAGTCAGTGTTTGTCAAGCTCTCTCGGGCATTGGAGATGACCAAAGTGTTTTTTTAGTTCTAACTGAGTTCACTCAGGCATTACAATGTTGGTCGAGCGTTGAAGGATTTTAGTGTTGACCGAGAAAAATTGTTAGTGTCAATCAACTAACAGTAGATTATATTTTATGGATAATTAGTTATATGCAGCCGACAGACATGAGTTTTATTATTTATTTGGAAGGATATCAAGGCCGACTTGACAAGGCTTAACATATATATGTAAGCTCAAGTTTGGATTGAATTAAGTGAGATAATAGTGGTGATGTGGAATTGCATGTGAAGTTTGATATGAAGAGTGAAGGAAAAATTAGATGAGATTCTGATTGAAGAAAGAATACAAGAGGAGTGCAACAAAATATCTAATCAATGAGGATCAAGTACTTAATCCCGAATAGAGATCTGAATCTACAAAGATAGTTTCTTATCAAACTAGGTCAATCCATTATTACTCTCTAACAATTGTAGCAGTGATAATTATCTCTTAACAGAGTACACTTAGCAGTCTTTTGTAAATCCTCTAATAAGGTGACATTTCTACATTGAAGTGTTTGAAGACCACTCACAAGGCCACTCCTTACAGGGTGATTAAATTCTCTAACCAGGTCACACCTAACAGTGTGTTATTGTAACCTTTAACAGGGTTCGCTCCTAATAGGGCTCACTTCAAAAGAGTGAAAAACATTGACTAGTTGCTATTGGTGGTTTTTCCTATATTGGGTTTCCACGTTAAATCTTGGTGTTATTTGTGTACATTTTATTTTCTTTATGGTTTATGTTTTTTGCAATGAATTACTAAAGATAATCACAGTTAATATCTTAAGATTTTCTCTATTAGCCGAGTGACAGTGAAATATCTATGTTAACCGAGAAACAATGGCTAATTTGTTTAAGACATCTAAGGGACTTGGATTTGTTTTTGTGGTAACTGATTCACCCCTCCTCTCTTAGGTACTCAAGTCATTTCCAACACTTTACTAGTTAATAGAACAATTTTTTAAGTAATTCATTTTAGATTTAATTCAAGTTTACTTTCTATTTCCTATTTGTGTTTCATAACTTTACTTTTCTCTAGGGATTTTTATTATTTTGTTGTTTAATTTTCACTCTCCCTACTAAAGCTTATGTTGATCTCTAAAGTTTTTTTTAAAGATTTGTAAAGCTCAAGTATTTGTTGACTCTTCTCAAATTGTATTTGGCAATATTTATTGATATTTTTTCCATTCTTTATGGCCTGTTGATAGGTAGATCATTTATTTTGGTATATATCAATTAAATGACTAATCTATAATTATTGACCACACATTTGTTGACCTATACATCATATCAATCATATGGATAAGTAAAAATATTTTGGTCCATTTTTTGTCGATGTATTGTGGGTGAGAATTTTGATCAAAGAAAAATGTACATATTTTATAGATATATATACCCATTTATCAATAGAAGCCAAAACCTGAATGAGCTTGTGTTTATAAGAGGTAGGCATTGAGGTTATAATATCCATTCTTAAATCCATTCTCACTATAAATGTATATGTATTTAGAATCACATACACATTTTTTTAAGGACACAAAAGACCATAATATAAATAATGTAATAAACCTAATAATTATTTTATGCTAATAAAATTTAGGCAAGTAATCTTTCAAATCAAATTCAAATAAAATAGGGGTTCACCCTTGTAGTGTCGTAAAGTATAACCCCTTACATTTCCACACTTCTTTCAGGGCCCTTGTTTTAGTGTGCCTACCTTCTAGGCATTTTCAAGCCCATTTTAGTCTTGTCTAGTCCAAATTGTCATCATATAATCTATTCTCATGAAGTGACTTGATCTAATGTCTTTGTGGTGCAGGGCACCTCCTGACGATCTTACCTTTCTTTCTTTTATGTTTGTAATAAGGTGCATCCTTGACATCACCCTTGTGTGTGTTTTTTTTATAGGTCTATGATGTAAGGTGATGGACCTAAGGTGAGTTATAAACCTAGGTTCCTGAAACCATGGTTAAACCTTGTTAGCTTGACAAGTTTAGTGTTTTGTTAGATGTTTATGTTTCAAGGCCTTAGATTAGTTTCCTTTCAGGTTTTGAACCTCTCCCACACCTTGGCAGGTTGGTAAGGTTAGCATTTTCCCAAATTAGCAACTTTCTCACATATTGACAAAACGTTGTCTTTTTGCATGAGCAACTTTTGCAAAATGTTGCTCGATGAATGACAAATCCATTGTATCTGACCTCATCATTTTAATGAAGCATCTGAAATTCCTAGAATATTCTATTAGGTGAGAGGATTCCTTCCATGAAGGATATATTTGACAGTGTATGGAGTTTTTTATTCAGATAAGGGAATAGAAGAGTTTTTTGAGCATTTTTTTATAGTGTATGACCTCATACAGATTCATCTTGTGGATCCAGTTGCAGTAATTTGTGATGTTTTGAGTTCCTTGAACAATCCAGTCAATTTGAGTTGTTTTTGTCAAGTTTGATAGAAGTTATAGAATTTACTTGCTTGCTATCTGAGAAAACAAGGTTGAACTGGGTCAGTCACAAAGATGTGATCCTAACTTGAGCTTTATCCAGTGGATCTTCTTGGACACTTGGAAAATTCTATTTAGGATCATGGTCTTTAAGAATCCAAAATCTCAGACCCTCATTGTTAGTCCCACTATTTATGAGATCAAGCCCTAGGCTAATTATCTCTATGTAATTAGCCTGGATTTTTGGTGCAGTCACATGCATGAGTTATATGTGTCTTATGGGATCAAACCAAGAGTGTTTCTAGACTATTTTAGGTAGGGGAAACCATCTAAGTCCCTGAATTTCATCCATGAAACCACCTTCTACCACATACTTAACAAACCAAGCCTAACCTAGCTAATTAGGCCAATGTGTTTTGTGAGAGTTCAGGGGTGCAGGAGTGGAGTGAGGTGTCAAGGCTTTAGGGGTTTTACAAACTCCATCAAGAGTTTCTAGAACCAAATTAGATTTATTAGATCCTAGTGTCACTGAAAGTTAAGTCCAAAATACCTTCTGGTTAGGGCTACAAGGAATCCTAAACCATTTGGGATTCGACTACCTTTGGGTCTACAAGACCAAATCCAGTGGTGGATTCTTGACCGTTAGGGTCTGTTAGGAGTCTCAATTCACTTAGAATAGGAGTTTGAATCCTCTGGTGAAGTTTTACACTTTGATGTATGGTTTAGGGAAAGTGTCCCTAAAAGAGAAATTGCATTATTTCATAGGTTGGTTTGGAAAGTCAAGATAGGAAAAGGGAAGCATATTGATCCCTTGGACAAGTTAGGAGGAATCCTAAGAAGACTTGTGTGGAGTTGGAGAATCGGAAGGTTAAGGTTGCAAAATCCAGAATGAGAGGTCCTGCCTTAAGTTGGTGGAACTTTCTACAAAGTGAAAGGGTGGAGGATGGGATGAACCCTATCTCAACATGGAAGGAGATGTTATTTGAAGTCAAGAAATAGTTTGTACTAGAATATTATGAAATCACCCTCCACAAGAAGCTGCAAAACCTAAGGCAGAAGGACCTTGATGTGAGTGGGTATACTGAAGAATTTCACAAAATGACCTTGAAGGCAAGACCTCCTGAGAGTGAGAAGCACAAACTTTCAAGGTCTATCAATGGATTGAAATGCAGTATTCAAGATGAAAGGAGCTTATTCAACCCTGAATCAGTGCACAAATGTTTTTAAATGACACTGAAAATTGAAGAAAAGAAGAAGAGGAGAGGAGAAAAAAATAGTAGAGGTAGAGGGAATAACTTTAGGGGTAGAGGTAGATTCAATGGCAGAGGTCCATTCCAAAGGAGTCAAGGAGAGTTTGATAGTCATGAATCAGAAGGAGAACACATTAATAGAGACAGTTTCAGAGGTAGGAGACCAAACAATAGGGGAAGATTTCGTGGAAGAGGACCTAGTGTCTTCATAGGGAAGTGTTTTACTTGTAATAAAGTTGAACACCAGTCCTTTAGATGTCCTAAAAAGAGTAGCACCAGTAGACAAGGAGGGGACTGAAGAGTACAACTTACCCAAGAAGATGATAACCAAAGTGTGCCCTCCTACCATTCTGTAACTTCAAGACCTGCAAATCCTGAATTAGGAGAATGTCTAATGATGCAAAGGACACTCCTAAGGGTACCTAGTACTACAGACCCACCTCAAAGAAAGTCACTATTCAGAACAAGCTGCAAGGTGAATAGTAAGGTATGCAAAGTTATAGTTGATTCCGGATCCACTAATAATATTGCATCTTGGGAGTTAGTCACTAAGCTAAAATTGCATCTAATTCCCCATCCTTTCCCTTATAAGGCTTCTTGGTTGACAAAAAAAAAAATCCATCATTAATGAGCAAGTTTGGGTAGATTTCAAGATAGGGGAGTATAAAGACAGGGTTCTATGTGATATTACAAAGATAGATGCATGTCATATATTATTAGGTAGGCCTTGGTAGTATGATGTAGATTCTAAACATGATGGAAAGTCCAATGTTTATACTAAAGTTAAAGATGGGGTTGAATATGTGATGAACCCACTCCCTGATTGTGAGAAATAAAAACATGCTACTAGCACTGTCTTGCATATATGAGAGAAGGAATTATTGAAGGTAATGAAACAAAGGGATACACCTTTTTATGCCCTAGTAGTGAGGCCCAAAAAGACACCAGTGAAAGAGTCAAAGGTTAAAGTTCCTGATAGGGATGTAGGCCCCAAAGAAGTCACTTGGCACTGTTAGACCAGTATAAAGGTATTATAGCTGAGAGCACACCAGAGTCTTTGCCACCTTAAAGGGAAGTAAATAACTACATAGATTTCATACCAGGGGCCACTCTCCCAAACAAGGCAGCATATAAGATGACCCCTAAACAAAACCAAGAAATAGCAAGGCAAATTGAAGAATTATTATGAAAAGGCCTCATTAGGAAGAGTGTGAGTCCTTGTGTTGTCCCTCCAGTCCTAGCACCAAGGAAATAATGCACATGGAGGTTATGTACAGATTCTAGGGAAATCAATAGGATAACCATCAGATATAGGTTTCCTATGCCTAGAATAGAGGATTTGATGGACTGTTTGGGGGGTGCAAGTTACTACTCCAAGATAGACCTCAAGAGTGGCTACCATCATATAAGAATTAGAGTGGGAGATGAATAGAAGACAACATTTAAGACTACAAAAGGCCTCTAGGAGTGGCTTGTGATGTCTTTTGGCCTTTCCAATGCCCCAAGCACATTTATTAGATTGATGAATGAGGTATTGAAACCTTTGCTTAAAAAATTTGTTGTTGTATACCTTGATGACATTTTGATCTTTAGCAGGAGCAGAGAAGAACATCTTAATCATTTGGACATGGTGATGAGAAAATTCAATGAGGAGAAGTTGAAAATAAATATAGATAAGTGTGTGTTTCTTAAAGAAGAACTTGTGTTCTTAGGCTTTGTGACCTCCAAGAACAGTCTCAAGATGGATCTTACCAAAGTTGAAGCCATCGTCAATTGGCCACCTCCTACCACTCCATCAGAGGTAAAGATTTTTCATGGTTTATCTAGATTTTATAGGAAATTCATCAGAGATTTCAGTGGCATATGTGCTCCCATTATTGAAATATCATAAAAGGTGGAAGGAAATGCATATTTTCATGGACTAATGAAGCTAATGAGTCCTTTGAGTTGTTAAAGAAAATGATTGCAGAGAAGCCTATCCTACTTCTACTAGACTTTCACAAAGTATTTACAGTAGAATGTGATGCAAGCATTAAAGCCATTGGGGGAGTCTTGAGCCAAGAAGGGAGGCTAGTTGCTTTTTTTACTCAAAATCTCAATGAAGCTAAACAAAAATACTCCACTTATGATCTTGAAATGTATGCAATGGTTCAGTCACTTAGGAAATGGAGGCATTATTTATTACCCAAGGAGTTTGTTGTTTTTACTGATAACCATGCGCTTAGTTTTCTAAATAAGTAGGAGAAACTTAATCACAGACATGTGAATTGGATGGAGTTCTTACAGTCCTATACATTTTCCATCAAGCATAAAAAAGGATTGTGAACAAAGTTGGTGATGCTCTTAGCAGGAGACACCTAACTACCCAAGCCATTTAGTTGGAGAGTATTGGGGTTCATGCCATGAAGGACCTATATGTTCAAGATGAAGATTTCAAAGAGGCTTATCATGTTTGTAATGAGGTGACAGATAGATACCACACTGATTTCTTGAATGTTTATTGTACAAGATGGTCTTCTTTTCAAGGGAAGCTCATTGTGTGTCCCAAAAAGATCCTTGAGAGAAAACATTATCAAGGAGAAGCACTGTGGAAGCCTATCTGGTCACTTTGGAGTGGAAAAAACATTAGAGATGGTTAGAAGGTTCTACCACTGGTCCAAATTGCAGACAGATGTTAGGAGTTTTGTGGAGAGTTGTTTAGTCTGCCAACAAGCCAAAGGCCACACCTCCAATACAGGATTATACACTCCTTTATCCATCCCTTCAAAACCTTGGGATTCAGTAAGTATGGACTTTGGCCTAGGTCTTCCAAAGACCAAGTCTGGATTTAATAGCATTTATGTTGTAGTTGACAAATTTTCAAAGATGGTACACTTTACTCCTTGTAGGACAACTCATGATGCATCTCACATAGCAGGGTTGGTCTTTAGAGAAGTTGTAAGACTCCATGGACTCCCACTGTCCATCATATCAGATAGGGATCCTAAGTTCTTAGGACACTTTTTGAGGACATTATAGAGAAAAATAGGCAAAAATGTTTCTCTATCATCTTCAAATCATCTAGAGTCTGACAGTCGGACAAAATTCATCAATAGATCTCTTGGTAACCTTGTGAGATTACTCACACAGGAACATGGAGCCACTTGGGATACCATCATAGCACAAGTAGAATTCTCATTCAATGATTCAGTAAATCAGAGCACTGGTTTAACTCCATTCCAGATTGTCTAGGGCACTCACCCTAGAGGAGTATTGGAACTCAAGGATATCAAAGAAATGGACAAAAGAAGTGCACTAGCCAAAGACTTTGTTGAGGTAATGAAGAATATACATGATTGGGTGTAGAACAAATTGAATCATACCGATGAGAAATATAAAGCCCATGCTGACAAAAAGAGAAGAGACCTCTAATTCAAGGTGGGAGATTTAGTGATGATCCACCTTAAGAAGGAAATGCTACCTAAATAAAAATACACAAAGCTTCTAATGAAAAATCTTGGCCCTTTCAAGATTCTAAAGAAATGTGGCAACAATGCCTATAGAATTGATCTACCTTCTCACATTGGCTTATCACCTATTTTCAATGTTGCATATATCTATGCTTATAAAGGTGAAGTTAACATTAATGACCTTGCAGGTACTCCAGAGCCTCCTATACTCCAACCACTCAAGGACATGCCACAAACAACTCCTCCTGAGATTGAAAGAATTCTAGACAAGAGAGTGAACAAGAAAACTAGGAGGGGCACTTACTATGAGTACTTAGTCAATTAGAAACACCAACCAATTTAAGTTGCTACCTGGATGAACCCTAAAGACATTCTGAAGATAGGTTATCCTTTTGAAGAATTCACAGCTCAAGAGACTTGAGCTCATTTTGTCATGAGGAGTATGGTGCAGGACACCTCCTAACGATCTTACCTTTCTTGCTTTTATGTTTGTAATAAGGTGCATCCTTGAGATCACCCTTGTGTGTGTTTGTTTGATAGTTCTATGATGTAAGGTGATGGACCTAAGGTGAGTTATAAACCTAGGTTCCTGAAACCATGGTTAGACCTTGTTAGCTTGACAAGTTTAGTGTTTGGTTAGATGTTTATGTTTCAAGGCCTTAGATTAGGCTCCTTTCATGTTTTGAATCTCTCCCACAGCTTGGGAGGTCGGTAATTTTATCATTTTCCCAAATTAGCAACTTTCTCACATATTGACAAAAAGTTGTCTTTTTGCATGAGCAACTTTTGCAAAATGTTGCTCGATGAATGAAAACTCCATTGTAACTGACCTCACCACCTTACTGAAGAATCTGAAATTCCTATAATATTCTATTAGGTGAGAGGATGCCTTCTATGAAGAGGAGATTGGACTGTGTACAGATTTTCATGTTCAGAGAAGGGAATAGAAGAGTCTTTTGATCATTTTCGATAGTGTACGACCTCATACAGATTCATCTTGTGGATCCAATTGTAGGAATTTGTGATGTCTTGAGTTCCTTGAACAATCCAGTTGGTTTGAGTTGTTTTTTTCAATTTTTATAGAAGTTATAGAATTTACTTGCTTGTTGTCTGAGAAAACAAGGCTTTACTGGATCAGTCACAAAGATGTGATCCTAACTTGAGCTTTATCCATTGAATCTCCTCGGCCACTTGGAAAATTCTAGTTAGGATCATGGTCTTTAAGAATCCAAAATCTCAGACCCTCATTGTTAGTCCCACTATTTATGAGATCAATCCCTAGGCTAATTATCTCTATGTAATTAGCCTGGCTTTTTGGTGCAGTCACATGCATGACTTATATGTGTCTTGGGGGATCAAACCAAGAGTGGTTCTAGACTATTTTTGGGTAGGTAAAACCATATACTCTTCATTTCATCCATGAACCCACCTTCTACCACTTACTTAACAAACCAAGCCTAAACTAGCTAATTAGGCCTGTGTGTTTTGTGAGAGTTCAGGGGTGCAAGAGTTGAGTGAGGTGTCAAGGCTTTAGGGTTTTTACAAAATCCATAAAGGGTGTCTAAAAACCTAATTATATTTATTGGATCCCACTGTCACTAAAATTGAAGTCCAAAATACCTATTGGTTAGGGCTACAAGGAATCTTAGACCATTTGGGATTTGACTACCTTTGGGTCTACAAGACAAAATCCAGTAGTGGATTCTTGACCCTTAGGGTCTGTTAGGAGTCTTCAATCACTTATAATATGATTTTGAATCCTTTGGTGAAGTTTTACGCTTTGATGTATGGTTTAGGGAAAGTGTCCCTAAAAGAGAAATTGCATTATTTCATGAGTTGGTTTGGAGAGTCAAGACAAGACAAGGGAAGCATATTTAACCCTTGGAAAAGTCAGGAGGTATCCTAAAAAGACTTGTGTGGATTTGGATTGGCCAATTTAGAAACTTGGAAAGGTGATAAAGAGTTAGAGCTCATCAAGGCTATCTTGCAGTGCACTCTACATCACTAACCTTGAGGGGAGGATAATTTAAAACAAATCTCAGATCTTTACAACAGTTGGAAAAAATTAATCTAAATGAAATAACTAACATACATACCACAACGTAGTGATTTAGGTCACTAGTACATTTAACCCCTATTTTTTACCTAAATTTTTGACAAGGCATTATATTTATTTGTCTTGGTCAGATTATAGAAGGAATTTTTTTTTTTTTAAAGTAATGCCCGTGTTCATCAAAATTACGATGAACATGGGTGTTCATCATAATTTCAATGAACATAGGAATTACTTTAAAAAAATCAAATATTTCTATTTTTTATGTTTCCTTACGCGCACACGTAGGGCACAAAGGGAAGAAGAAGTGAGGGCACGAAGGGCACAAAGCTAAGATCTACGATTTCTAGACTCTGTCTGTGTCTTTTCATTATATGGGAACTAGTGGGGGATTAGAATGTAGTTTTATATCATTAATATATATCTTTATATCTTTATCTGGAATCTACTAACAATTCTTGCAGGTTTTCATATCAAGGGATCAAGTTACAATCAACCGAGGAGGTGGGGACATTACACTCTTTGGGAGCTAGGTCCTCATCACCAATTTATTCTCTTTTATTCTTATCTCGATCCTTCTTCCTTTGATAATCTTTTATTTTCTTCTTCGATTGACGGTTCCCAGCTCCCTTGCCCTTAATTCTTCTTTATCCTTTGGGAAACCTTAGCTCAATCTGTGTCTTGCTTCTGTGGAGGACTCTTGCAGACACTACTTCAATATCAGTCACCTCTTTTTCTAACCATCTAATTGGCGTGAGAGATTTCTTCATCATCAAAGAGTTTTTCTGTTGTACGATTTTTTATTCCATAATCTCTCATTTCAAAAGTAGTCAATCTGGAATATTGTTTATTTCTCATATCAAATTTGTCTTGTAAGTTGGCTCGGTAATCCTCCAATTCCATCTTGTGAGTAGGGAACATGTTTTGCATATGGGTTTTAAACTTCCCCTTTGGGTCATAGAAATATCTTTCAAGATACAGTTTAAAATTCATATCCTCTAGTTCATATGCGTATGTTCTCACCATCTATTGGCACAATCATAATATCCTAGCTGAAAAGGAAACTTGACTCCTAGCTTATGTTTTAAAGTAAGGAGGGATTGTAGCCCAAAAACTTGCTTAGTGAGCTCCAAGAGTATCACTTTGTCATTGCAACACCACTTAATCGGATTTATGTGGACCTCGAGTTATGGATGAACCAAGTACCCCATTATTCTATTAGTTCTATGGCTTCCTAAGTCATTCTATAGCATACATCTCCTGTTAATTTTTTTATTATAGCATATATGTAGGCATCATTTACCCTTTTATAGAGGCTCTTGACTGCCCTATATGGTGGTTGGGTAAAGTAATCCCAAACTCTGTTCATTCCAGGGCCTTCCCCTCTCTAACCTTGTGTATCCAATCTGGGAAAGTTTCCTATTCTTGCAATCATCCAGAATACATATGAGGTCATGAAGAATTTCTTACTTTCTCCTACTCACATAGATGATCATGAATAGTGTCAGATTTGAGCTGAGCTCAGTCAAAATACTTATCTCCATTCAAGATGACAGTGTTGTACATATGCATCCATGGTTGGCAGTGTGTCTAGACTTCTCCTTTCCAAAGGCCTTTCATAGCATTCTTATCAATTTGGCCACTGCATCTTTGAAGTCTGATTAGTGAATTGAATCTGCCACCTTTAATGGCAGACTTCCTCTCTTCTCTCAGCCATAGCTTGTTAATGTGTCCCTTATGTTTTTCAACTTTCGTATAATATTCTCTAGGGATAGAAGCTTTCTTTGCTGACATGAAATAGCCTTTTATTTTCCCTCTATGAGCTCATTGCCACATGGTTGTTATAATCAATAAATTTCAATTATTTTCATTTAATTATGAATAGAACGGGAGTAGAACCCTACTCCTTGTATGCTTATAAATAGAAATAAATAAATAAACATTTTTTAAATATTTTAAACCACTTTTGTCGAAGAACCATAGCAGTCACAATTATGCATTTTTTTGAAGGGCCCTACCTCATTTAATATTGTCTTCATGGATTAAAAAATACCCATCTAATTCAAATCTGTAGGAGTTTTAATACTACTAGAGAAGGCAGATTTACTTCATGCGCCTTAGTGGTTTAAAATTAGTCCTCTACTATACAGTTATTTATTATTGCAGTACCTTGATATTCCATTTTACACCTCAAACTTTTGGATCACATACTCAAGCATTGAATTCAATCAAAATACAATTGCAAGCTCCTCTACCATTCATGTTGCAATTACTTAGATATAAATTGCTTCTGCGACTGAAAGCTTGAAAGGACAATTTTTTTTAATTGAAGTTTGGCTAATCTTTACTTTGGTATTTACCTCTTGGAGGTAAATTCAATAAACATATCCTTTAATAATAGTATATTATTAACAACTATGCAAAAATAAAGGCATGAGAATTTACGAGCATAAGGAGCATTCTTCATTGCTAGTTCCGTGAAATTGATAAAAGTTCTTTACTGGCCCACGTGGCAAGAGGGTGGGTTTCGCACATGCCCAGAATGGTGTGAGATTACACTAATCTATTATATTCAGTTTATGATGAAGTTAGAGCCACGTCATTTGCCTATCTGAACAACATACAGACCACAAAATGAGATTTACCAAATATGGCCTTTTGGGATTCAATTTTTTAATTTCAACATCTAAGTTCATATCTTCTGACAGCTTGAATCTGATATAAAAGAAATAATTATGTTTATATTGGCAATAGTCTTGTAGGCCTCAAATTGATAAATATTAAAAAACAAAATTAGAGTATAAAGGTTCAACAAATGGTAGTAAATGATACTGTTGCCAAAGAATGCATTTGGTCATTCAAAGGCTACTATAAATATTCAGTTTGCAGCATAGAAGTTGTATTGAGAGATTGACTTGGTCTATATCACCTAGTAATTCTATATGCCTGCAAACATGACTACATGCAAAGAGTCATCCCATTATGAAAACTTTAATTACACCTGGAAAGGAGAAACACAATTAATATGTAATGACTAAGGCTAAGTTGCCCATTGGGTATTGTTTTTTTTACCCCAAGTTGGATACAACTATCTAGCATTGCCTTTCTTGAACTCAAAAAGAGAACTTCTATAGTCACAAATAGTTAGTTCTAAATCCTTTGGCGTCTTACTGTTTTTTTTTTTTCAGTTTAAAGTTTGCAATCTTTACCTTATTGTGATTGTGCTATAAATATTATCACCCATAATTTATGGATAATGGCTTGAAAGCAGGTGTGGATTTCAAGTTGAAGTTTCTGACTGTAGGAGGGAAAATAATTAAGCTAACAATTTGGGATACAGGTTGGTGTTTACTACAAAAATATTACCCACTGTCATACCAATAGCAGGAGTTTTCTTGATCAGCATTTCATTGATCCTCATACATCTTTTATTGTTTTATAGGTTACAAACATAGTTTCTAGATGAGGATTTATTGTCAAGGGATCGGTCATAAATAAGAAGACAAAATACTAATTTCAAAGGGCTAGCTACAATAGTGATATTCATTAGTTAGAGAAATAACAATGAATATATATAGCAAAATAGACAATATAGCACCATAACATCAAATTTATAAGACAATACGAAGAGAAGGAGTCGGGAATGAAGGAATCAATGGAATATAGAGTAAAAGTTATGTAGCATTATAAATTCAGTCATAATAATATCCAAATAATCGTTGATAAAGACACATGAAGTTGAAAGAGTAATAGTAGATCATCAAGAGGAATGTGAAAATGCTTAACAAAGAGAGGAATGATTTTTTCCAATGATAGCACAAATCTAAGATATTGCAGTCCAAGATTATAAATAGTGATCTTGAATGGTAATGGATAATGATTTCACAAAAAAGTGGTGATATCAGGGTAAAAGCACAATAATCTATCACCTTTTAAGCTAACTTATCAGCACAGCCGAATTTTAGTATTTCTAACTAAAAATTAATTTTGGTCAAACATATAGTCTAGCTAGATTCATTATAGCTAAGTTAGATAAGTTCTTTAACTTTTCCAATTGTAAATGTCGATTAAATGTTTGTTTTATACCACTTTGAGTCCAATTACCATAGAAATAAAATTATTTCACAAAAAGTGACGTTTCAATAACTCCTAGTCTTTTTAATGATTTTTTTTTTTTAAATAATAAAATACACTTTTCTAGAGATCGGAGTCAAGAGTATCCTCATATAGATTTTATAGTATTTTAATTAGACATAGTCTATTTTAATTAAAATATATTGAAAGTAGGTATTTTAACAGTCAAGTAGTCGTTGATTCAGAAAATATAAAAAAATGATAAATCAATTCAAAAAAATTTAAAATCATAGAAAACACTAGACAAGAGAATCCTCTTCAATAATATGTAATTTATTTGGTTTTTGGTATAGTTTTGATAGGGTAAAAGTGGCGGGAGACAAAAATTGTTGATTTCAAGTAAATTCAAATTTGAAAACTTATAACGGGAAAACTATAGATCGAAAAAACTTCTTTCTTTTTTTTTGCACTAGCTATACATGTCATCTAAAACACATTCTGAAATTAGAGGAAAAAATAATGTTTTGCTTATAATGATTTGGCAGGAAGTAAACTCCTTGATTTACAGTATTTTTCAAGAAATGAAAAATAGACCTAAAAATTTCAAAAAACATATTAATTTTGGTTCAATTTTTTTTAAAAAATTATAGGCATATAATTCATCCTATTTCACACATTTCTTCAGTTTACATCATCTTCAAATTCTCACCAGAAATGACTTTTATGCCCTTGAAGTTTTACAGTTTTGGTTGTTAACCTTTTCCTTTGTAAAGGGTGACATATTATTGTGCTTTTACCCATCAAAAGATAAAGATAGAGATGCTAAAGTCTTGTGAACACAAAGCAAGATAAATCAAGAGAAAGATACAAGACATTTCCATGACAACTAGCGAATCAAATAATTTGAGTAGAGCAGATTTTCAAGAGTGGTATGACATCAAACACACAATAACATGACTATCCTAGAACACTGATAAGAGCCCTCATAATAGTCAGAACTTTTAGCAGTAAACAATTAACTGCAAAACCTAAAGTAATGATCAACAACATCCAAAGAAATAGTCATGATGTGAAACGATAGTTATAATTTCAATGATCAAAATCATGAACAACAATATAGAATAATGCAACAAATGCTTTGTCATAGAAAATTTCACTATCATAATAGCCACAAGAGGTTGTTGAGACAGTTACAAGTATATAGAGGTACACATCCATGGATTCCAAGAACAACTAAGCAGCGATTGACAATTTCATTCAATGTTGAAATTAGTGAGGAAGCGGAGGTATACTTCCATATTTGGAAACAAAAGCTATAGGCTTTGGAGGGCCATGTCTTTATGTTTTAAATGACTCACACATTTCTTTTCAAAATGGTCATCTTCAAGAGACCATTATTGCAAGGACGATCACTTGGTATTTAGCTATATATTTTGAAAGTATGGAAAAGAAGGGGAAATGTTTTTGCTTCTTTAATATTTTGCTAGATATTAATGCAAGTTATTTGAATCAATTTACGGAGATCGTAAAATTTGTGTTAAGGTTAATTGATGGAATATGTCATTGTTTGGATATCTTATTTGATATCTATTGGGTAGTTTAAAAAAATACTTTCGTACATTGATCTAGATAATTTGTCTTTGAACAAGTAGTACAATGATTTTTTAATGATATGAATTTTATTGGTGTGGTGAGGAATCTTGAATCTTGCGAATAAGGATTCTTCCACTTAGTTACTAAGAACTAAGTTCTGGTCTGACTTGCTATCTTGGTTGTTCAATTGCTTCTGATTACTTCAATTGATAACTCTATTCTAGCCTTTAGATAGATTAAAGAGTCATTTAAGACTTCCTCTCTAACCTTCTATTGTTATTGTTGTTTATCTTCTTTGGAAACTGGATATTATGCAAATGTAGAGATATTGATTGTATTTAATTGATGAGGTACTAGGTTGTATGTT